>JBBPBS010000510.1:1031911-1058740 GCA_037974835.1 Cicer judaicum | reverse complement strand
TAGGCTTATTCTTGTCCAATTAGTGCTTCTAACCAATCTTGTGCATCCAATAGGTGTTTTTGTGTCATTGGATGAACATTTAGGTCTTTTTCGTCCTCCCTAAACTTAAACTTGTCCAATTACGTTTTCTAACCAATCTTGTGTATCCAATAGGTGTTTTTGTGTCATTGGATGAATAATTATGTCATTTTCGTCCTCCCTAGGCTAGTTCTTGTCCAATTAGGGTTTCTAACCAATCTTGTGCATCCAATAGGTGTTTTGTGTCATTGCATGAACAATTAGGTCATTTTCGTCCTCCTTAGGCTTATTCTTCTCCAATTAGTGCTTCTAACCAATTTGTGTCATTGGATGAACATTTAGGTCTTTTTCGTCCTTCCTAAACTTAAACTTGTCCAATGACGGTTTCTAACCAATCTTGTGTATCCAATAGGTGTTTTTGTGTCATTGGATGAATAATTAGGTCATTTTCGTCCTCCCTAGGCTAATTCTTGTCCAATTAGGGTTTCTAACCAATCTTGTGCATCCAATAGGTGTTTTGTGTCATTGCATGAACAATTAGGTCATTTTCGTCATCCTTAGGCTTATTCTTGTCCAATTAGTGCTTCTAACCAATCTTGTGCATCCAATATGTGTTTTTGTGTCATCGGATGAACATTTAGGTCTTTTTCGTCCTCCCTAAACTTAAACTTGTCCAATTACGGTTTCTAACCAATCTTGTGTATCCAATAGGTGTTTTTGTGTCATTGGATGAATAATTAGGTCATTTTCGTCCTCCCTAGGCTAGTTCTTGTCCAATTAGGGTTTCTAACCAATCTTGTGCATCCAATAGGTGTTTTGTGTCATTTGATGAACAAGTAGGTCATTTTCGTCCTCCCTAGGCTTATTCTTGTTCAATTAGGGTTTTAAACCAATCTTGTGCATCCAATAGGTGTTTTGTGTCATTGGATGAACATTTATGTCTTTTTCGTCCTCCCTAAACTTAAGCTTGTCCAATTAGGGTTTCTAACCAATCTTGTGCATCCAATAGGTATTTTGTGTTATTGCATGAACAATTAGGTCATTTTCGTCCTCCTTAGGCTTATTCTTGTCCAATTAGTGCTTCTAACCAATCTTGTGCATCCAATAGGTGTTTTTGTGTCATTGGATGAACATTTAGGTCTTTTTCGTCCTCCCTAAACTTAAACTTGTCCAATTACGGTTTCTAACCAATCTTGTGTATCCAATAGGTGTTTTTGTGTCATTGGATGAATAATTAGGTCATTTTCGTCCTCCCTAGGCTAATTCTTGTCTAATTAGGGTTTCTAACCAATCTTGTGCATCCAATAGGTGTTTTGTGTCATTGGATGAACAAGTAGGTCATTTTAGTCCTCCCTAGGCTTATTCTTGTCCAATTAGGGTTTTAAAACAATCTTGTGCATCCAATAGGTGTTTTGTGTCATTGGATGAACATTTAGGTCATTTTCGTCCTCCCTAGGCTTATTCTTGTCCAATTAGTGCTTCTAACCAATCTTGTACATCCAATAGGTGTTTTTGTATCATTGGAAGAATATTTAGGTCATTTTCGTCCTTCCTAGGCTATTTCTTGTCCAATTAGGGTTTCTAACCAATCTATTGCATCCAATAGGTGTTTTGTGTCATTGGATGAACAAGTAGGTCATTTTCGTCCTCCCTAGGCTTATTCTTGTCCAATTAGGGTTTTTAACCAATCTTGTGCATCCAATAGGTGTTTTGTGTCATTGGATGAACAATTAGCTCATTTTCGTCCTCCCTAGGCTTATTCTTGTCCAATTAGGGTTTCTAACCAATCTTGTGCATCCAATAGGTGTTTTGTGTCATTGCATGAACAATTAGGTCATTTTCGTCATCCTTAGGCTTATTCTTGTCCAATTAGTGCTTCTAACCAATCTTGTGCATCCAATATGTGTTTTTGTGTCATCGGATGAACATTTAGGTCTTTTTCGTCCTCCCTAAACTTAAACTTGTCCAATTACGGTTTCTAACCAATCTTGTGTATCCAATAGGTGTTTTTGTGTCATTGGATGAATAATTAGGTCATTTTCGTCCTCCCTAGGCTAGTTCTTGTCCAATTAGGGTTTCTAACCAATCTTTTGCATCCAATAGGTGTTTTGTGTCATTGGATGAACAAGTAGGTCATTTTAGTCCTCCCTAGGCTTATTCTTGTTCAATTAGGGTTTTAAACCAATCTTGTGCATCCAATAGGTGTTTTGTGTCATTGGATGAACATTAATGTCTTTTTCGTCCTCCCTAAACTTAAG
The DNA here is from genome assembly GCA_037974835.1 of Cicer judaicum. Taxonomy (NCBI): domain Eukaryota; kingdom Viridiplantae; phylum Streptophyta; class Magnoliopsida; order Fabales; family Fabaceae; genus Cicer; species Cicer judaicum. The sequence continues at coordinate 1,056,464 of JBBPBS010000510.1, read as the reverse complement.
CTTGTCCAATTAGGGTTTCTAACCAATCTTGTGCATCCAATAGGTATTTTGTGTTATTGCATGAACAATTAGATCATTTTCGTCCTCCTTAGGCTTATTCTTGTCCAATTAGTGCTTCTAACCAATCTTGTGCATCCAATAGGTGTTTTTGTGTCATTGGATGAACATTTAGGTCTTTTTCGTCCTCCCTAAACTTAAACTTGTCCAATTACGGTTTCTAACCAATCTTGTGTATCCAATAGGTGTTTTTGTGTCATTGGATGAATAATTAGGTCATTTTCGTCCTCCCTAGGCTAGTTCTTGTCCAATTAGGGTTTCTAACCAATCTTGTGCATCCAATAGGTGTTTTGTGTCATTGCATGAACAATTAGGTCATTTTCGTCGTCCTTAGGCTTATTCTTTTCCAATTAGTGCTTCTAACCAATTTGTGTCATTGGATGAACATTTAGGTCTTTTTCGTTCTCCCTAAACTTAAACTTGTCCAATTACGGTTTCTAACCAATCTTGTGTATCCAATAGGTATTTTTGTGTCATTGGATGAATAATTAGGTCATTTTCGTCCTCCCTAGGCTAATTCTTGTCCAATTAGGGTTTCTAACCAATCTTGTGCATCCAATAGGTGTTTTGTGTCATTGGATGAACAAGTAGGGCATTTTAGTCCTCCCTAGGCTTATTCTTGTCCAGTTAGGGTTTTAAAACAATCTTGTGCATCCAATAGGTGTTTTGTGTCATTGGATGAACATTTAGGTCATTTTCGTCCTCCCTAGGCTTATTCTTGTCCAATTAGTGCTTCTAACCAATCTTGTACATCCAATAGGTGTTTTTGTGTCATTGGAAGAATATTTAGGTCATTTTCGTCCTCCCTAGGCTATTTCTTGTCCAATTAGGGTTTCTAACCAATCTATTGCATCCAGTAGGTGTTTTGTGTCATTGGATGAACAAGTAGGTCATTTTCGTCCTCCCTAGGCTTATTCTTGTCCAATTAGGGTTTTTAACCAATCTTGTGCATCCAATAGGTGTTTTGTGTCATTGGATGAACAATTAGGTCATTTTCGTCCTCCCTAGGCTTATTCTTGTCCAATTAGGGTTTTAAAACAATCTTGTGCATCCAATAGGTGTTTTGTGTCATTGGATGAACATTTAGGTCATTTTCGTCCTCCCTAGGCTTATTCTTGTCCAATTAGTGCTTCTAACCAATCTTGTACATCCAATAGGTGTTTTTGTGTCATTGGAAGAATATTTAGGTCATTTTCGTCCTCCCTAGGCTATTTCTTGTCCAATTAGGGTTTCTAACCAATCTATTGCATCCAATAGGTGTTTTGTGTCATTGGATGAACAAGTAGGTCATTTTCGACCTCCCTAGGCTTATTCTTGTCCAATTAGGGTTTTTAACCAATCTTGTGCATCCAATAGGTGTTTTGTGTCATTGGATGAACAATTAGGTCATTTTCGTCCTCCCTAGGCTTATTCTTGTCCAATTAGGGTTTCTAACCAATCATGTGCATCCAATAGGTGTTTTGTGTCATTGCATGAACAATTAGGTCATTTTCGTCCTCCCTAGGCTTATTCTTGTCCAATTAGTGCTTCTAACCAATCTTGTACATCCAATAGGTGTTTTTGTGTCATTGGAAGAATATTTAGGTCATTTTCGTCCTCCCTAGGCTATTTCTTGTCCAATTAGGGTTTCTAACCAATCTTGTGCATCCAATAGGTGTTTTGTGTCATTGCATGAACAATTAGGTCATTTTCGTCCTCCTTAGGCTTATTCTTCTCCAATTAGTGCTTCTAACCAATTTGTGTCATTGGATGAACATTTAGGTCTTTTTCGTCCTCCCTAAACTTAAACTTGTCCAATGACAGTTTCTAACCAATCTTGTGTATCCAATAGGTGTTTTTGTGTCATTGGATGAATAATTAGGTCATTTTCGTCCTCCCTAGGCTAATTCTTGTCCAATTAGGGTTTCTAACCAATCTTGTGCATCCAATAGGTGTTTTGTGTCATTGGATGAACAAGTAGGTCATTTTAGTCCTCCCTAGGCTTATTCTTGTCCAATTAGGGTTTTAAAACAATCTTGTGCATCCAATAGGTGTTTTGTGTCATTGGATGAACATTTAGGTCATTTTCGTCCTCCCTAGGCTTATTCTTGTCCAATTAGTGCTTCTAACCAATCTTGTACATCCAATAGGTGTTTTTGTGTCATTGGAAGAATATTTAGGTCATTTTCGTCCTCCCTAGGCTATTTCTTGTCCAATTAGGGTTTCTAACCAATCTATTGCATCCAATGGGTGTTTTGTGTAATTGGATGAACAAGTAGGTCATTTTCGTCCTCCCTAGGCTTATTCTTGTCCAATTAGGGTTTTAAACCAATCTTGTGCATCCAATAGGTGTTTTGTGTCATTGGATGAACAATTAGGTCATTTTCGTCCTCCCTAGGCTTATTCTTGTCCAATTAGGGTTTCTAACCAATCTTGTGAATCCAATAGGTGTTTTGTGTCATTGCATGAACAATTAGGTCATTTTCGTCCTCCTTAGGCTTATTCTTCTCCAATTAATGCTTCTAACCAATCTTGTGCATCCAATAGGTGTTTTTGTGTCATTGGATGAACATTTAGGTCTTTTTCGTCCTCCCTAAACTTAAACTTGTCCAATTACGGTTTCTAACCAATCTTGTGTATCCAATAGGTGTTTTTGTGTCATTGGATGAATAATTAGGTCATTTTCGTCCTCCCTAGGCTAATTCTTGTCCAATTAGGGTTTCTAACCAATCTTGTGCATCCAATAGGTGTTTTGTGTCATAGGATGAACAAGTAGGTCATTTTAGTCCTCCCTAGGCTTATTCTTGTCCAATTAGGATTTTAAAACAATCTTGTGCATCCAATAGGTGTTTTGTGTCATTGGATGAACATTTAGGTCATTTTCGTCCTCCCTAGGCTTATTCTTGTCCAATTAGTGCTTCTAACCAATCTTGTACATCCAATAGGTGTTTTTGTGTCATTGGAAGAATATTTAGGTCATTTTCGTCCTCCCTAGGCTATTTCTTGTCCAATTAGGGTTTCTAACCAATCTATTGCATCCAATAGGTGTTTTGTGTCATTGGATGAACAAGTAGGTCATTTTCGTCCTCCCTAGGCTTATTCTTGTCCAATTAGGGTTTTTAACCAATCTTGTGCATCCAATAGGTGTTTTGTGTCATTGGATGAACAATTAGGTCATTTTCGTCCTCCCTAGGCTTATTCTTGTCCAATTAGGGTTTCTAACCAATCTTGTGCATTCAATAGGTGTTTTGTGTCATTGCATGAACAATTAGGTCATTTTCGTCCTCCTTAGGCTTATTCTTGTCCAATTAGTGCTTCTAACCAATCTTGTGCCTCCAATAGGTGTTTTTGTGTCATTGGATGAACATTTAGGTCTTTTTCGTCCTCCCTAAACTTAAACTTGTCCAATTACGGTTTCTAACCAATCTTGTGTATCCAATAGGTGTTTTTGTGTCATTGGATGAATAATTAGGTCATTTTCGTCCTCCCTAGGCTAATTCTTGTCCAATTAGGGTTTCTAACCAATCTTGTGCATCCAATAGGTGTTTTGTGTCATTTGATGCACTAGTAGGTCATTTTCGTCCTCCCTAGGCTTATTCTTGTCCAATTAGGGTTTTTAACCAATCTTTTGCATCCAATAAGTGTTTTGTATCATTGGAAGAAGAATTAGGTCGTTTTCGTCCTCCCTAGGCTTATCCTTGTCCAATTAGGGTTTCTAACCAATCTTGTGCATCCAATAGGTGTTTTGTGTTATTGGATGAACAAGTAGGTCATTTTAGTCCTCCCTAGGCTTATTCTTGTCCAATTAGGGTTTTAAACCAATCTTGTGCATCCAATAGGTGTTTTGTGTCATTGGATGAACATTTAGGTCTTTTTCGTCCTCCCTAAACTTAAGCTTGTCCAATTAGGGTTTCTAACCAATCTTGTGCATCCAATAGGTGTTTTGTGTTATTGCATGAACAATTAGGTCATTTTCGTCCTCCCTAGGCTTATTCTTGTCCAATTAGTGTTTCTAACCAATCCTGTGCATCCAATAGGTGTTTTTGTGTCATTGGAAGAATATTTAGGTCATTTTCGTCCTCCCTAGGCTAATTCTTGTCCAATTAGGGTTTCTAACCAATCTTTTTCATCCAATAGGTGTTTTGTGTCATTTGATGAACAAGTAGGTCATTTTCGTCCTCCCTAGGCTTATTCTTGTCCAATTAGGGTTTTTAACCAATCTTGTGCATCCAATAGGTGTTTTGTGTCATTGGATGAACATTTAGGTCATTTTCGTCCTCCTTAGGCTTATTCTTGTCCAATTAGTGCTTCTAACCAATCTTGTGCATCTAATATGTGTTTTTGTGTCATTGGATGAATATTTAAGTCTTTTTCGTCCTCCCTAAACTTAAACTTGTCCAATTACGGTTTCTAACCAATCTTGTGTATCCAATAGGTGTTTTTGTGTCATTGGATGAATAATTAGGTCATTTTCGTCCTCCCTAGGCTAGCTCTTGTCCAATTAGGGTTTCTAACCAATCTTGTGCATCCAATAGCTGTTTTGTGTCATTGGATGAACAAGTAGGTCATTTTAGTCCTCCCTAGGCTTATTCTTGTTCAATTAGGGTTTTAAACCAATCTTGTGCATCCAATAGGTGTTTTGTGTCATTGGATGAACATTTAGGTCTTTTTCGTCCTCCCTAAACTTAAGCTTGTCCAATTAGGGTTTCTAACCAATCTTGTACATCCAATAGGTATTTTGTGTTATTGCATGAACAATTAGGTCATTTTCGTCGTCCCTAGCCTTATTCTTGTCCAATTAGTGTTTCTAACCAATCCTGTACATCCAATAGGTGTTTTTGTGTCATTGGAAGAATATTTAGGTCATTTTCGTCCTCCCTAGGCTAATTCTTGTCCAATTAGGGTTTCTAACCAATCTTGTGCATCCAATAGGTGTTTTGTGTCATTTGATGAACAAGTAGGTCATTTTCGTCCTCCCTAGGCTTATTCTTGTCCAATTAGGGTTTTTAACCAATCTTGTGCATCCAATAGGTGTTTTGTGTCATTGCATGAACAACTAGGTCATTTTCGTCCTCCCTAGGCTTATTCTTGTCCAATTAGTGCTTCTAACCAATCTTGTACATCCAATAGGTGTTTTTGTGTCATTGGAAGAATATTTAGGTCATTTTCGTCCTCCCTAGGCTAATTCTTGTCCAATTAGGGTTTCTAACCAATCTATTGCATCCAATAGGTGTTTTGTGTCATTGGATGAACAAGTTGGTCATTTTCGTCCTCCCTAGGCTTATTCTTGTCCAATTAGGGTTTCTAACCAATCTTGTACATCCAATAGGTGTTTTGTGTTATTGCATGAACAATTAGGTCATTTTCGTCCTCCCTAGGCTTATTCTTGTCCAATTAGGGTTTTTAACCAATCTTGTGCATCCAATAGGTGTTTTGTGTCATTGGATGAACAATTAGGTCATTTTCGTCCTCCCTAGGCTTATTCTTGTCCAATTAGGGTTTCTAACCAATCTTGTCCATCCAATAGGTGTTTTGTGTCATTGCATGAACAATTAGGTCATTTTCGTCCTCCTTAGGCTTATTCTTGTCCAATTAGTGCTTCTAACCAATCTTGTGCATCCAATAGGTGTTTTTGTGTCATTGGATGAACATTTAGGTCTTTTTCGTCCTCCCTAAACTTAAACTTGTCCAATTACGGTTTCTAACCAATCTTGTGTATCCAATAGGTGTTTTTGTGTCATTGGATGAATAATTAGGTCATTTTCGTCCTCCCTAGGCTAATTCTTGTCTAATTAGGGTTTCTAACCAATCTTGTGCATCCAATAGGTGTTTTGTGTCATTGGATGAACAAGTAGGTCATTTTAGTCCTCCCTAGGCTTATTCTTGTCCAATTAGGGTTTTAAAACAATCTTGTGCATCCAATAGGTGTTTTGTGTCATTGGATGAACATTTAGGTCATTTTCGTCCTCCCTAGGCTTATTCTTGTCCAATTAGTGCTTCTAACCAATCTTGTGCATCCAATAGGTGTTTTTGTGTCATTGGATGAACATTTAGGTCTTTTTCGTCCTCCCTAAACTTAAACTTGTCCAATTACGGTTTCTAACCAATCTTGTGTATCCAATAGGTGTTTTTGTGTCATTGGATGAATAATTAGGTCATTTTCGTCCTCCCTAGGCTAATTCTTGTCCAATTAGGGTTTCTAACCAATCTTGTGCATCCAATAGGTGTTTTGTATCATTGGATGAACAAGTAGGTCATGTTAGTCCTCCCTAGGCTTATTCTTGTCCAATTAGGGTTTTAAAACAATCTTGTGCATCCAATAGGTGTTTTGTGTCATTGGATGAACATTTAGGTCATTTTCGTCCTCCCTAGGCTTATTCTTGTCCAATTAGTGCTTCTAACCAATCTTGTACATCCAATAGGTGTTTTTGTGTCATTGGAAGAATATTTAGGTCATTTTCGTCCTCCCTAGGCTATTTCTTGTCCAATTAGGGTTTCTAACCAATCTATTGCATCCAATAGGTGTTTTGTGTCATTGGATGAACAAGTAGGTCATTTTCGTCCTCCCTAGGCTTATTCTTGTCCAATTAGGGTTTTTAACCAATCTTGTGCATCCAATAGGTGTTTTGTGTCATTGGATGACCAATTAGGTCATTTTCGTCCTCCCTAGGCTTATTCTTGTCCAATTAGGGTTTCTAACCAATCTTGTGCATCCAATAGGTGTTTTGTGTCATTGCATGAACAATTAGGTCATTTTCGTCATCCTTAGGCTTATTCTTGTCCAATTAGTGCTTCTAACCAATCTTGTGCATCCAATATGTGTTTTTGTGTCATCGGATGAACATTTAGGTCTTTTTCGTCCTCCCTAAACTTAAACTTGTCCAATTACGGTTTCTAACCAATCTTGTGTATCCAATAGGTGTTTTTGTGTCATTGGATGAATAATTAGGTCATTTTCGTCCTCCCTAGGCTATTTCTTGTCCAATTAGGGTTTCTAACCAATCTATTGCATCCAATAGGTGTTTTGTGTCATTGGATGAACAAGTAGGTCATTTTCATCCTCCCTAGGCTTATTCTTGTCCAATTAGTGCTTCTAACCAATCTTGTACATCCAATAGGTGTTTTTGTGTCATTGGAAGAATATTTAGGTCATTTTCGTCCTCCCTAGGCTATTTCTTGTCCAATTAGGGTTTCTAACCAATCTATTGCATCCAATAGGTGTTTTGTGTCATTGGATGAACAAGTAGGTCATTTTCGTCCTCCCTAGGCTTATTCTTGTCCAATTAGGGTTTTTAACCAATCTTGTGCATCCAATAGGTGTTTTGTGTCATTGGATGAACAATTAGGTCATTTTCGTCCTCCCTAGGCTTATTCTTGTCCAATTAGGGTTTCTAACCAATCTTGTGCATCCAATAGGTGTTTTGTGTCATTGCATGAACAATTAGGTCATTTTCGTCATCCTTAGGCTTATTCTTGTCCAATTAGTGCTTCTAACCAATCTTGTGCATCCAATATGTGTTTTTGTGTCATCGGCTGAACATTTAGGTCTTTTTCGTCCTCCCTAAACTTAAACTTGTCCAATTACGGTTTCTAACCAATCTTGTGTATCCAATAGGTGTTTTTGTGTCATTGGATGAATAATTAGGTCATTTTCGTCCTCCCTAGGCTATTTCTTGTCCAATTAGGGTTTCTAACCAATCTATTGCATCCAATAGGTGTTTTGTGTCATTGGATGAACAAGTAGGTCATTTTCGTCCTCCCTAGGCTTATTCTTGTCCAATTAGTGCTTCTAACCAATCTTGTACATCCAATAGGTGTTTTTGTGTCATTGGAAGAATATTTAGGTCATTTTCGTCCTCCCTAGGCTATTTCTTGTCCAATTAGGGTTTCTAACCAATCTATTCCATCCAATAGGTGTTTTGTGTCATTGGATGAACAAGTAGGTCATTTTCGTCCTCCCTAGGCTTATTCTTGTCCAATTAGGGTTTTTAACCAATCTTGTGCATCCAATAGGTGTTTTGTGTCATTGGATGAACAATTAGGTCATTTTCGTCCTCCCTAGGCTTATTCTTGTCCAATTAGGGTTTCTAACCAATCTTGTGCATTCAATAGGTGTTTTGTGTCATTGCATGAACAATTAGGTCATTTTCGTCATCCTTAGGCTTGTTCTTGTCCAATTAGTGCTTCTAACCAATCTTGTGCATCCAATATGTGTTTTTGTGTCATTGGATGAACATTTAGGTCTTTTTCGTCCTCCCTAAACCTAAACTTGTCCAATTACGGTTTCTAACCAATCTTGTGTATCCAATAGGTGTTTTTGTGTCATTGGATGAATAATTAGGTCATTTTCGTCCTCCCTAGGCTAGTTCTTGTCCAATTAGGGTTTCTAACCAATCTTGTGCATCCAATAGGTGTTTTGTGTCATTGGATGAACAAGTAGGTCATTTTAGTCCTCCCTAGGCTTATTCTTGTTCAATTAGGGTTTTAAACCAATCTTGTGCATCCAATAGGTGTTTTGTGTCATTGGATGAACATTTAGGTCTTTTTCGTCCTCCCTAACCTTAAGCTTGTCCAATTAGGGTTTCTAACCAATCTTGTGCATCCAATAGGTATTTTGTGTTAATGCAAGAACAATTAGGTCATTTTCGTCCTCCTTAGGCTTATTCTTGTCCAATTAGTGCTTCTAACCAATCTTGTGTATCCAATAGGTGTTTTTGTGTCATTGGATGAACATTTAGGTCTTTTTCGTCCTCCCTAAACTTAAACTTGTCCAATTACGGTTTCTAACCAATCTTGTGTATCCAATAGGTGTTTTTGTGTCATTGGATGAATAATTAGGTCATTTTCGTCCTCCCTAGGGTAATTCTTGTCCAATTAGGGTTTCTAACCAATCTTGTGCATCCAATAGGTGTTTTGTGTCATTGGATGAACAAGTAGGTCATTTTAGTCCTCCCTAGGCTTATTCTTGTCCAATTAGGGTCTTAAAACAATCTTGTGCATCCAATAGGTGTTTTGTGTCATTGGATGAACATTTAGGTCTTTTTCGTCCTCCCTAAACTTAATCTTGTCCAATTAGGATTTCTAACCAATCTTGTGCATCCAATAGGTGTTTTGGGTCATTGCATGAACAATTAGGTCATTTTCGTCCTCCCTAGGCTTATTCTTGTCCAATTAGTGTTTCTAACCAATCCTGTGCATCCAATAGGTGTTTTTGTGTCATTGGAAGAACAAGTAGGTCATTTTCGTCCTCCCTAGGCTAATTCTTGTCCAATTAGGGTTTCTAACCAATCTTGTGCATCCAATAGGTGTTTTGTGTCATTTGATGAACAAGTAGGTCATTTTCGTCCTCCCTAGGCTTATTCTTGTCCAATTAGGGTTTCTAACCAATCTTGTGCATCCAATAGGTGTTTTGTGTCATTGGATGAACAATTAGGTCATTTTCGTCCTCCCTAGGCTAATTCTTGTCCAATTAGGATTTCTAACCAATCTTGTGCATCCAATAGGTGTTTTGTGTCATTGGATGAACAAGTAGGTCATTTTAGTCCTCCCTAGGCTTATTCTTGTCCAATTAGGGTTTTAAAACAATCTTGTGTATCCAATAGGTGTTTTGTGTCATTGGATGAACATTTAGGTCATTTTCGTCCTCCCTAGGCTAATTCTTGTCCAATTAGGGTTTCTAACCAATCTTGTGCATCCAATAGGTGTTTTGTGTCATTGGATGAACAAGTAGGTCATTTTAGTCCTCCCTAGGCTTATTCTTGTCCAATTAGGGTTTTAAAACAATCTTGTGCATCCAATAGGTGTTTTGTGTCATTGGATGAACAAGTAGGTCATTTTAGTCCTCCCTAGGCTTATTCTTGTCCAATTAGTTCTTCTAACCAATCTTGTACATCCAATAGGTGTTTTTGTGTCATTGGAAGAATATTTAGGTCATTTTCGTCCTCCCTAGGCTATTTCTTGTCCAATTAGGGTTTCTAACCAATCTATTGCATCCAATAGGTGTTTTGTGTCATTGGATGAACAAGTAGGTCATTTTCGACCTCCTTAGGCTTATTCTTGTCCAATTAGGGTTTTTAACCAATCTTGTGCATCCAATAGGTGTTTTGTGTCATTGGATGAACAATTAGGTCATTTTCGTCCTCCCTAGGCTTATTCTTGTCCAATTAGGGTTTCTAACCAATCATGTGCATCCAATAGGTGTTTTGTGTCATTGCATGAACAATTAGGTCATTTTCGTCCTCCCTAGGCTTATTCTTGTCCAATTAGGGTTTCTAACCAATCTTGTGCATCCAATAGGTGTTTTGTGTCATTGCATGAACAATTAGGTCATTTTCGTCCTCCTTAGGCTTATTCTTCTCCAATTAGTGCTTCTAACCAATTTGTGTCATTGGATGAACATTTAGGTCTTTTTCGTCCTCCCTAAACTTAAACTTGTCTAATGACGGTTTCTAACCAATCTTGTGTATCCAATAGGTGTTTTTGTGTCATTTGATGAATAATTAGGTCATTTTCGTTCTCCCTAGGCTAATTCTTGTCCAATTAGGGTTTCTAACCAATCTTGTGCATCCAATAGGTGTTTTGTGTCATTGGATGAACAAGTAGGTCATTTTAGTCCTCCCTAGGCTTATTCTTGTCCAATTAGGGTTTTAAAACAATCTTGTGCATCCAATAGGTGTTTTGTGTCATTGGATGAACATGTAGGTCATTTTCGTCCTCCCTAGGCTTATTCCTGTCCAATTAGTGCTTCTAACCAATCTTGTACATCCAATAGGTGTTTTTGTGTCATTGGAAGAATATTTAGGTCATTTTCGTCCTCCCTAGGCTATTTCTTGTCCAATTAGGGTTTCTAACCAATCTATTGCATCCAATAGGTGTTTTGTGTCATTGGATGAACAAGTAGGTCATTTTCGTCCTCCCTAGGCTTATTCTTGTCCAATTAGGGTTTTTAACCAATCTTGTGCATCCAATAGGTGTTTTGTGTCATTGGATGACCAATTAGGTCATTTTCGTCCTCCCTAGGCTTATTCTTGTCCAATTAGGGTTTCTAACCAATCTTGTGCATCCAATAGGTGTTTTGTGTCATTGCATGAACAATTAGGTCATTTTCGTCATCCTTAGGCTTATTCTTGTCCAATTAGTGCTTCTAACCAATCTTGTGCATCCAATATGTGTTTTTGTGTCATCGGATGAACATTTAGGTCTTTTTCGTCCTCCCTAAACTTAAACTTGTCCAATTACGGTTTCTAACCAATCTTGTGTATCCAATAGGTGTTTTTGTGTCATTGGATGAATAATTAGGTCATTTTCGTCCTCCCTAGGCTATTTCTTGTCCAATTAGGGTTTCTAACCAATCTATTGCATCCAATAGGTGTTTTGTGTCATTGGATGAACAAGTAGGTCATTTTCATCCTCCCTAGGCTTATTCTTGTCCAATTAGTGCTTCTAACCAATCTTGTACATCCAATAGGTGTTTTTGTGTCATTGGAAGAATATTTAGGTCATTTTCGTCCTCCCTAGGCTATTTCTTGTCCAATTAGGGTTTCTAACCAATCTATTGCATCCAATAGGTGTTTTGTGTCATTGGATGAACAAGTAGGTCATTTTCGTCCTCCCTAGGCTTATTCTTGTCCAATTAGGGTTTTTAACCAATCTTGTGCATCCAATAGGTGTTTTGTGTCATTGGATGAACAATTAGGTCATTTTCGTCCTCCCTAGGCTTATTCTTGTCCAATTAGGGTTTCTAACCAATCTTGTGCATCCAATAGGTGTTTTGTGTCATTGCATGAACAATTAGGTCATTTTCGTCATCCTTAGGCTTATTCTTGTCCAATTAGTGCTTCTAACCAATCTTGTGCATCCAATATGTGTTTTTGTGTCATCGGCTGAACATTTAGGTCTTTTTCGTCCTCCCTAAACTTAAACTTGTCCAATTACGGTTTCTAACCAATCTTGTGTATCCAATAGGTGTTTTTGTGTCATTGGATGAATAATTAGGTCATTTTCGTCCTCCCTAGGCTATTTCTTGTCCAATTAGGGTTTCTAACCAATCTATTGCATCCAATAGGTGTTTTGTGTCATTGGATGAACAAGTAGGTCATTTTCGTCCTCCCTAGGCTTATTCTTGTCCAATTAGTGCTTCTAACCAATCTTGTACATCCAATAGGTGTTTTTGTGTCATTGGAAGAATATTTAGGTCATTTTCGTCCTCCCTAGGCTATTTCTTGTCCAATTAGGGTTTCTAACCAATCTATTCCATCCAATAGGTGTTTTGTGTCATTGGATGAACAAGTAGGTCATTTTCGTCCTCCCTAGGCTTATTCTTGTCCAATTAGGGTTTTTAACCAATCTTGTGCATCCAATAGGTGTTTTGTGTCATTGGATGAACAATTAGGTCATTTTCGTCCTCCCTAGGCTTATTCTTGTCCAATTAGGGTTTCTAACCAATCTTGGGCATCCAATAGGTGTTTTGTGTCATTGCATGAACAATTAGGTCATTTTCGTCATCCTTAGGCTTGTTCTTGTCCAATTAGTGCTTCTAACCAATCTTGTGCATCCAATATGTGTTTTTGTGTCATTGGATGAACATTTAGGTCTTTTTCGTCCTCCCTAAACCTAAACTTGTCCAATTACGATTTCTAACCAATCTTGTGTATCCAATAGGTGTTTTTGTGTCATTGGATGAATAATTAGGTCATTTTCGTCCTCCCTAGGCTAGTTCTTGTCCAATTAGGGTTTCTAACCAATCTTGTGCATCCAATAGGTGTTTTGTGTCATTGGATGAACAAGTAGGTCATTTTAGTCCTCCCTAGGCTTATTCTTGTTCAATTAGGGTTTTAAACCAATCTTGTGCATCCAATAGGTGTTTTGTGTCATTGGATGAACATTTAGGTCTTTTTCGTCCTCCCTAACCTTAAGCTTGTCCAATTAGGGTTTCTAACCAATCTTGTGCATCCAATAGGTATTTTGTGTTATTGCAAGAACAATTAGGTCATTTTCGTCCTCCTTAGGCTTATTCTTGTCCAATTAGTGCTTCTAACCAATCTTGTGCATCCAATAGGTGTTTTTGTGTCATTGGATGAACATTTAGGTCTTTTTCGTCCTCCCTAAACTTAAACTTGTCCAATTACGGTTTCTAACCAATCTTGTGTATCCAATAGGTGTTTTTGTGTCATTGGATGAATAAGTAGGTCATTTTCGTCCTCCCTAGGCTAATTCTTGTCCAATTAGGGTTTCTAACCAATCTTGTGCATCCAATAGGTGTTTTGTGTCATTGGATGAACAAGTAGGTCATTTTAGTCCTCCCTAGGCTTATTCTTGTCCAATTAGGGTCTTAAAACAATCTTGTGCATCCAATAGGTGTTTTGTGTCATTGGATGAACATTTAGGTCTTTTTCGTCCTCCCTAAACTTAATCTTGTCCAATTAGGATTTCTAACCAATCTTGTGCATCCAATAGGTGTTTTGGGTCATTGCATGAACAATTAGGTCATTTTCGTCCTCCCTAGGCTTATTCTTGTCCAATTAGTGTTTCTAACCAATCCTGTGCATCCAATAGGTGTTTTTGTGTCATTGGAAGAACAAGTAGGTCATTTTCGTCCTCCCTAGGCTAATTCTTGTCCAATTAGGGTTTCTAACCAATCTTGTGCATCCAATAGGTGTTTTGTGTCATTTGATGAACAAGTAGGTCATTTTCGTCCTCCCTAGGCTTATTCTTGTCCAATTAGGGTTTCTAACCAATCTTGTGCATCCAATAGGTGTTTTGTGTCATTGGATGAACAATTAGGTCATTTTCGTCCTCCCTAGGCTAATTCTTGTCCAATTAGGATTTCTAACCAATCTTGTGCATCCAATAGGTGTTTTGTGTCATTGGATGAACAAGTAGGTCATTTTAGTCCTCCCTAGGCTTATTCTTGTCCAATTAGGGTTTTAAAACAATCTTGTGTATCCAATAGGTGTTTTGTGTCATTGGATGAACATTTAGGTCATTTTCGTCCTCCCTAGGCTAATTCTTGTCCAATTAGGGTTTCTAACCAATCTTGTGCATCCAATAGGTGTTTTGTGTCATTGGATGAACAAGTAGGTCATTTTAGTCCTCCCTAGGCTTATTCTTGTCCAATTAGGGTTTTAAAACAATCTTGTGCATCCAATAGGTGTTTTGTGTCATTGGATGAACATTTAGGTCATTTTTGTCCTCCCTAGGCTTATTCTTGTCCAATTAGTGCTTCTAACCAATCTTGTACATCCAATAGGTGTTTTTGTGTCATTGGAAGAATATTTAGGTCATTTTCGTCCTCCCTAGGCTATTTCTTGTCCAATTAGGGTTTCTAACCAATCTATTGCATCCAATAGGTGTTTTGTGTCATTGGATGAACAAGTAGGTCATTTTCGTCCTCCCTAGGCTTATTCTTGTCCAATTAGGGTTTTTAACCAATCTTGTGCATCCAATAGGTGTTTTGTGTCATTGGATGACCAATTAGGTCATTTTCGTCCTCCCTAGGCTTATTCTTGTCCAATTAGGGTTTCTAACCAATCTTGTGCATCCAATAGGTGTTTTGTGTCATTGCATGAACAATTAGGTCATTTTCGTCATCCTTAGGCTTATTCTTGTCCAATTAGTGCTTCTAACCAATCTTGTGCATCCAATATGTGTTTTTGTGTCATCGGATGAACATTTAGGTCTTTTTCGTCCTCCCTAAACTTAAACTTGTCCAATTACGGTTTCTAACCAATCTTGTGTATCCAATAGGTGTTTTTGTGTATTGGATGAATAATTAGGTCATTTTCGTCCTCCCTAGGCTAGTTCTTGTCCAATTAGGGTTTCTAACCAATCTTGTGCATCCAATAGGTGTTTTGTGTCATTGGATGAACATTTATGTCTTTTTCGTCCTCCCTAAACTTAAGCTTGTCCAATTAGGGTTTCTAACCAATCTTGTGCATCCAATAGGTATTTTGTGTTATTGCATGAACAATTAGGTCATTTTCGTCCTCCTTAGGCTTATTCTTGTCCAATTAGTGCTTCTAACCAATCTTGTGCATCCAATAGGTGTTTTTGTGTCATTGGATGAACATTTAGGTCTTTTTCGTCCTCCCTAAACTTAAACTTGTCCAATTACGGTTTCTAACCAATCTTGTGTATCCAATAGGTGTTTTTGTGTCATTGGAAGAATATTTAGGTCATTTTCGTCCTCCCTAGGCTTATTCTTGTCCAATTAGGGTTTTAAACCAATCTTGTGCATCCAATAGGTGTTTTGTGTCATTGGATGAACAATTAGGTCATTTTCGTCCTCCCTAGGCTTATTCTTGTCCAATTAGGGTTTCTAACCAATCTTGTGCATCCAATAGGTGTTTTGTGTCATTGGATGAACAAGTAGGTCATTTTAGTCCTCCCTAGGCTTATTCTTGTTCAATTAGGGTTTTAAACCAATCTTGTGCATCCAATAGGTGTTTTGTGTCATTGGATGAACATTTAGGTCTTTTTCGTCCTCCCTAAACTTAAGCTTGTCCAATTAGGGTTTCTAACCAATCTTGTAAATCCAATAGGTATTTTGTGTTATTGCATGAACAATTAGGTCATTTTCGTCCTCCCTAGCCTTATTCTTGTCCAATTAGTGTTTCTAACCAATCCTGTGCATCCAATAGGTGTTTTTGTGTCATTGGAAGAATATTTAGGTCATTTTCGTCCTCCCTAGGCTAATTCTTGTCCAATTAGGGTTTCTAACCAATCTTGTGCATCCAATAGGTGTTTTGTGTCATTTGATGAACAAGTAGGTCATTTTAGTCCTCCCTAGGCTTATTCTTGTTCAATTAGGGTTTTAAACCAATCTTGTGCATCCAATAGGTGTTTTGTGTCATTGGATGAACATTTAGGTCTTTTTCGTCCTCCCTAAACTTAAGCTTGTCCAATTAGGGTTTCTAACCAATCTTGTACATCCAATAGGTATTTTGTGTTATTGCATGAACAATTAGGTCATTTTCGTCCTCCCTAGGCTAATTCTTGTCCAATTAGGGTTTCTAACCAATCTTGTGCATCCAATAGGTGTTTTGTGTCATTTGATGAACAAGTAGGTCCTTTTCGTCCTCCCTAGGCTTATTCTTGTCCAATTAGGGTTTTTAACCAATCTTGTGCATCCAATAGGTGTTTTGTGTCATTGGATGAACAATTAGGTCATTTTCGTCCTGCCTAGGCTTATTCTTGTCCAATTAGGGTTTCTAACCAATCTTGTCCATCCAATAGGTGTTTTGTGTCATTGCATGAACAATTAGGTCTTTTTCGTCCTCCCTAACCTTAAGCTTGTCCAATTAGGGTTTCTAACCAATCTTGTGCATCCAATAGGTATTTTGTGTTATTGCAAGAACAATTAGGTCATTTTCGTCCTCCTTAGGCTTATTCTTGTCCAATTAGTGCTTCTAACCAATCTTGTGCATCCAATAGGTGTTTTTGTGTCATTGGATGAACATTTAGGTCTTTTTCGTCCTCCCTAAACTTAAACTTGTCCAATTACGGTTTCTAACCAATCTTGTGTATCCAATAGGTGTTTTTGTGTCATTGGATGAATAATTAGGTCATTTTCGTCCTCCCTAGGCCAATTCTTGTCCAATTAGGGTTTCTAACCAATCTTGTGCATCCAATAGGTGTTTTGTGTCATTGGATGAACAAGTAGGTCATTTTAGTCCTCCCTAGGCTTATTCTTGTCCAATTAGGGTTTTAAAACAATCTTGTGCATCCAATAGGTGTTTTGTGTCATTGGATGAACATTTAGGTCATTTTTGTCCTCCCTAGGCTTATTCTTGTCCAATTAGTGCTTCTAACCAATCTTGTACATCCAATAGGTGTTTTTGTGTCATTGGAAGAATATTTAGGTCATTTTCGTCCTCCCTAGGCTATTTCTTGTCCAATTAGGGTTTCTAACCAATCTATTGCATCCAATAGGTGTTTTGTGTCATTGGATGAACAAGTAGGTCATTTTCGTCCTCCCTAGGCTTATTCTTGTCCAATTAGGGTTTTTAACCAATCTTGTGCATCCAATAGGTGTTTTGTGTCATTGGATGAACAATTAGGTCATTTTCGTCCTCCCTAGGCTTATTCTTGTCCAATTAGGGTTTCTAACCAATCTTGTGCATCCAATAGGTGTTTTGTGTCATTGCATGAACAATTAGGTCATTTTCGTCATCCTTAGGCTTATTCTTGTCCAATTAGTGCTTCTAACCAATCTTGTGCATCCAATATGTGTCTTTGTGTCATCGGATGAACATTTAGGTCTTTTTCGTCCTCCCTAAACTTAAACTTGTCCAATTACGGTTTCTAACCAATCTTGTGTATCCAATAGGTGTTTTTGTGTCATTGGATGAATAATTAGGTCATTTTCGTCCTCCCTAGGCTAATTCTTGTCCAATTAGGGTTTCTAACCAATCTTGTGCATCCAATAGGTGTTTTGTGTCATTGGATGAACAAGTAGGTCATTTTAGTCCTCCCTAGGCTTATTCTTGTTCAATTAGGGTTTTAAACCAATCTTGTGCATCCAATAGGTGTTTTGTGTCATTGGATGAACAAGTAGGTCATTTTCATCCTCCCTAGGCTTATTCTTGTCCAATTAGGGTTTTAAACCAATCTTGTGCATCCAATAGGTGTTTTGTGTCATTGGATGAACAATTAGGTCATTTTCGTCCTCCCTAGGCTTATTCTTGTCCAATTAGGGTTTCTAACCAATCTTGTGCATCCAATAGGTGTTTTGTGTCATTGCATGAACAATTAGGTCATTTTCGTCCTCCTTAGGCTTATTCTTGTCCAATTAGTGCTTCTAACCAATCTTGTGCATCCAATAGGTGTTTTTGTGTCATTGGATGAACATTTAGGTCTTTTTCGTTCTCCCTAAACTTAAACTTGTCCAATTACGGTTTCTAACCAATCTTGTGTATCCAATAGGTATTTTTGTGTCATTGGATGAATAATTAGGTCATTTTCGTCCTCCCTAGGCTAATTCTTGTCCAATTAGGGTTTCTAACCAATCTTGTGCATCCAATAGGTGTTTTGTGTCATTGGATGAACAAGTAGGTCATTTTCGTCCTCCCTAGGCTTATTCTTGTCCAATTAGGGTTTTAAAACAATCTTGTGCATCCAATAGGTGTTTTGTGTCATTGGATGAACATTTAGGTCATTTTCGTCCTCCCTAGGCTTATTCTTGTCCAATTAGTGCTTCTAACCAATCTTGTACATCCAATAGGTGTTTTTGTGTCATTGGAAGAATATTTAGGTCATTTTCGTCCTCCCTAGGCTATTTCTTGTCCAATTAGGGTTTCTAACCAATCTATTGCATCCAATGGGTGTTTTGTGTAATTGGATGAACAAGTAGGTCATTTTCGTCCTCCCTAGGCTTATTCTTGTCCAATTAGGGTTTTAAACCAATCTTGTGCATCCAATAGGTGTTTTGTGTCATTGGATGAACAATTAGGTCATTTTCGTCCTCCCTAGGCTTATTCTTGTCCAATTAGGGTTTCTAACCAATCTTGTGAATCCAATAGGTGTTTTGTGTCATTGCATGAACAATTAGGTCATTTTCGTCCTCCTTAGGCTTATTCTTCTCCAATTAATGCTTCTAACCAATCTTGTGCATCCAATAGGTGTTTTTGTGTCATTGGATGAACATTTAGGTCTTTTTCGTCCTCCCTAAACTTAAACTTGTCCAATTACGGTTTCTAACCAATCTTGTGTATCCAATAGGTGTTTTTGTGTCATTGGATGAATAATTAGGTCATTTTCGTCCTCCCTAGGCTAATTCTTGTCCAATTAGGGTTTCTAACCAATCTTGTGCATCCAATAGGTGTTTTTGTGTCATTGGATGAACATTTAGGTCATTTTCGTCCTCCCTAGGCTAATTCTTGTCCAATTAGGGTTTTTAACCAATCTTGTGCATCCAATAGGTGTTTTTGTGTCATTGGATGAACATTTAGGTCATTTTCGTCCTCCCTAGGCTTATTCTTGTCCAATTAGGGTTTTTAACCAATCTTGTGCATCCAATAGGTGTTTTGTGTCATTGGATGAACAATTAGGTCATTTTCGTCCTCCCTAGGCTAATTCTTGTCCAATTAGGGTTTCTAACCAATCTTGTGCATCCAATAGGTGTTTTGTGTCATTGGATGAACATTTAGGTCATTTTCGTCCTCCCTAAACTTAATCTTGTCCAATTAGGGTTTCTAACCAATCTTGTGCATCCAATAGGTGTTTTGTGTCATTGCATGAACAATTAGGTCATTTTCGTCCTCCCTAGGCTTATTCTTGTCCAATTAGGGTTTTTAACCAATCTTGTGCATCCAATAGGTGTTTTGTGTCATTGGATGAACAATTAGGTCATTTTCGTCCTCCCTAGGCTTATTCTTGTCCAATTAGGGTTTCTAACCAATCTTGTGCATCCAATAGGTGTTTTGTGTCATTGGATGAACAAGTAGGTCATTTTAGTCCTCCCTAGGCTTATTCTTGTTCAATTAGGGTTTTAAACCAATCTTGTGCATCCAATAGGTGTTTTGTGTCATTGGATGAACATTTAGGTCTTTTTCGTCCTCCCTAAACTTAAGCTTGTCCAATTAGGGTTTCTAACCAATCTTGTAAATCCAATAGGTATTTTGTGTTATTGCATGAACAATTAGGTCATTTTCGTCCTCCCTAGCCTTATTCTTGTCCAATTAGTGTTTCTAACCAATCCTGTGCATCCAATAGGTGTTTTTGTGTCATTGGAAGAATATTTAGGTCATTTTCGTCCTCCCTAGGCTAATTCTTGTCCAATTAGGGTTTCTAACCAATCTTGTGCATCCAATAGGTGTTTTGTGTCATTTGATGAACAAGTAGGTCATTTTAGTCCTCCCTAGGCTTATTCTTGTTCAATTAGGGTTTTAAACCAATCTTGTGCATCCAATAGGTGTTTTGTGTCATTGGATGAACATTTAGGTCTTTTTCGTCCTCCCTAAACTTAAGCTTGTCCAATTAGGGTTTCTAACCAATCTTGTACATCCAATAGGTATTTTGTGTTATTGCATGAACAATTAGGTTATTTTCGTCGTGCCTAGCCTTATTCTTGTCCAATTAGTGTTTCTAACCAATCCTGTGCATCCAATAGGTGTTTTTGTGTCATTGGAAGAATATTTAGGTCATTTTCGTCCTCCCTAGGCTAATTCTTGTCCAATTAGGGTTTCTAACCAATCTTGTGCATCCAATAGGTGTTTTGTGTCATTTGATGAACAAGTAGGTCATTTTCGTCCTCCCTAGGCTTATTCTTGTCCAATTAGGGTTTTTAACCAATCTTGTGCATCCAATAGGTGTTTTGTGTCATTGCATGAACAACTAGGTCATTTTCGTCCTCCCTAGGCTTATTCTTGTCCAATTAGGGTTTTTAACCAATCTAGTGCATCCAATAGGTGTTTTGTGTCATTGGATGAACAATTAGGTCATTTTCGTCCTCCCTAGGCTTATTCTTGTCCAATTAGGGTTTCTAACCAATCTTGTGCATCCAATAGGTGTTTTGTGTCATTGGATGAACAAGTAGGTCATTTTAGTCCTCCCTAGGCTTATTCTTGTCCAATGTGGGTTTTAAACCAATCTTGTGCATCTAATAGGTGTTTTGTGTCATTGGATGAACATTTAGGTCTTTTTCGTCCTCCCTAAACTTAAGCTTGTCCAATTAGGGTTTCTAACCAATCTTGTACATCCAATAGGTGTTTTGTGTTATTGCATGAACAATTAGGTCATTTTCGTCCTCCCTAGGCTTATTCTTGTCCAATTAGGGTTTTTAACCAATCTTGTACATCCAATAGGTGTTTTTGTGTCATTGGATGAACATTTAGGTCTTTTTCGTCCTCCCTAGCCTTATTCTTGTCCAATTAGTGTTTCTAACCAATCCTGTGCATCCAATAGGTGTTTTTGTGTCATTGGAAGAATATTTAGGTCATTTTCGTCCTCCCTAGGGTAATTCTTGTCCAATTAGGGTTTCTAATCAATCTTGTGCATCCAATAGGTGTTTTGTGTCATTTGATGAACAAGTAGGTCATTTTCGTCCTCCCTAGGCTTATTCTTGTCCAATTAGGGTTTTTAACCAATCTTGTGCATCCAATAGGTGTTTTGTGTCATTGGATGAACAATTAGGTCATTTTCGTCCTCCCTAGGCTAATTCTTGTCCAATTAGGATTTCTAACCAATCTTGTGCATCCAATAGGTGTTTTGTGTCATTGGATGAACAAGTAGGTCATTTTCGTCCTCCCTAGGCTTATTCTTGTCCAATTAGGGTTTTAAAACAATCTTGTGCATCCAATAGGTGTTTTGTGTCATTGGATGAACATTTAGGTCATTTTCGTCCTCCCTACACTTAATCTTGTCCCATTAGGGTTTCTAACCAATCTATTGCATCCAATAGGTGTTTTGTGTCATTGGATGAACAATAAGGTCATTTTCGTCCTCCCTAGGCTTATTCTGGTCCAATTAGGGTTTCTTACCAATCTTGTGCATCCAATAGGTGTTTTGTGTCATTGGATGAACAAGTAGGTCATTTTCGTCCTCCCTAGGCTTATTCTTGTCCAATTAGGGTTTTTAACCAATCTTGTGCATCCAATAGGTGTTTTGTGTCATTGGATGAATATTTAGGTCATTTTCGTCCTCCCTAGGCTAATTCTTGTCCAATTAGGGTTTCTAACCAATCTATTGCATCCAATAGGTGTTTTGTGTCATTGGATGAACAATAAGGTCATTTTCGTCCTCCCTAGGCTTATTCTGGTCCAATTAGGGTTTCTTACCAATCTTGTGCATCCAATAGGTGTTTTGTGTCATTGCATGAACAATTAGGTCATTTTCGTCATCCTTAGGCTTATTCTTGTCCAATTAGTGCTTCTAACCAATCTTGTGCATCCAATAGGTGTTTTTGTGTCATTGGATGAACATTTAGGTCTTTTTCGTCCTCCCTAAACTTAAACTTGTCCAATTACGGTTTCTAACCAATCTTGTGTATCCAATAGGTGTTTTTGTGTCATTGGATAAATAATTAGGTCATTTTCGTCCTCCCTAGGCTAGTTCTTGTCCAATTAGGGTTTCTAACCAATCTTGTGCATCCAATAGGTGTTTTGTGTCATTGGATGAACAAGTAGGTCATTTTAGTCCTCCCTAGGCTTATTCTTGTTCAATTAGGGTTTTAAACCTATCTTGTGCATCCAATAGGTGTTTTGTGTCATTGGATGAACATTTAGGTCTTTTTCGTCCTCCCTAAACTTAAGCTTGTCAAATTAGGGTTTCTAACCAATCTTGTACATCCAATAGGTATTTTGTGTTATTGCATGAACAATTAGGTCATTTTCGTCCTCCCTAGGCTAATTCTTGTCCAATTAGGGTTTCTAACCAATCTTGTGCATCCAATAGGTGTTTTGTGTCATTTGATGAACAAGTAGGTCCTTTTCGTCCTCCCTAGGCTTATTCTTGTCCAATTAGGGTTTTTAACCAATCTTGTGCATCCAATAGGTGTTTTGTGTCATTGGATGAACAATTAGGTCATTTTCGTCCTCCCTAGGCTTATTCTTGTCCAATTAGGGTTTCTAACCAATCTTGTCCATCCAATAGGTGTTTTGTGTCATTGCATGAACAATTAGGTCATTTTCGTCCTCCTTAGGCTTATTCTTGTCCAATTAGTGCTTCTAACCAATCTTGTGCATCCAATAGGTGTTTTTGTGTCATTGGATGAACATTTAGGTCTTTTTCGTCCTCCCAAAACATAAACTTGTCCAATTACGGTTTCGAACCAATCTTGTGTATCCAATAGGTGTTTTTGTGTCATTGGATGAATAATTAGGTCATTTTCGTCCTCCCTAGGCTAATTCTTGTCCCATTAGGGTTTCTAACCAACCTTGTGCATCCAATAGGTGTTTTGTGTCATTCGATGAACAAGCAGGTCATTTTAGTCCTCGCTAGGCTTATTCTTGTCCAATTAGGGTTTTAAAACAATCTTGTGCATCCAATAGGTGTTGTGTCATTGGATGAACATTTAGGTCTTTTTCGTCCTCCCTAAACTTAATCTTGTCCAATTAGGATTTCTAACCAATCTTGTGCATCCAATAGGTGTTTTGTGTTATTGCATGAACAATTAGGTCATTTTCGTCCTCCCTAGGCTTATTCTTGTCCAATTAGTGCTTCTAACCAATCTTGTGCATCCAATAGGTGTTTTTGTGTCATTGGAAGAATATTTAGGTCATTTTCGTCCTCCCTAGGCAAATTCTTGTCCAATTAGGGTTTCTAACCAATCTATTGCATCCAATAGGTGTTTTGTGTCATTGGATGAACAAGTTGGTCATTTTCTTCCTCCCTAGGCTTATTCTTGTCCAATTAGGGTTTTTAACCAATCTTGTGCATCCAATAGGTGTTTTTGTGACATTTGAAGAACATTTAGGTCATTTTCGTCATTCCTAAACTTAATCTAGTCCAATTAGGGTTTCTAACCAATCTTGTGCATCTAATAGGTGTTTTTGTGTAATTGGAAAAACAATTAGGTGATTTTCGTCCTCCCTAAGCTAATCCTTGTCCAATTAGGGTTTCTAACCAATCTTTTGCATCCAATAGGTGTTTTGTGTCATTGGATGAATATTTAGGTCATTTTCGTCCTCCCTACACTTAATCTTGTCCAATTAGGGTTTCTAACCAATCTTGTACATCCAATAGGTGTTTTTGTGTCATTGGATGAACATTTAGGTCTTTTTCGTCCTCCCTAAACTTAATCTTGTCCAATTACGGTTTCTAACCAATCTTGTGTATCCAATAGGTGTTTTTGTGTCATTGGATAAATAATTAGGTCATTTTCGTCCTCCCTAGGCGAATTCTTGTCCAAATAGGGTTTGTAACCAATCTTGTGCATCCAATAGGTGTTTTGTGTCATTGGATGAACAAGTAGGTCATTTTCGTCCTCCCTAGGCTTATTCTTGTCCAATTAGGGTTTTAAACCAATCTTGTGCATCCAATAGGTGTTTTGTGTCATTGGATGAACAATTAGGTCTTTTTCGTCCTCCCTAAACTTAAGCTTGTCCAATTAGGGTTTCTAACCAATCTTGTGCATCCAATACGTATTTGGTGTTATTGCATGAACAATTAGGTCATTTTCGTCCTCCTTAGGCTTATTCTTGTCCAATTAGTGCTTCTAACCAATCTTGTGCATCCAATAGGTGTTTTTGTGTCATTGGATGAACATTTAGGTCTTTTTCGTCCTCCCTAAACTTAAGCTTGTCCAATTAGGGTTTCTAACCAATCTTGTACATCCAATAGGTATTTTGTGTTATTGCATGAACAATTAGGTCATTTTCGTCCTCCCTAGGCTAATTCTTGTCCAATTAGGGTTTCTAACCAATCTTGTGCATCCAATAGGTGTTTTGTGTCATTTGATGAACAAGTAGGTCCTTTTCGTCCTCCCTAGGCTTATTCTTGTCCAATTAGGGTTTTTAACCAATCTTGTGCATCCAATAGGTGTTTTGTGTCATTGGATGAACAATTAGGTCATTTTCGTCCT
>JBBPBS010000510.1:1019290-1031218 GCA_037974835.1 Cicer judaicum | reverse complement strand
TAACCAATCTTGTGCATCCAATAGGTGTTTTGTGTCATTGGATGAACAATTAGGTCATTTTCATCCTCCCTAGGCTTATTCTTGTCCAATTAGGGTTTCTAACCAATCTTGTGCATCCAATAGGTGTTTGGTGTCATTGCATGAACAATTAGGTCATTTTCGTCCTCCTTAGGCTTATTCTTCTCCAATTAGTACTTCTAACCAATCTTGTGCATCCAATAGGTGTTTTTGTGTCATTGGATGAACATTTAGGTCTTTTTCGTCCTCCCAAAACATAAACTTGTCCAATTACGGTTTCTAACCAATCTTGTGTATCCAATAGGTGTTTTTGTGTCATTGGATGAATAATTAGGTCATTTTCGTCCTCCCTAGGCTAATTCTTGTCCCATTAGGGTTTCTAACCAACCTTGTGCATCCAATAGGTGTTTTGTGTCATTGGATGAACAAGCAGGTCATTTTAGTCCTCGCTAGGCTTATTCTTGTCCAATTAGGGTTTTAAAACAATCTTGTGCATCCAATAGGTGTTGTGTCATTGGATGAACATTTAGGTCTTTTTCGTCCTCCCTAAACTTAATCTTGTCCAATTAGGATTTCTAACCAATCTTGTGCATCCAATAGGTGTTTTGTGTTATTGCATGAACAATTAGGTCATTTTCGTCCTCCCTAGGCTTATTCTTGTCCAATTAGTGCTTCTAACCAATCTTGTGCATCCAATAGGTGTTTTTGTGTCATTGGAAGAATATTTAGGTCATTTTCGTCCTCCCTAGGCAAATTCTTGTCCAATTAGGGTTTCTAACCAATCTATTGCATCCAATAGGTGTTTTGTGTCATTGGATGAACAAGTTGGTCATTTTCTTCCTCCCTAGGCTTATTCTTGTCCAATTAGGGTTTTTAACCAATCTTGTGCATCCAATAGGTGTTTTTGTGACATTTGAAGAACATTTAGGTCATTTTCGTCCTTCCTAAACTTAATCTAGTCCAATTAGGGTTTCTAACCAATCTTGTGCATCCAATAGGTGTTTTTGTGTAATTGGAAAAACAATTAGGTGATTTTCGTCCTCCCTAAGCTAATCCTTGTCCAATTAGGGTTTCTAACCAATCTTTTGCATCCAATAGGTGTTTTGTGTCATTGGATGAATATTTAGGTCATTTTCGTCCTCCCTACACTTAATCTTGTCCAATTAGGGTTTCTAACCAATCTTGTACATCCAATAGGTGTTTTTGTGTCATTGGATGAACATTTAGGTCTTTTTCGTCCTCCCTAAACTTAATCTTGTCCAATTACGGTTTCTAACCAATCTTGTGTATCCAATAGGTGTTTTTGTGTCATTGGATAAATAATTAGGTCATTTTCGTCCTCCCTAGGCGAATTCTTGTCCAAATAGGGTTTGTAACCAATCTTGTGCATCCAATAGGTGTTTTGTGTCATTGGATGAACAAGTAGGTCATTTTCGTCCTCCCTAGGCTTATTCTTGTCCAATTAGGGTTTTAAACCAATCTTGTGCATCCAATAGGTGTTTTGTGTCATTGGATGAACAAGTAGGTCATTTTCGTCCTCCCTAGGCTTATTCTTGTCCAATTAGGATTTTTAACCAATCTTGTGCATCCAATAGGTGTTTTGTGTCATTGGATGAACATTTAGGTCATTTTCGTCCTCGCTAAACTTAATCATGTCCAATTAGGGTTTCTAACCAATCTTATGCATCCAATAGGTGTTTTTGTGTCATTGGATGAATAATTAGGTCATTTTCGTCCTCCCTAGGCTAATTCTTGTCCAATTAGGGTTTCTAACCAATCTTGTGCATCCAATAGGTGTTTTGTGTCATTGGATGAACAAGTAGGTCATTTTAGTCCTCCCTAGGCTTATTCTTGTCCAATTAGGGTTTTAAAACAATCTTGTGCATCCAATAGGTGTTTTGTGTCATTGCATGAACAATTAGGTCATTTTCGTCCTCCTTAGGCTTATTCTTCTCCAATTAGTGCTTCTAACCAATTTGTGTCATTGGATGAACATTTAGGTCTTTTTCGTCCTCCCTAAACTTAAACTTGTCCAATGACGGTTTCTAACCAATCTTGTGTATCCAATAGGTGTTTTTGTGTCATTGGATGAATAATTAGGTCATTTTCGTCCTCCCTAGGCTAATTCTTGTCCAATTAGGGTTTCTAACCAATCTTGTGCATCCAATAGGTGTTTTGTGTCATTGCATGAACAATTAGGTCATTTTCGTCATCCTTAGGCTTATTCTTGTCCAATTAGTGCTTCTAACCAATCTTGTGCATCCAATATGTGTTTTTGTGTCCTCGGATGAACATTTAGGTCTTTTTCGTCCTCCCTAAACTTAAACTTGTCCAATTACGGTTTCTAACCAATCTTGTGTATCCAACAGGTGTTTTTGTGTCATTGGATGAATAATTAGGTCATTTTCGTCCTCCCTAGGCTAATTCTTGTCCAATTAGGGTTTCTAACCAATCTTGTGCATCCAATAGGTGTTTTGTGTCATTGGATGAACAAGTAGGTCATTTTAGTCCTCCCTAGGCTTATTCTTGTCCAATTAGGGTTTTAAAACAATCTTGTGCATCCAATAGGTGTTTTGTGTCATTGGATGAACATTTAGGTCATTTTCGTCCTCCCTAGGCTTATTCTTGTCCAATTAGTGCTTCTAACCAATCTTGTACATCCAATAGGTGTTTTTGTGTCATTGGAAGAATATTTAGGTCATTTTCGTCCTCCCTAGGCTATTTCTTGTCCAATTAGGGTTTCTAACCAATCTATTGCATCCAATGGGTGTTTTGTGTAATTGGATGAACAAGTAGGTCATTTTCGTCCTCCCTAGGCTTATTCTTGTCCAATTAGGGTTTTAAACCAATCTTGTGCATCCAATAGGTGTTTTGTGTCATTGGATGAACAATTAGGTCATTTTCGTCCTCCCTAGGCTTATTCTTGTCCAATTAGGGTTTCTAACCAATCTTGTGAATCCAATAGGTGTTTTGTGTCATTGCATGAACAATTAGGTCATTTTCGTCCTCCTTAGGCTTATTCTTCTCCAATTAATGCTTCTAACCAATCTTGTGCATCCAATAGGTGTTTTTGTGTCATTGGATGAACATTTAGGTCTTTTTCGTCCTCCCTAAACTTAAACTTGTCCAATTACGGTTTCTAACCAATCTTGTGTATCCAATAGGTGTTTTTGTGTCATTGGATGAATAATTAGGTCATTTTCGTCCTCCCTAGGCTAATTCTTGTCCAATTAGGGTTTCTAACCAATCTTGTGCATCCAATAGGTGTTTTGTGTCATTTGATGCACTAGTAGGTCATTTTCGTCCTCCCTAGGCTTATTCTTGTCCAATTAGGGTTTTTAACCAATCTTTTGCATCCAATAAGTGTTTTGTATCATTGGAAGAAGAATTAGGTCGTTTTCGTCCTCCCTAGGCTTATCCTTGTCCAATTAGGGTTTCTAACCAATCTTGTGCATCCAATAGGTGTTTTGTGTTATTGGATGAACAAGTAGGTCATTTTAGTCCTCCCTAGGCTTATTCTTGTCCAATTAGGGTTTTAAACCAATCTTGTGCATCCAATAGGTGTTTTGTGTCATTGGATGAACATTTAGGTCTTTTTCGTCCTCCCTAAACTTAAGCTTGTCCAATTAGGATTTCTAACCACTCTTGTGCATCCAATAGGTGTTTTGTGTTATTGCATGAACAATTAGGTCATTTTCGTCCTCCCTAGGCTTATTCTTGTCCATTTAGTGTTTCTAACCAATCCTGTGCATCCAATAGGTGTTTTTGTGTCATTGGAAGAATATTTAGGTCATTTTCGTCCTCCCTAGGCTAATTCTTGTCCAATTAGGGTTTCTAACCAATCTTGTGCATCCAATAGGTGTTTTGTGTCATTTGATGAACAAGTAGGTCATTTTCGTCCTCCCTAGGCTTATTCTTGTCCAATTAGGGTTTTTAACCAATCTTGTGCATCCAATAGGTGTTTTGTGTCATTGAATGAACAATTAGGTCATTTTCATCCTCCCTAGGCTTATTCTTGTCCAATTAGGGTTTCTAACCAATCTTGTGCATCCAATAGGTGTTTTGTGTTATTGCATGAACAATTAGGTCATTTTCGTCCTCCTTAGGCTTATTCTTCTCCAATTAGTACTTCTAACCAATTTGTGTCATTGGATGAACATTTAGGTCTTTTTCGTCCTCCCTAAACTTAAACTTGTCCAATGACGGTTTCTAACCAATCTTGTGTATCCAATAGGTGTTTTTGTGTCATTGGATGAATAATTAGGTCATT
The DNA here is from genome assembly GCA_037974835.1 of Cicer judaicum. Classification (NCBI taxonomy): domain Eukaryota; kingdom Viridiplantae; phylum Streptophyta; class Magnoliopsida; order Fabales; family Fabaceae; genus Cicer; species Cicer judaicum. The sequence goes on along the minus strand of JBBPBS010000510.1, from coordinate 1,026,930 downwards.
TTCGTCCTCCCTAGGCTAATTCTTGTCCAATTAGGGTTTCTAACCAATCTTGTGCATCCAATAGGTGTTTTGTGTCATTGGATGAACAAGTAGGTCATTTTAGTCCTCCCTAGGCTTATTCTTGTCCAATTAGGGTTTTAAAACAATCTTGTGCATCCAATAGGTGTTTTATGTCATTGGATGAACATTTAGGTCATTTTCGTCCTCCCTAGGCTTATTCTTGTCCAATTAGTTCTTCTAACCAATCTTGTACATCCAATAGGTGTTTTTGTGTCATTGGAAGAATATTTAGGTCATTTTCGTCCTCCCTAGGCTATTTCTTGTCCAATTAGGGTTTCTAACCAATCTATTGCATCCAATAGGTGTTTTGTGTCATTGGATGAACAAGTAGGTCATTTTCGTCCTCCCTAGGCTTATTCTTGTCCAATTAGGGTTTTTAACCAATCTTGTGCACCCAATAGGTGTTTTGTGTCATTGGATGAACAATTAGGTCATTTTCGTCCTCCCTAGGCTTATTCTTGTCCAATTAGGGTTTCTAACCAATCTTGTGCATCCAATAGGTGTTTTGTGTCATTGCATGAACAATTAGGTCATTTTCGTCATCCTTAGGCTTATTCTTGTCCAATTAGTGCTTCTAACCAATCTTGTACATCCAATAGGTGTTTTTGTGTCATTGGAAGAATATTTAGGTCATTTTCGTCCTCCCTAGGCTATTTCTTGTCCAATTAGGGTTTCTAACCAATCTATTGCATCCAATAGGTGTTTTGTGTCATTGGATGAACAAGTAGGTCATTTTCGTCCTCCCTAGGCTTATTCTTGTCCAATTAGTGCTTCTAACCAATCTTGTACATCCAATAGGTGTTTTTGTGTCATTGGAAGAATATTTAGGTCATTTTCGTCCTCCCTAGGCTATTTCTTGTCCAATTAGGGTTTCTAACCAATCTTGTGCATCCAATAGGTGTTTTGTGTCATTGCATGAACAATTAGGTCATTTTCGTCCTCCTTAGGCTTATTCTTCTCCAATTAGTGCTTCTAACCAATTTGTGTCATTGGATGAACATTTAGGTCTTTTTCGTCCTCCCTAAACTTAAACTTGTCCAATGACGGTTTCTAACCAATCTTGTGTATCCAATAGGTGTTTTTGTGTCATTGGATGAATAATTAGGTCATTTTCGTCCTCCCTAGGCTAATTCTTGTCCAATTAGGGTTTCTAACCAATCTTGTGCATCCAATAGGTGTTTTGTGTCATTGGATGAACAAGTAGGTCATTTTAGTCCTCCCTAGGCTTATTCTTGTCCAATTAGGGTTTTAAAACAATCTTGTGCATCCAATAGGTGTTTTATGTCATTGGATGAACATTTAGGTCATTTTCGTCCTCCCTAGGCTTATTCTTGTCCAATTAGTGTTTCTAACCAATCCTGTGCATCCAATTGGTGTTTTTGTGTCATTGGAAGAATATTTAGGTCATTTTCGTCCTCCCTAGGCTAATTCTTGTCCAATTAGGGTTTCTAACCAATCTTGTGCATCCAATAGGTGTTTTGTGTCATTTGATGAACAAGTAGGTCATTTTCGTCCTCCCTAGGCTTATTCTTGTCCAATTAGGGTTTTTAACCAATCTTGTGCATCCAATAGGTGTTTTGTGTCATTGGATGAACAATTAGGTCATTTTCGTCCTCCCTAGGCTAATTCTTGTCCAATTAGGATTTCTAACCAATCTTGTGCATCCAATAGGTGTTTTGTGTCATTGGATGAACAAGTAGGTCATTTTAGTCCTCCCTAGGCTTATTCTTGTCCAATTAGGGTTTTAAAACAATCTTGTGCATCCAATAGGTGTTTTGTGTCATTGGATGAACATTTAGGTCATTTTCGTCCTCCCTAGGCTTATTCTTCTCCAATTAATGCTTCTAACCAATCTTGTGCATCCAATAGGTGTTTTTGTGTCATTGGATGAACATTTAGGTCTTTTTCGTCCTCCCTAAACTTAAACTTGTCCAATTACGGTTTCTAACCAATCTTGTGTATCCAATAGGTGTTTTTGTGTCATTGGATGAATAATTAGGTCATTTTCGTCCTCCCTAGGCTAATTCTTGTCCAATTAGGGTTTCTAACCAATCTTGTGCATCCAATAGGTGTTTTGTGTCATTGCATGAACAATTAGGTCATTTTCGTCATCCTTAGGCTTATTCTTGTCCAATTAGTGCTTCTAACCAATCTTGTGCATCCAATATGTGTTTTTGTGTCATCGGATGAACATTTAGGTCTTTTTCGTCCTCCCTAAACTTAAACTTGTCCAATTACGGTTTCTAACCAATCTTGTGTATCCAATAGGTGTTTTTGTGTCATTGGATGAATAATTAGGTCATTTTCGTCCTCCCTAGGCTATTTCTTGTCCAATTAGGGTTTCTAACCAATCTATTGCATCCAATAGGTGTTTTGTGTCATTGGATGAACAAGTAGGTCATTTTCATCCTCCCTAGGCTTATTCTTGTCCAATTAGTGCTTCTAACCAATCTTGTACATCCAATAGGTGTTTTTGTGTCATTGGAAGAATATTTAGGTCATTTTCGTCCTCCCTAGGCTATTTCTTGTCCAATTAGGGTTTCTAACCAATCTATTGCATCCAATAGGTGTTTTGTGTCATTGGATGAACAAGTAGGTCATTTTCGTCCTCCCTAGGCTTATTCTTGTCCAATTAGGGTTTTTAACCAATCTTGTGCATCCAATAGGTGTTTTGTGTCATTGGATGAACAATTAGGTCATTTTCGTCCTCCCTAGGCTTATTCTTGTCCAATTAGGGTTTCTAACCAATCTTGTGCATCCAATAGGTGTTTTGTGTCATTGCATGAACAATTAGGTCATTTTCGTCATCCTTAGGCTTATTCTTGTCCAATTAGTGCTTCTAACCAATCTTGTGCATCCAATATGTGTTTTTGTGTCATCGGCTGAACATTTAGGTCTTTTTCGTCCTCCCTAAACTTAAACTTGTCCAATTACGGTTTCTAACCAATCTTGTGTATCCAATAGGTGTTTTTGTGTCATTGGATGAATAATTAGGTCATTTTCGTCCTCCCTAGGCTATTTCTTGTCCAATTAGGGTTTCTAACCAATCTATTGCATCCAATAGGTGTTTTGTGTCATTGGATGAACAAGTAGGTCATTTTCGTCCTCCCTAGGCTTATTCTTGTCCAATTAGTGCTTCTAACCAATCTTGTACATCCAATAGGTGTTTTTGTGTCATTGGAAGAATATTTAGGTCATTTTCGTCCTCCCTAGGCTATTTCTTGTCCAATTAGGGTTTCTAACCAATCTATTGCATCCAGTAGGTGTTTTGTGTCATTGGATGAACAAGTAGGTCATTTTCGTCCTCCCTAGGCTTATTCTTGTCCAATTAGGGTTTCTAACCAATCTTGTGCATCCAATAGGTGTTTTGTGTCATTGGATGAACAAGTAGGTCATTTTAGTCCTCCCTAGGCTTATTCTTGTCCAATTAGGGTTTTAAAACAATCTTGTGCATCCAATAGGTGTTTTGTGTCATTGGATGAACAAGTAGGTCATTTTAGTCCTCCCTAGGCTTATTCTTGTCCAATTAGTTCTTCTAACCAATCTTGTACATCCAATAGGTGTTTTTGTGTCATTGGAAGAATATTTAGGTCATTTTCGTCCTCCCTAGGCTATTTCTTGTCCAATTAGGGTTTCTAACCAATCTATTGCATCCAATAGGTGTTTTGTGTCATTGGATGAACAAGTAGGTCATTTTCGTCCTCCCTAGGCTTATTCTTGTCCAATTAGGGTTTTTAACCAATCTTGTGCACCCAATAGGTGTTTTGTGTCATTGGATGAACAATTAGGTCATTTTCGTCCTCCCTAGGCTTATTCTTGTCCAATTAGGGTTTCTAACCAATCTTGTGCATCCAATAGGTGTTTTGTGTCATTGCATGGACAATTAGGTCATTTTCGTCATCCTTAGGCTTATTCTTGTCCAATTAGTGCTTCTAACCAATCTTGTGCATCCTACATGTGTTTTTGTGTCATTGGATGAACATTTAGGTCTTTTTCGTCCTCCCTAAACTTAAACTTGTCAAATTACGGTTTCTATCCAATCTTGTGTATCCAATAGGTGTTTTTGTGTCATTGGATGAATAATTAGGTCATTTTCGTCCTCCCTAGGCTAGTTCTTGTCCAATTAGGGTTTCTAACCAATGTTGTGCATCCAATAGGTGTTTTGTGTCATTGGATGAACAAGTAGGTCATTTTAGTCCTCCCTAGGCTTATTCTTGTTCAATTAGGGTTTTAAACCAATCTTGTGTATCCAATAAGTGTTTTGTGTCATTGGATGAACATTTAGGTCTTTTTCGTCCTCCCTAAACTTAATCTTGTCCAATTAGGATTTCTAACCAATCTTGTGCATCCAATAGGTGTTTTGTGTCATTGCATGAACAATTAGGTAATTTTCGTCCTCCCTAGGCTTATTCTTGTCCAATTAGTGCTTCTAACCAATCCTGTGCATCCAATAAGTGTTTTTGTGTCATTGGAAAAATATTTAGGTCATTTTCGTCCTCCCTAGGCTAATTCTTGTCCAATTAGGGTTTCTAACCAATCTTGTGCATCCAATAGGTGTTTTGTGTCATTGGATGAACAATTAGGTCATTTTCATCCTCCCTAGGCTTATTCTTGTCCAATTAGGGTTTCTAACCAATCTTGTCCATCCAATAGGTGTTTTGCGTCATTGCATGAACAATTAGGTCATTTTAGTCCTCCCTAGGCTTATTCTTGTCCAATTAGGGTTTTAAACCAATCTTGTGCATCCAATAGGTGTTTTGTGTCATTGGATGAACATTTAGGTCTTTTTCGTCCTCCCTAAACTTAAGCTTGTCCAATTAGGGTTTCTAACCAATCTTGTGCATCCAATAGGTGTTTTGTGTTATTGCATGAACAATTAGGTCATTTTCGTCCTCCCTAGGGTTATTCTTGTCCAATTAGGGTTTTTATCCAATCTTGTGCATCCAATAGGTGTTTTTGTGTCATTGGAAGAACATTTAGGTCATTTTCGTCCTCCCTAAACTTAATCTTGTCCAATTCGGGTTTCTAACAAATCTTGTGCATCCAATAGGTGTTTTTGTGTCATTGGAAAAACAATTAGGTGATTTTCGTCCTCCCTAAGCTAATTCTTGTCCAATTAGGGTTTTTAACCAATCTTGTGCATCCAATAGGTGTTTTTGTGTCATTGGAAGAATATTTAGGTCATTTTCGTCCTCCCTAGGCTAATTCTTGTCCAATTAGGGTTTCTAACCAATCTTGTGCATCCAATAGGTGTTTTGTGTCATTTGATGAACAAGTAGGTCATTTTCGTCCTCCCTAGGCTTATTCTTGTCCAATTAGGGTTTTTAACCAATCTTGTGCATCCAATAGGTGTTTTGTGTCATTGGATGAACAATTAGGTCATTTTCATCCTCCCTAGGCTTATTCTTGTCCAATTAGGGTTTCTAACCAATCTTGTGCATCCAATAGGTGTTTTGTGTCATTGCATGAACAATTAGGTCATTTTCGTCCTCCTTAGGCTTATTCTTCTCCAATTAGTGCTTCTAACCAATTTGTGTCATTGGATGAACATTTAGGTCTTTTTCGTCCTCCCTAAACTTAAACTTGTCCAATGACGGTTTCTAACCAATCTTGTGTATCCAATAGGTGTTTTTGTGTCATTGGATGAATAATTAGGTCATTTTCGTCCTCCCTAGGCTTATTCTTGTCCAATTAGGGTTTCTAACCAATCTTGTGCATCCAATAGGTGTTTTGTGTCATTGGATGAACAAGTAGGTCATTTTAGTCCTCCCTAGGCTTATTCTTGTCCAATTAGGGTTTTAAAACAATCTTGTGCATCCAATAGGTGTTTTGTGTCATTGGATGAACATTTAGGTCATTTTCGTCCTCACTAGGCTTATTCTTGTCCAATTAGTGCTTCTAACCAATCTTGTACATCCAATAGGTGTTTTTGTGTCATTGGAAGAATATTTAGGTCATTTTCGTCCTCCCTAGGCTATTTCTTGTCCAATTAGGGTTTCTAACCAATCTATTGCATCCAATAGGTGTTTTGTGTCATTGGATGAACAAGTAGGTCATTTTCGTCCTCCCTAGGCTTATTCTTGTCCAATTAGGGTTTTTAACCAATCTTGTGCATCCAATAGGTGTTTTGTGTCATTGGATGAACAATTAGGTCATTTTCGTCCTCCCTAGGCTTATTCTTGTCCAATTAGGGTTTCTAACCAATCTTGTGAATCCAATAGGTGTTTTGTGTCATTGCATGAACAATTAGGTCATTTTCGTCCTCCTTAGGCTTATTCTTCTCCAATTAATGCTTCTAACCAATCTTGTGCATCCAATAGGTGTTTTTGTGTCATTGGATGAACATTTAGGTCTTTTTCGTCCTCCCTAAACTTAAACTTGTCCAATTACGGTTTCTAACCAATCTTGTGTATCCAATAGGTGTTTTTGTGTCATTGGATGAATAATTAGGTCATTTTCGTCCTCCCTAGGCTAATTCTTGTCCAATTAGGGTTTCTAACCAATCTTGTGCATCCAATAGGTGTTTTGTGTCATTTGATGCACTAGTAGGTCATTTTCGTCCTCCCTAGGCTTATTCTTGTCCAATTAGGGTTTTTAACCAATCTTTTGCATCCAATAAGTGTTTTGTATCATTGGAAGAAGAATTAGGTCGTTTTCGTCCTCCCTAGGCTTATCCTTGTCCAATTAGGGTTTCTAACCAATCTTGTGCATCCAATAGGTGTTTTGTGTTATTGGATGAACAAGTAGGTCATTTTAGTCCTCCCTAGGCTTATTCTTGTCCAATTAGGGTTTTAAACCAATCTTGTGCATCCAATAGGTGTTTTGTGTCATTGGATGAACATTTAGGTCTTTTTCGTCCTCCCTAAACTTAAGCTTGTCCAATTAGGGTTTCTAACCAATCTTGTGCATCCAATAGGTGTTTTGTGTTATTGCATGAACAATTAGGTCATTTTCGTCCTCCCTAGGGTTATTCTTGTCCAATTAGGGTTTTTATCCAATCTTGTGCATCCAATAGGTGTTTTTGTGTCATTGGAAGAACATTTAGGTCATTTTCGTCCTCCCTAAACTTAATCTTGTCCAATTCGGGTTTCTAACAAATCTTGTGCATCCAATAGGTGTTTTTGTGTCATTGGAAAAACAATTAGGTGATTTTCGTCCTCCCTAAGCTAATTCTTGTCCAATTAGGGTTTTTAACCAATCTTGTGCATCCAATAGGTGTTTTTGTGTCATTGGAAGAATATTTAGGTCATTTTCGTCCTCCCTAGGCTAATTCTTGTCCAATTAGGGTTTCTAACCAATCTTGTGCATCCAATAGGTGTTTTGTGTCATTTGATGAACAAGTAGGTCATTTTCGTCCTCCCTAGGCTTATTCTTGTCCAATTAGGGTTTTTAACCAATCTTGTGCATCCAATAGGTGTTTTGTGTCATTGGATGAACAATTAGGTCATTTTCATCCTCCCTAGGCTTATTCTTGTCCAATTAGGGTTTCTAACCAATCTTGTGCATCCAATAGGTGTTTTGTGTCATTGCATGAACAATTAGGTCATTTTCGTCCTCCTTAGGCTTATTCTTCTCCAATT
>JBBPBS010000510.1:967252-999627 GCA_037974835.1 Cicer judaicum | reverse complement strand
TTTAGGTCTTTTTCGTCCTCCCTAAACTTAAACTTGTCCAATTACGGTTTATAACCAATCTTGTGTATCCAATAGGTGTTTTTGTGTCATTGGATGAATAATTAGGTCATTTTCGTCCTCCCTAGGCTAATTCTTGTTCAATTAGGGTTTCTAACCAATCTTGTGTATCCAATAGGTGTTTTGTGTCATTGGATGAACAAGTAGGTCATTTTAGTCCTCGCTAGGCTTATTCTTGTCCAATTAGGGTTTTAAAACAATCTTGTGCATCCAATAGGTGTTTTGTGTCATTGGATGAACATTTAGGTCTTTTTCGTCCTCCCTAAACTTAATCTTGTCCAATTAGGATTTCTAACCAATCTTGTGCATCCAATAGGTGTTTTGTGTCATTGCATGAACAATTAGGTCATTTTCGTCATCCCTAGGCTTATTCTTGTCCAATTAGTGCTTCTAACCAATCTTGTGCATCCAATAGGTGTTTTCTGTCATTGCATGAACAATTAGGTCATTTTCGTCCTCCCTAGGCTAATTCTTGTCCAATTAGGGTTTCTAACCAATCTATTGCATCCAATAGGTGTTTTGTGTCATTGGATGAACAAGTTAGTCATTTTCGTCCTCCCTAGGCTTATTCTTGTCCAATTAGGGTTTTTAACCAATCTTGTGCATCCAATAGGTGTTTTGTGTCATTGGATGAACAATTAGGTCATTTTCGTCCTCCCTAGGCTTATTCTTGTCCAATTTGGGTTTCTAACCAATCTTGTGCATCCAATAGGTGTTTTGTGTCATTGCATGAACAATTAGGTCATTTTCGTCCTCCTTAGGCTTATTCTTGTCCAATTAGTGCTTCTAACCAATCTTGTGCATCCAATAGGTGTTTTTGTGTCATTGGATGAACATTTAGGTCTTTTTCGTCCTCCCTAAACTTAAACTTGTCCAATTACGGTTTCTAACCAATCTTGTGTATCCAATAGGTGTTTTTGTGTCATTGGAAGAATATTTAGATCATTTTCGTCCTCCCTAGGCTAATTCTTGTCCAATTAGGGTTTCTAACCAATCTATTGCATCTAATAGGTGTTTTGTGTCATTGGATGAACAAGTTGGTCATTTTCGTCCTCCCTAGGCTTATTCTTGTCCAATTAGGGTTTTTAACCAATCTTGTGCATCCAATAGGTGTTTTGTGTCATTGGATGAACAATTAGGTCATTTTCGTCCTCCCTAGGCTTATTCTTGTCCAATTAGGGTTTCTAACCAATCTTGTGCATCCAATAGGTGTTTTGTGTCATTGGTTGATTAAGTAGGTCATTTTAGTCCTCCCTAGGCTTATTCTTGTCCAATTAGGGTTTTAAACCAATCTTGGGCATCTAATAGGTGTTTTGTGTCATTGGATGAACATTTAGGTCTTTTTCCTCCTCCCTAAACTTAAGCTTGTCCAATTAGGGTTTCTAACCAATCTTGTACATCCAATAGGTGTTTTGTGTTATTGCATGAACAATTAGGTCATTTTCGTCCTCCCTAGGCTTATTCTTGTCCAATTAGGGTTTTTAACCAATCTTGTGCATCCAATAGGTGTTTTTGTGTCCTTGGAAGAACATTTAGGTCATTTTCGTCCTTCCTAAACTTAATCTAGTCCAATTAGGGTTTCTAACCAATCTTGTGCATCCAATAGGTGTTTTTGTGTCATTGGAAAAACAATTAGGTGATTTTCGTCCTCCCTAAGCTAATTCTTGTCCAATTAGGGTTTCTAACCAATCTTTTGCATCCAATAGGTGTTTTGTGTCATTGGATGAATATTTAGGTCATTTTCGTCCTCCCTACACTTAATCTTGTCCAATTAGGGTTTCTAACCAATCTTGTACATCCAATAGGTGTTTTTGTGTCATTGGATGAACATTTAGGTCTTTTTCGTCCTCCCTAAACTTAATCTTGTCCAATTACGGTTTCTAACCTATCTTGTGTATCCAATAGGTGTTTTTGTGTCATTGGATAAATAATTAGGTCATTTTCGTCCTCCCTAGGCGAATTCTTGTCCAAATAGGGTTTCTAACCAATCTTGTGCATCCAATTAGGTGATTTTCGTCCTCCTTAGGCTTATTCTTGTCCAATTAGTGCTTCTAACCAATCTTGTGCATCCAATATGTGTTTTTGTGTCATTGGATGAACATTTAGGTCTTTTTCGTCCTCCCTAAACTTAAACTTGTCCAATTACGGTTTCTAACCAATCTTGTGTATCCAATAGGTGTTTTTGTGTCATTGGATGAAAAATTAGGTCATTTTCGTCCTCCCTAGGCTAATTCTTGTCCAATTAGGGTTTCTAACCAATCTTGTGCATCCAATAGGTGTTTTGTGTCATTGGATGACCAAGTAGGTCATTTTAGTCCTCCCTAGGCTTATTCTTGATCAATTAGGGTTTTAAACCAATCTTGTGCATCCAATAGGTGTTTTGTGTCATTGGATGAACATTTAGGTCTTTTTCGTCCTCCCTAAACTTAAGCTTGTCCAATTAGGGTTGCTAACCAATCTTGTGCATCCAATAGGTGTTTTGTGTTATTGCATGAACAATTAGGTCATTTTCGTCCTCCCTAGGCTTATTCTTGTCCAAATAGTGTTTCTAACAAATCCTGTCCATCCAATAGGTGTTTTTGTGTCATTGGAAGAATATTTAGGTCATTTTCGTCCTACCTAGGCTAATTCTTGTCCAATTAGGGTTTCTAAGCAATCTTGTGCATCCAATAGGTGTTTTGTGTCATTTGATGAACAAGTAGGTCATTTTCGTCCTCCGTAGGCTTATTCTTGTCCAATTAGGATTTTTAACCAATCTTGTGCATCCAATAAGTGTTTTGTGTCATTGGAAGAACAATTAGGTCATTTTCGTCCTCCCTAGGCTTATTCTTGTCCAATTAGGGTTTCTAACCAATCTTGTGCATCCAATAGGTGTTTTTTGTCATTGGATGAACAAGTAGGTCATTTTAGTCCTCCCTAGGCTTATTGCTGTCCAATTAGGGTTTTAAACCAATCTTGTGCATTCAATAGGTGTTTTGTGGCATTGGATGAACATTTAGGTCTTTTTCATCCTCCCTAAACTTAAGCTTGTCCAATTAGGGTTTCTAACCACTCTTGTGCATCCAATAGGTGTTTTGTGTTATTGCATGAACAATTAGGTCATTTTCGTCCTCCCTAGGCTTATTCTTGTCCAATTAGTGTTTTTAACCAATCCTGTGCATCCAGTAGGTGTTTTTGTGTCATTGGAAGAACATTTAGGTCATTTTCGTCCTTCCTAAACTTAATCTTGTCCAATTAGGGTTTCTAACCAATCTTGTGCATCCAATAGGTGTTTTTGTGTCATTGGAAAAACAATTAGGTGATTTTCGTCCTCCCTAAGCTAATTCTTGTCCAATTAGGGTTTCTAACCAATCTTTTGCATCCAATAGGTGTTTTGTGTCATTGGATGAATATTTAGGTCATTTTCGTCCTCCCTACACTTAATCTTGTCCAATTACGGTTTCTAACCAATCTTGTACATCCAATAGGTGTTTTTGTGTCATTGGATGAACATTTAGGTCTTTTTCGTCCTCCCTAAACTTAATCTTGTCCAATTACGGTTTCTAAACAATCTTGTGTATCCAATAGGTGTTTTTGTGTCATTGGATGAATAATTAGGTCATTTTCGGCCTCCCTAGGCGAATTCTTGTCCAAATAGGGTTTCTAACCAATCTTGTGCATCCAATAGGTGTTTTGTGTCATTGGATGAACAAGTAGGTCATTTTCGTCCTCCCTAGGCTTATTCTTGTCCAATTAGGGTTTTAAACCAATCTTGTGCATCCAATAGGTGTTTTGTGTCATTGGATGAACAATTAGGTCATTTTCGTCCTCCCTAGGCTTATTCTTGTCCAATTAGGGTTTCTAACCAATCTTGTGCATCCAATAGGTGTTTTGTGTCATTGGATGAACAATTAGGTCATTTTCGTCCTCCCTAGGCTTATTTTTGTCCAATTAGGGTTTTTAACCAATCTTGTGCATCCAATAGGTGTTTTGTGTCATTGGATGAACAATTAGGTCATTTTCGTCCTCCCTAGGCTTATTCTTGTCCAATTAGGGTTTCTAACCAATCTTGTGCATCCAATAGGTGTTTTGTGTCATTGGATGAACAAGTAGGTCATTTTCGTCCTCCCTAGGCTTATTCTTGTCCAATTAGGGTTTTAAACCAATCTTGTGCATCCAATAGGTGTTTTTGTGTCATTGGATGAACATTTAGGTCTTTTTCGTCCTCCCTAAACTTAATCTTGTCCAATTACGGTTTCTAACCAATCTTGTGTATCCAATAGGTGTTTTTGTGTCATTGGATGAATAATTAGGTCATTTTCGTCCTGCTTAGGCGAATTCTTGGCCAAATAGGATTTCTAACCAATCTTGTGCATCCAATAGGTGTTTTGTGTCATTGGATGAACAAGTAGGTCATTTTCGTCCTCCCTAGGCTTATTCTTGTCCAATTAGGGTTTTAAACCAATCTTGTGCATCCAATAGGTGTTTTGTGTCATTGGATGAACAATTAGGTCATTTTCGTCCTCCCTAGGCTTATTCTTGTCCAATTAGGGTTTCTAACCAATCTTGTGCATCCAATAGGTGTTTTTGTGTCATTGGATGAACATTTAGGTCATTTTCGTCCTCCCTAAACTTAATCTTGTCCAATTAGGGTTTCTAACCAATCTTGTGCATCCAATAGGTGTTTTTGTGTAATTGGATGAACAATTAGGTCATTTTCGTCCTCCCAAGGCTAATTTTTGTCCAATTAGGGTTTCTAACCAATCTTGTGCATCCAATAGGTGTTTTTGTGTCATTGGATGAACATTTAGGTCATTTCCGTTCACCCTAAACTTAATCTTGTCCAATTAGGGTTTCTAACCAATCTTGTGCATCCAATAGCTGTTTTTGTGTCATTGGATGAACAATTAGGTCATTTTCGTCCTCCCTAGGCTACTTCTTGTGCAACTAGGGTTTCTAACCAATCTTGTGCATCCAATAGTTGTTTTGTGTCATTGGATGAACAATTAGGTCATTTTCGTCTTACCTAGGCTAATTCTTGTCCAATTAGGGTTTTTAACCAATCTTGTGCATCCAATAGGTGTTTTGTGTCATTGGATAAACATTTAGGTCATTTTCGTGCTCCCTAAACTTAATCTTGTCCAGTTAGGGTTTCTAACCAATCTTGTGCATCCAATAGGTGTTTTTGTGTCATTGGATGAACAATTAGGTCATTTTCGTCCTCCCTAGGCTTATTCTTGTCCAATTAGGGTTTCTAACCAATCTTGTGCATCCAATAGGTGTTTTGTGTCATTGGATGAACAATTAGGTCATTTTCGTCCTCCTTAGGCTTATTCTTGTCCAATTAGTGCTTCTAACCAATCTTGTGCATCCAATATGTGTTTTTGTGTCATTGGATGAACATTTAGGTCTTTTTCGTCCTCCCTAAACTTAAACTTGTCCAATTACGGTTTCTAACCAATCTTGTGTATCCAATAGGTGTTTTTGTGTCATTGGATGAAAAATTAGGTCATTTTCGTCCTCCCTAGGCTAATTCTTGTCCAATTAGGGTTTCTAACCAATCTTGTGCATCCAATAGGTGTTTTGTGTCATTGGATGAACAAGTAGGTCATTTTAGTCCTCCCTAGGCTTATTCTTGTCCAATTAGGGTTTTAAACCAATCTTGTGCATCCAATAGGTGTTTTTATGTCATTGGATGAACAATTAGGTCATTTTCGTCCTCCCTAGGCTAATTCTTGTCCAATTAGGGTTTCTAACCAATCTTGTGCATCCAATAGGTGTTTTGTGTCATTTGATGAACAAGTAGGTCATTTTCGTCCTCCCTAGGCTTATTCTTGTCCAATTAGGGTTTTTAACCAATCTTGTGCATCCAATAAGTGTTTTGTGTCATTGGAAGAACAATTAGGTCATTTTCGTCCTCCCTAGGCTTATTCTTGTCCAATTAGGGTTTCTAACCAATCTTGTGCATCCAATAGGTGTTTTGTGTCATTGGATGAACAAGTAGGTCATTTTAGTCCTCCCTAGGCTTATTGCTGTCCAATTAGGGTTTTAAACCAATCTTGTGCATTCAATAGGTGTTTTGTGTCATTGGATGAACATTTAGGTCTTTTTCGTCCTCCCTAAACTTAAGCTTGTCCAATTAGGGTTTCTAACCACTCTTGTGCATCCAATAGGTGTTTTGTGTTATTGCATGAACAATTAGGTCATTTTCGTCCTACCTAGGCTAATTCTTGTCCAATTAGGGTTTCTAACCAATCTTGTGCATCCAATAGGTGTTTTGTGTCATTTGATGAACAAGTAGGTCATTTTCGTCCTCCGTAGGCTTATTCTTGTCCAATTAGGATTTTTAACCAATCTTGTGCATCCAATAAGTGTTTTGTGTCATTGGAAGAACAATTAGGTCATTTTCGTCCTCCCTAGGCTTATTCTTGTCCAATTAGGGTTTCTAACCAATCTTGTGCATCCAATAGGTGTTTTGTGTCATTGGATGAACAAGTAGGTCATTTTAGTCCTCCCTAGGCTTATTGCTGTCCAATTAGGGTTTTAAACCAATCTTGTGCATTCAATAGGTGTTTTGTGTCATTGGATGAACATTTAGGTCTTTTTCGTTCTCCCTAAACTTAAGCTTGTCCAATTAGGGTTTCTAACCACTCTTGTGCATCCAATAGGTGTTTTGTGTTATTGCATGAACAATTAGGTCATTTTCGTCCTCCCTAGGCTTATTCTTGTCCAATTAGTGTTTTTAACCAATCCTGTGCATCCAGTAGGTGTTTTTGTGTCATTGGAAGAACATTTAGGTCATTTTCGTCCTTCCTAAACTTAATCTTGTCCAATTAGGGTTTCTAACCAATCTTGTGCATCCAATAGGTGTTTTTGTGTCATTGGAAAAACAATTAGGTGATTTTCGTCCTCCCTAAGCTAATTCTTGTCCAATTAGGGTTTCTAACCAATCTTTTGCATTCAATAGGTGTTTTGTGTCATTGGATGAATATTTAGGTCATTTTCGTCCTCCCTACACTTAATCTTGTCCAATTAGGGTTTCTAACCAATCTTGTACATCCAATAGGTGTTTTTGTGTCATTGGATGAACATTTAGGTCTTTTTCGTCCTCCCTAAACTTAATCTTGTCCAATTACGGTTTCTAACCAATCTTGTGTATCCAATAGGTGTTTTTGTGTCATTGGATGAATAATTAGGTCATTTTCGTCCACCCTAGGCTAATTCTTGTCCAATTAGGGTTTCTAACCAATCTTGTGCATCCAATAGGTGTTTTGTGTCATTGCATGAACAATTAGGTCATTTTCGTCCTCCCTAGGCTTATTCTTGTCCAATTAGTGCTTCTAACCAATCTTGTGCATCCAATAGGTGTTTTTGTGTCATTGGAAGAATAATTAGGTCATTTTCGTCCTCCCTAGGCTAATTCTTGTCCAATTAGGGTTTCTAACCAATCTATTGCATCCAATAGGTGTTTTGTGTCATTGGATGAACAAGTTGGTCATTTTCGTCCTCCCTAGGCTTATTCTTGTCCAATTAGGGTTTTAAACCAATCTTGTGCATCCAATAGGTGTTTTGTGTCATTGGATGAACAATTAGGTCATTTTCGTCCTCCCTAGGCTTATTCTTGTCCAATTAGGGTTTCTAACCAATCTTGTGCATCCAATAGGTGTTTTGTGTCATTGCATGAACAATTAGGTCATTTTCGTCCTCCTTAGGCTGATTCTTGTCCAATTAGTGCTTCTAACCAATCTTGTGCATCCAATAGGTGTTTTTGTGTCATTGGATGAACATTTAGGTCTTTTTCGTCCTCCCTAAACTTAAACTTGTCCAATTACGGTTTCTAACCAATCTTGTGTATCCAATAGGTGTTTTTGTGTCATTGGAAGAATATTTAGGTCATTTTCGTCCTCCCTAGGCTAATTCTTGTCCAATTAGGGTTTCTAACCAATCTTTTGCATCCAATAGGTGTTTTGTGTCATTGGATGAACAATTAGGTCATTTTCGTCCTCCCTAGGCTTATTCTTGTCCAATTAGGGTTTCTAACCAATCTTGTGCATCCAATAGGTGTTTTGTGTCATTGGATGAACAAGTAGGTCATTTTAGTCCTCCCTAGGCTTATTCTTGTCCAATGAGGGTTTTAAACCAATCTTGTGCATCTAATAGGTGTTTTGTGTCATTGGATGAACATTTAGGTCTTTTTCGTCCTCCCTAAACTTAAGCTTGTCCAATTAGGGTTTCTAACCAATCTTGTACATCCAATAGGTGTTTTGTGTTATTGCATGAACAATTAGGTTATTTTCGTCCTCCCTAGGCTTATTCTTGTCCAATTAGGGTTTTTAACCAATCTTGTGCATCCAATAGGTGTTTTTGTGTCATTGGAAGAACATTTAGGTCATTTTCGTCCTTCCTAAACTTAATCTAGTCCAATTAGGGTTTCTAACCAATCTTGTGCATCCAATAGGTGTTTTTGTGTCATTGGAAAAACAATTAGGTGATTTTCGTCCTCCCTAAGCTAATTCTTGTCCAATTAGGGTTTCTAACCAATCTTTTGCATCCAATAGGTGTTTTGTGTCATTGGATGAATATTTAGGTCATTTTCGTCCTCCCTACACTTAATCTTGTCCAATTAGGGTTTCTAATCAATCTTGTACATCCAATAGGTGTTTTTGTGTCATTGGATGAACATTTAGGTCTTTTTCGTCCTCCCTAAACTTAATCTTGTCCAATTACGGTTTCTAACCAATCTAGTGTATCCAATAGGTGTTTTTGTGTCATTGGATGAATAATTAGGTCATTTTCGTCCTCCCTAGGCGAATTCTTGTCCAAATAGGGTTTCTAACCAATCTTGTGCATCCAATAGGTGTTTTGTGTCATTGGATGAACAAGTAGGTCATTTTCGTCCTCCCTAGGCTTATTCTTGTCCAATTAGGGTTTTAAACCAATCTTGTGCATCCAATAGGTGTTTTGTGTCATTGGATGAACAATTAGGTCATTTTCGTCCTCCCTAGGCTTATTCTTGTCCAATTAGGGTTTCTAACCAATCTTGTGCATCCAATAGGTGTTTTGTGTCATTGCATGAACAATTAGGTCATTTTCGTCCTCCTTAGGCTTATTCTTGTCCAATTAGTGCTTCTAACCAATCTTGTGCATCCAATATGTGTTTTTGTGTCATTGGATGAACATTTAGGTCTTTTTCGTCCTCCCTAAACTTAAACTTGTCCAATTACGGTTTCTAACCAATCTTGTGCATCCAATAGGTGTTTTGTGTCATTGGATGAACAAGTAGGTCATTTTCGTCCTCCCTAGGCTTATTCTTGTCCAATTAGGGTTTTAAACCAATCTTGTGCATCCAATAGGTGTTTTGTGTCATTGGATGAACAATTAGGTCATTTTCGTCCTCCCTAGGCTTATTCTTGTCCAATTAGGGTTTCTAACCAATCTTGTGCATCCAATAGGTGTTTTGTGTCATTGCATGAACAATTAGGTCATTTTCGTCCTCCTTAGGCTGATTCTTGTCCAATTAGTGCTTCTAACCAATCTTGTGCATCCAATAGGTGTTTTTGTGTCATTGGATGAACATTTAGGTCTTTTTCGTCCTCCCTAAACTTAAACTTGTCCAATTACGGTTTCTAACCAATCTTGTGTATCCAATAGGTGTTTTTGTGTCATTGGAAGAATATTTAGGTCATTTTCGTCCTCCCTAGGCTAATTCTTGTCCAATTAGGGTTTCTAACCAATCTATTGCATCCAATAGGTGTTTTGTGTCATTGGATGAACAAGTTGGTCATTTTCGTCCTCCCTAGGCTTATTCTTGTCCAATTAGGGTTTTTAACCAATCTTGTGCATCCAATAGGTGTTTTGTGTCATTGGATGAACAAGTAGGTCATTTTCGTCCTCCCTAGGCTTATTCTTGTCCAATTAGGGTTTTTAACCAATCTTGTGCATCCAATAGGTGTTTTGTTTCATTGGATGAACATTTAGGTTTTTTTCGTCCTCCCTAAACTTAATCTTGTCCAATTAGGGTTTCTAACCAATCTTGTGCATCCAATAGGTGTTTTGTGTCATTGGATGAACAAGTAGGTCATTTTCGTCCTCCCTAGGCTTATTCTTGTCCAATTAGGGTTTTAAACCAATCTTGTGCATCCAATAGGTGTTTTTGTGTCATTGGATGAACATTTAGGTCTTTTTCGTCCTCCCTAAACTTAATCTTGTCCAATTACGGTTTCTAACCAATCTTGTGTATCCAATAGGTGTTTTTGTGTCATTGGATGAATAATTAGGTCATTTTCGTCCTGCTTAGGCGAATTCTTGGCCAAATAGGATTTCTAACCAATCTTGTGCATCCAATAGGTGTTTTGTGTCATTGGATGAACAAGTAGGTCATTTTCGTCCTCCCTAGGCTTATTCTTGTCCAATTAGGGTTTTAAACCAATCTTGTGCATCCAATAGGTGTTTTGTGTCATTGGATGAACAATTAGGTCATTTTCGTCCTCCCTAGGCTTATTCTTGTCCAATTAGGGTTTCTAACCAATCTTGTGCATCCAATAGGTGTGTTGTGTCATTGCATGAATAATTAGATCATTTTCGTCCTCCTTAGGCTTATTCTTGTCCAATTAGTGCTTCTAACCAATCTTGTGCATCCAATAGGTGTTTTTGTGTCATTGGATGAACATTTAGGTCTTTTTCGTCCTCCCTAAACTTAAACTTGTCCAATTACGGTTTCTAACCAATCTTGTGTATCCAATAGGTGTTTTTGTGTCATTGGATGAATAATTAGGTCATTTTCGTCCTCCCTAGGCTATTTCTTGTCCAATTAGGGTTTCTAACCAATCTATTGCATCCAATAGGTGTTTTGTGTCATTGGATGAACAAGTAGGTCATTTTCGTCCTCCCTAGGCTTATTCTTGTCCAATTAGTGCTTCTAACCAATCTTGTACATCCAATAGGTGTTTTTGTGTCATTGGAAGAATATTTAGGTCATTTTCGTCCTCCCTAGGCTATTTCTTGTCCAATTAGGGTTTCTAACCAATCTTGTGCATCCAATAGGTGTTTTGTGTCATTGGATGAACAAGTAGGTCATTTTCGTCCTCCCTAGGCTTATTCTTGTCCAATTAGGGTTTTAAACCAATCTTGTGCATCCAATAGGTGTTTTGTGTCATTGGATGAACAATTAGGTCATTTTCGTCCTCGCTAAACTTAATCTTGTCCAATTAGGGTTTCTAACCAATCTTGTGCATCCAATAGGTGTTTTTGTGTCATTGGATGAACATTTAGGTCACTTTCGTCCTCCCTAGGCTTATGCTTGTCCAATTAGGGTTTCTAACCAATCTTGTGCATCGAATAGGTGTTTTTGTGTCATTGGATGAACAATTACGTCATTTTCGTCCTCCCTAGGCTAATTCTTGTCCAATTAGGGTTTCTAACCAATCTTGTGCATCCAATAGGTGTTTTGTGTCATTGGATGAACAAGTAGGTCATTTTCGTCCTCCCTAGGCTTATTCTTGTCCAATTAGGGTTTTAAACCAATCTTGTGCATCCAATAGGTGTTTTGTGTCATTGGATGAACATTTAGGTTTTTTTCGTCCTCCCTAAACTTAATCTTGTCCAATTAGGGTTTCTAACCAATCTTGTGCATCCAATAGGTGTTTTGTGTCATTGCATGAACAATTAGGTCATTTTCATCCTCCCTAGGCTTATTCTTGTCCAATTAGTGCTTCTAACCAATCTTGTGCATCCAATAGCTGTTTTTGTGTCATTGGAAGAATATTTAAGTCGTTTTTGTCCTCCCTAGGCTAATTCTTGTCCAATTAGGGTTTCTAACCAATCTTGTGCATCCAATAGGTGTTTTTGTGTCGTTGGAAGAATAATTAGGTGATTTTCGTCCTCCCTAAGCTAATTCTTGTCCAATTAGGGTTTCTAACCAATCTTTTGCATCCAATAGGTGTTTTGTGTCATTGGATGAATATTTATGTCATTTTCGTCCTCCCTACACTTAATCTTGTCCAATTTGGGTTTCTAACCAATCTTGTGCATTCAATAGGTGTTTTTGTGTCATTGGATGAAAATTTAGGTCTTTTTCGTCCTCCCTAAACTTAATCTTGTCCAATTACGGTTTCTAACCAATCTTGTGTATCCAATAGGTGTTTTTGTGTCATTGGATGAATAATTAGGTCATTTTCGTCCTCCCTAGGCTAATTCTTGTCCAATTATGGTTTCTAAACAATCTTGTGCATCCAATAGGTGTTTTGTGTCATTGGATGAACAATTAGGTCATTTTCGTCCTCCCTAGGCTTATTCTTGTCCAATTAGGGTTTCTAACCAATCTTGTGCATCCAATAGGTGTTTTGTGTCATTGGATGAACAAGTAGGTCATTTTAGTCCTCCCTAGGCTTATTCTTGTTCAATTAGGGTTTTAAACCAATCTTGTGCATCCAATAGGTTTTTTGTGTCATTGGATGAACAAGTAGGTCATTTTCGTCCTCCCTAGGCTTATTCTTGTCCAATTAGGGTTTTTAACCAATCTTGTGCATCCAATAGGTGTTTTGTGTCATTGGATGAACAATTAGGTCATTTTCGTCCTCCCTAGGCTTATTCTTGTCCAAATAGTGTTTCTAACCAATCCTGTCTATCCAATAGGTGTTTTTGTGTCATTGGAAGAATATTTAGGTCATTTTCGTCCTACCTAGGCTAATTCTTGTCCAATTAGGGTTTCTAACCAATCTTGTGCATCCAATAGGTGTTTTGTGTCATTTGATGAACAAGTAGGTCATTTTCGTCCTCCCTAGGCTTATTCTTGTCCAATTAGGGTTTTTAACCAATCTTGTGCATCCAATAAGTGTTTTGTGTCATTGGAAGAACAATTAGGTCATTTTCGTCCTCCCTAGGCTTATTCTTGTCCAATTAGGGTTTCTAACCAATCTTGTGCATCCAATAGGTGTTTTGTGTCATTGGATGAACAAGTAGGTCATTTTAGTCCTCCCTAGGCTTATTGCTGTCCAATTAGGGTTTTAAACCAATCTTGTGCATTCAATAGGTGTTTTGTGTCATTGGATGAACATTTAGGTCTTTTTCGTCCTCCCTAAACTTAAGCTTGTCCAATTAGGGTTTCTAACCACTCTTGTGCATCCAATAGGTGTTTTGTGTTATTGCATGAACAATTAGGTCATTTTCGTCCTACCTAGGCTAATTCTTGTCCAATTAGGGTTTCTAACCAATCTTGTGCATCCAATAGGTGTTTTGTGTCATTTGATGAACAAGTAGGTCATTTTCGTCCTCCGTAGGCTTATTCTTGTCCAATTAGGATTTTTAACCAATCTTGTGCATCCAATAAGTGTTTTGTGTCATTGGAAGAACAATTAGGTCATTTTCGTCCTCCCTAGGCTTATTCTTGTCCAATTAGGGTTTCTAACCAATCTTGTGCATCCAATAGGTGTTTTGTGTCATTGGATGAACAAGTAGGTCATTTTAGTCCTCCCTAGGCTTATTGCTGTCCAATTAGGGTTTTAAACCAATCTTGTGCATTCAATAGGTGTTTTGTGTCATTGGATGAACATTTAGGTCTTTTTCGTTCTCCCTAAACTTAAGCTTGTCCAATTAGGGTTTCTAACCACTCTTGTGCATCCAATAGGTGTTTTGTGTTATTGCATGAACAATTAGGTCATTTTCGTCCTCCCTAGGCTTATTCTTGTCCAATTAGTGTTTTTAACCAATCCTGTGCATCCAGTAGGTGTTTTTGTGTCATTGGAAGAACATTTAGGTCATTTTCGTCCTTCCTAAACTTAATCTTGTCCAATTAGGGTTTCTAACCAATCTTGTGCATCCAATAGGTGTTTTTGTGTCATTGGAAAAACAATTAGGTGATTTTCGTCCTCCCTAAGCTAATTCTTGTCCAATTAGGGTTTCTAACCAATCTTTTGCATCCAATAGGTGTTTTGTGTCATTGGATGAATATTTAGGTCATTTTCGTCCTCCCTACACTTAATCTTGTCCAATTACGGTTTCTAACCAATCTTGTACATCCAATAGGTGTTTTTGTGTCATTGGATGAACATTTAGGTCTTTTTCGTCCTCCCTAAACTTAATCTTGTCCAATTACGGTTTCTAAACAATCTTGTGTATCCAATAGGTGTTTTTGTGTCATTGGATGAATAATTAGGTCATTTTCGGCCTCCCTAGGCGAATTCTTGTCCAAATAGGGTTTCTAACCAATCTTGTGCATCCAATAGGTGTTTTGTGTCATTGGATGAACAAGTAGGTCATTTTCGTCCTCCCTAGGCTTATTCTTGTCCAATTAGGGTTTTAAACCAATCTTGTGCATCCAATAGGTGTTTTGTGTCATTGGATGAACAATTAGGTCATTTTCGTCCTCCCTAGGCTTATTCTTGTCCAATTAGGGTTTCTAACCAATCTTGTGCATCCAATAGGTGTTTTGTGTCATTGGATGAACAAGTAGGTCATTTTAGTCCTCCCTAGGCTTATTCTTGTTCAATTAGGGTTTTAAACCAATCTTGTGCATCCAATAGGTGTTTTGTGTCATTGGATGAACATTTAGGTCTTTTTCGTCCTCCCTAAACTTAAGCTTGTCCAATTAGGGTTTCTAACCAATCTTGTAAATCCAATAGGTATTTTGTGTTATTGCATGAACAATTAGGTCATTTTCGTCCTCCCTAGCCTTATTCTTGTCCAATTAGTGTTTCTAACCAATCCTGTGCATCCAATAGGTGTTTTTGTGTCATTGGAAGAATATTTAGGTCATTTTCGTCCTCCCTAGGCTAATTCTTGTCCAATTAGGGTTTCTAACCAATCTTGTGCATCCAATAGGTGTTTTGTGTCATTTGATGAACAAGTAGGTCATTTTAGTCCTCCCTAGGCTTATTCTTGTTCAATTAGGGTTTTAAACCAATCTTGTGCATCCAATAGGTGTTTTGTGTCATTGGATGAACATTTAGGTCTTTTTCGTCCTCCCTAAACTTAAGCTTGTCCAATTAGGGTTTCTAACCAATCTTGTACATCCAATAGGTATTTTGTGTTATTGCATGAACAATTAGGTCATTTTCGTCCTCCCTAGCCTTATTCTTGTCCAATTAGTGTTTCTAACCAATCTTGTGCATCCAATAGGTGTTTTTGTGTCATTGGAAGAATAATTAGGTCATTTTCGTCCTCCCTAGGCTAATTCTTGTCCAATTAGGGTTTCTAACCAATCTATTGCATCCAATAGGTGTTTTGTGTCATTGGATGAACAAGTTGGTCATTTTCGTCCTCCCTAGGCTTATTCTTGTCCAATTAGGGTTTTTAACCAATCTTGTGCATCCAATAGGTGTTTTGTGTCATTGGATGAACAATTAGGTCATTTTCGTCCTCCTTAGGCTTATTCTTGTCCAATTCGGGTTTCTAACCAATCTTGTGCATCCAATAGGTGTTTTGTGTCATTGCATGAACAATTAGGTCATTTTCGTCCTCCTTAGGCTTATTCTTGTCCAATTAGTGCTTCTAACCAATCTTGTGCATCCAATAGGTGTTTTTGTGTCATTGGATGAACATTTAGGTCTTTTTCGTCCTCCCTAAACTTAAACTTGTCCAATTACGGTTTCTAACCAATCTTGTGTATCCAATAGGTGTTTTTGTGTCATTGGAAGAATATTTAGATCATTTTCGTCCTCCCTAGGCTAATTCTTGTCCAATTAGGGTTTCTAACCAATCTATTGCATCTAATAGGTGTTTTGTGTCATTGGATGAACAAGTTGGTCATTTTCGTCCTCCCTAGGCTTATTCTTGTCCAATTAGGGTTTTTAACCAATCTTGTGCATCCAATAGGTGTTTTGTGTCATTGGATGAACAATTAGGTCATTTTCGTCCTCCCTAGGCTTATTCATGTCCAATTAGGGTTTCTAACCAATCTTGTGCATCCAATAGGTGTTTTGTGTCATTGGATGATTAAGTAGGTCATTTTAGTCCTCTCTAGGCTTATTCTTGTCCAATGAGGGTTTTAAACCAATCTTGGGCATCTAATAGGTGTTTTGTTTCATTGGATGAACATTTAGGTCTTTTTCCTCCTCCCTAAACTTAAGCTTGTCCAATTAGGGTTTCTAACCAATCTTGTACATCCAATAGGTGTTTTGTGTTATTGCATGAACAATTAGGTCATTTTTGTCCTCCCTAGGCTTATTCTTGTCCAATTAGGGTTTTTAACCAATCTTGTGCATCCAATAGGTGTTTTTGTGTCCTTGGAAGAACATTTAGGTCATTTTCGTCCTTCCTAAACTTAATCTAGTCCAATTAGGGTTTCTAACCAATCTTGTGCATCCAATAGGTGTTTTTGTGTCATTGGAAAAACAATTAGGTGATTTTCGTCCTCCCTAAGCTAATTCTTGTCCAATTAGGGTTTCTAACCAATCTTTTGCATCCAATAGGTGTTTTGTGTCATTGGATGAATATTTAGGTCATTTTCGTCCTCCCTACACTTAATCTTGTCCAATTAGGGTTTCTAACCAATCTTGTACATCCAATAGGTGTTTTTGTGTCATTGGATGAACATTTAGGTCTTTTTCGTCCTCCCTAAACTTAATCTTGTCCAATTACGGTTTCTAACCTATCTTGTGTATCCAATAGGTGTTTTTGTGTCATTGGATAAATAATTAGGTCATTTTCGTCCTCCCTAGGCGAATTCTTGTCCAAATAGGGTTTCTAACCAATCTTGTGCATCCAATAGGTGTTTTGTGTCATTGGATGAACAAGTAGGTCATTTTCGTCCTCCCTAGGCTTATTCTTGTCCAATTAGGGTTTTAAACCAATCTTGTGCATCCAATAGGTGTTTTGTGTCATTGGATGAACATTTAGGTCATTTTCGTCCTCCCTACACTTAATCTTGTCCAATTAGGGTTTCTAACCAATCTTGTGCATCCAATAGGTGTTTTTGTGTCATTGGATGAACAATTAGGTCATTTTCGTCCACCCTAGGCTAATTCTTGTCCAATTAGGGTTTTTAACTAATCTTGTGCATCCAATAGGTGTTTTGTGTCATTGGATGAACAATTAGGTCATTTTCGTCCTCCCTAGGCTTATTCTTGTCCAATTAGGGTTTTTAACCAATCTTGTGCATCCAATAGGTGTTTTGTGTCATTGGATGAACATTTAGGTCATTTTCGTCCTCGCTAAACTTAATCTTGTCCAATTACGGTTTCTAACCAATCTTGTGTATCCAATAGGTGTTTTTGTGTCATTGGATAAACAATTAGGTCATTTTCGTCCTCCTTAGGCTTATTCTTGTCCAATTAGTGCTTCTAACCAATCTTGTGCATCCAATATGTGTTTTTGTGTCATTGGATGAACATTTAGGTCTTTTTCGTCCTCCCTAAACTTAAACTTGTCCAATTACGGTTTCTAACCAATCTTGTGTATCCAATAGGTGTTTTTGTGTCATTGGATGAAAAATTAGGTCATTTTCGTCCTCCCTAGGCTAATTCTTGTCCAATTAGGGTTTCTAACCAATCTTGTGCATCCAATAGGTGTTTTTGTGTCATTGGATGAACATTTAGGTCATTTTCGTCCTCCCTAGGCTTATGCTTGTCCAATTAGGGTTTCTAACCAATCTTGTGCATCCAATAGGTGTTTTGTGTCATTGGATGAACATTTAGGTCATTTTCGTCCACCCTACGCTAATTCTTGTCCAATTAGGGTTTTTAACCAATCTTGTGCATCCAATAGGTGTTTTGTGTCATTGGATGAACATTTAGGTCATTTTCGTCCTTCCTAAACTTAATCTTGTCCAATTAGGGTTTCTAACCAATCTTGTGCATCCAATAGGTGTTTTTGTGTCGTTGGAAGAACAATTAGGTGATTTTCGTCCTCCCTAAGCTAATTCTTGTCCAATTAGGGTTTCTAACCAATCTTGTGCATCCAATAGGTGTTTTGTGTCATTGGATGAACAAGTAGGTCATTTTCGTCCTCCCTAGGCTTATTCTTGTCCAATTAGGGTTTTAAACCAATCTTGTGCATCCAATAGGTGTTTTGTGTCATTGGATGATCATTTAGGTCTTTTTCGTCCTCCCTAAACTTAATGTTGTCCTATTAGGGTTTCTAACCAATCTTGTGCATCCAATAGGTGTTTTGTCTCATTGCATGAACAATTAGGTCATTTTCGTCCTTCCTAGGCTTATTCTTGTCCAATTAGTGCTTCTAACCAATCTTGTGCATCCAATAGGTGTTTTTGTGTCATTGGATGAATATTTAGGTCATTTTCGTCCTCCCTAGGCTTATTCTTGTCCAATTAGGGTTTCTAACCAATCTTGTGCATCCAATAGGTGTTTTGTGTCATTGGATGAACAAGTAGGTCATTTTCGTCCTCCCTAGGCTTATTCTTGTCCAATGAGGGTTTTAAACCAATCTTGTGCATCTAATAGGTGTTTTGTGTCATTGGATGAACATTTAGGTCTTTTTCGTCCTCCCTAAACTTAAGCTTGTCCAATTAGGGTTTCTAACCAATCTTGTACATCCAATAGGTGTTTTGTGTTATTGCATGAACAATTAGGTCATTTTCGTCCTCCCTAGGCTTATTCTTGTCCAATTAGGGTTTTTAACCAATCTTGTGCATCCAATAGGTGTTTTGTGTCATTGGATGAACAATTAGGTCATTTTCGTCCTCCCTAGGCTTATTCTTGTCCAATTAGGGTTTCTAACCAATCTTGTGCATCCAATAGGTGTTTTGTGTCATTGCATGAACAATTAGGTCATTTTCGTCCTCCCTAGGCTTATTCTTGTCCAATTAGGGTTTCTAACCAATCTTGTACATCCAATAGGTGTTTTTGTGTCATTGGAAGAATATTTAGGTCATTTTCGTCCTCCCTAGGCTATTTCTTGTCCAATTAGGGTTTCTAACCAATCTATTGCATCCAATAGGTGTTTTGTGTCATTGGATGAACAAGTAGGTCATTTTCGTCCTCCCTAGGCTTATTCTTGTCCAATTAGGGTTTTTAACCAATCTTGTGCATCCAATAGGTGTTTTGTGTCATTGGATGAACAATTAGGTCATTTTCGTCCTCCCTAGGCTTATTCTTGTCCAATTAGGGTTTCTAACCAATCTTGTGCATCCAATAGGTGTTTTGTGTCATTGCATGAACAATTAGGTCATTTTCGTCATCCTTAGGCTTATTCTTGTCCAATTAGTGCTTCTAACCAATCTTGTGCATCCAATATGTGTCTTTGTGTCATCGGATGAACATTTAGGTCTTTTTCGTCCTCCCTAAACTTAAACTTGTCCAATTACGGTTTCTAACCAATCTTGTGTATCCAATAGGTGTTTTTGTGTCATTGGATGAATAATTAGGTCATTTTCGTCCTCCCTAGGCTAATTCTTGTCCAATTAGGGTTTCTAACCAATCTTGTGCATCCAATAGGTGTTTTGTGTCATTGGATGAACAAGTAGGTCATTTTAGTCCTCCCTAGGCTTATTCTTGTTCAATTAGGGTTTTAAACCAATCTTGTGCATCCAATAGGTGTTTTGTGTCATTGGATGAACAAGTAGGTCATTTTCATCCTCCCTAGGCTTATTCTTGTCCAATTAGGGTTTTAAACCAATCTTGTGCATCCAATAGGTGTTTTGTGTCATTGGATGAACAATTAGGTCATTTTCGTCCTCCCTAGGCTTATTCTTGTCCAATTAGGGTTTCTAACCAATCTTGTGCATCCAATAGGTGTTTTGTGTCATTGCATGAACAATTAGGTCATTTTCGTCCTCCTTAGGCTTATTCTTGTCCAATTAGTGCTTCTAACCAATCTTGTGCATCCAATAGGTGTTTTTGTGTCATTGGATGAACATTTAGGTCTTTTTCGTTCTCCCTAAACTTAAACTTGTCCAATTACGGTTTCTAACCAATCTTGTGTATCCAATAGGTATTTTTGTGTCATTGGATGAATAATTAGGTCATTTTCGTCCTCCCTAGGCTAATTCTTGTCCAATTAGGGTTTCTAACCAATCTTGTGCATCCAATAGGTGTTTTTGTGTCATTGGATGAACATTTAGGTCTTTTTCGTCCTCCCTAAACTTAAACTTGTCCAATTACGGTTTCTAACCAATCTTGTGTATCCAATAGGTGTTTTTGTGTCATTGGATGAATAATTAGGTCATTTTCGTCCTCCCTAGGCTAATTCTTGTCCAATTAGGGTTTCTAACCAATCTTGTGCATCCAATAGGTGTTTTGTGTCATTGGATGAACAATTAGGTCATTTTCGTCCTCCCTAGGCTTATTCTTGTCCAATTAGTGCTTCTAACCAATCTTGTGCATCCAATAGGTGTTTTTGTGTCATTGGATGAACATTTAGGTCTTTTTCGTCCTCCCTAAACTTAAACTTGTCCAATTACGGTTTCTAACCAATCTTGTGTATCCAATAGGTGTTTTTGTGTCATTGGAAGAATATTTAGGTCATTTTCGTCCTCCCTAGGCTTATTCTTGTCCAATTAGGGTTTTAAACCAATCTTGTGCATCCAATAGGTGTTTTGTGTCATTGGATGAACAATTAGGTCATTTTCGTCCTCCCTAGGCTTATTCTTGTCCAATTAGGGTTTCTAACCAATCTTGTGCATCCAATAGGTGTTTTGTGTCATTACATGAACAATTAGGTCATTTTCGTCCTCCTTAGGCTTATTCTTGTCCAATTAGTGCTTCTAACCAATCTTGTGCATCCAATATGTGTTTTTGTGTCATTGGATGAACATTTAGGTCTTTTTCGTCCTCCCTAAACTTAATCTTGTCCAATTACGGTTTCTAACCAATCTTGTGTATCCAATAGGTGTTTTTGTGTCATTGGATGAATAATTAGGTCATTTTCGTCCTGCTTAGGCGAATTCTTGGCCAAATAGGATTTCTAACCAATCTTGTGCATCCAATAGGTGTTTTGTGTCATTGGATGAACAAGTAGGTCATTTTCGTCCTCCCTAGGCTTATTCTTGTCCAATTAGGGTTTTAAACCAATCTTGTGCATCCAATAGGTGTTTTGTGTCATTGGATGAATATTTATGTCATTTTCGTCCTCCCTACACTTAATCTTGTCCAATTAGGGTTTCTAACCAATCTTGTGCATTCAATAGGTGTTTTTGTGTCATTGGATGAAAATTTAGGTCTTTTTCGTCCTCCCTAAACTTAATCTTGTCCAATTACGGTTTCTAACCAATCTTGTGTATGCAATAGGTGTTTTTGTGTCATTGGATGAATAATTAGGTCATTTTCTCCTCCCTAGGCTAATTCTTGTCCAATTAGGGTTTCTAACCAATCTTGTGCATCCAATAGGTGTTTTGTGTCATTGGATGAACAAGTAGGTCATTTTCGTCCTCCCTAGGCTTATTCTTGTCCAATTAGGGTTTTTAAACAATCTTGTGTATCCAATAGGTGTTTTTGTGTCACTGGATGAATAATTAGGTCATTTTCGTCCTCCCTAGGCGAATTCTTGTTTAATTAGGGTTTCTTACCAATCTTGTGCATCCAATAGGTGTTTTGTGTCATTGGATGAACAAGTAGGTCATTTTCGTCCTCCCTAGGCTTATTCTTGTCCAATTAGGGTTTTAAACCAATCTTGTGCATCCAATAGGTGTTTTGTGTCATTGCATGAACAATTAGGTCATTTTCGTCCTCCCTAGGCTTATTCTTGTCCAATTAGTGCTTCTAACCAATCTTGTGCATCCAATAGGTGTTTTTGTGTCATTGGAAGAATAATTAGGTCATTTTCGTCCTCCCTAGGCTAATTCTTGTCCAATTAGGGTTTCTAACCAATCTATTGCATCCAATAGGTGTTTTGTGTCATTGGATGAACAAGTTGGTCATTTTCGTCCTCCCTAGGCTTATTCTTGTCCAATTAGGGTTTTAAACCAATCTTGTGCATCCAATAGGTGTTTTGTGTCATTGGATGAACAATTAGGTCATTTTCGTCCTCCCTAGGCTTATTCTTGTCCAATTAGGGTTTCTAACCAATCTTGTGCATCCAATAGGTGTTTTGTGTCATTGCATGAACAATTAGGTCATTTTCGTCCTCCTTAGGCTGATTCTTGTCCAATTAGTGCTTCTAACCAATCTTGTGCATCCAATAGGTGTTTTTGTGTCATTGGATGAACATTTAGGTCTTTTTCGTCCTCCCTAAACTTAAACTTGTCCAATTACGGTTTCTAACCAATCTTGTGTATCCAATAGGTGTTTTTGTGTCATTGGAAGAATATTTAGGTCATTTTCGTCCTCCCTAGGCTAATTCTTGTCCAATTAGGGTTTCTAACCAATCTATTGCATCCAATAGGTGTTTTGTGTCATTGGATGAACAAGTTGGTCATTTTCGTCCTCCCTAGGCTTATTCTTGTCCAATTAGGGTTTTTAACCAATCTTGTGCATCCAATAGGTGTTTTGTGTCATTGGATGAACAAGTAGGTCATTTTAGTCCTCCCTAGGCTTATTCTTGTCCAATTAGGGTTTTAAACCAATCTTGTGCATCCAATAGGTGTTTTGTGTCATTGGATGAACATTTAGGTCTTTTTCGTCCTCCCTAAACTTAAGCTTGTCCAATTAGGGTTTCTAACCAATCTTGTGCATCCAATAGGTGTTTTGTGTTATTGCATGAACAATTAGGTCATTTTCGTCCTCCCTAGGGTTATTCTTGTCCAATTAGGGTTTTTATCCAATCTTGTGCATCCAATAGGTGTTTTTGTGTCATTGGAAGAACATTTAGGTCATTTTCGTCCTCCCTAAACTTAATCTTGTCCAATTCGGGTTTCTAACAAATCTTGTGCATCCAATAGGTGTTTTTGTGTCATTGGAAAAACAATTAGGTGATTTTCGTCCTCCCTAAGCTAATTCTTGTCCAATTAGGGTTTTTAACCAATCTTGTGCATCCAATAGGTGTTTTTGTGTCATTGGAAGAATATTTAGGTCATTTTCGTCCTCCCTAGGCTAATTCTTGTCCAATTAGGGTTTCTAACCAATCTTGTGCATCCAATAGGTGTTTTGTGTCATTTGATGAACAAGTAGGTCATTTTCGTCCTCCCTAGGCTTATTCTTGTCCAATTAGGGTTTTTAACCAATCTTGTGCATCCAATAGGTGTTTTGTGTCATTGGATGAACAATTAGGTCATTTTCATCCTCCCTAGGCTTATTCTTGTCCAATTAGGGTTTCTAACCAATCTTGTGCATCCAATAGGTGTTTTGTGTCATTGCATGAACAATTAGGTCATTTTCGTCCTCCTTAGGCTTATTCTTCTCCAATTAGTGCTTCTAACCAATTTGTGTCATTGGATGAACATTTAGGTCTTTTTCGTCCTCCCTAAACTTAAACTTGTCCAATGACGGTTTCTAACCAATCTTGTGTATCCAATAGGTGTTTTTGTGTCATTGGATGAATAATTAGGTCATTTTCGTCCTCCCTAGGCTAATTCTTGTCCAATTAGGGTTTCTAACCAATCTTGTGCATCCAATAGGTGTTTTGTGTCATTGGATGAACAAGTAGGTCATTTTAGTCCTCCCTAGGCTTATTCTTGTCCAATTAGGGTTTTAAAACAATCTTGTGCATCCAATAGGTGTTTTGTGTCGTTGGATGAACATTTAGGTCATTTTCGTCCTCCCTAGGCTTATTCTTGTCCAATTAGTGCTTCTAACCAATCTTGTACATCCAATAGGTGTTTTTGTGTCATTGGAAGAATATTTAGGTCATTTTCGTCCTCCCTAGGCTATTTCTTGTCCAATTAGGGTTTCTAACCAATCTATTGCATCCAGTAGGTGTTTTGTGTCATTGGATGAACAAGTAGGTCATTTTCGTCCTCCCTAGGCTTATTCTTGTCCAATTAGGGTTTTTAACCAATCTTGTGCATCCAATAGGTGTTTTGTGTCATTGGATGAACAATTAGGTCATTTTCGTCCTCCCTAGGCTTATTCTTGTCCAATTAGTGCTTCTAACCAATCTTGTGCATCCAATAGGTGTTTTTGTGTCATTGGATGAACATTTAGGTCTTTTTCGTCCTCCCTAAACTTAAACTTGTCCAATTACGGTTTCTAACAAATCTTGTGTATCCAATAGGTGTTTTTGTGTCATTGGAAGAATATTTAGGTCATTTTCGTCCTCCCTAGGCTAATTCTTGTCCAATTAGGGTTTCTAACCAATCTATTGCATCCAATAGGTGTTTTGTGTCATTGGATGAACAAGTTGGTCATTTTCGTCCTCCCTAGGCTTATTCTTGTCCAATTAGGGTTTTAAACCAATCTTGTGCATCCAATAGGTGTTTTGTGTCATTGGATGAACAATTAGGTCATTTTCGTCCTCCCTAGGCTTATTCTTGTCCAATTAGGGTTTCTAACCAATCTTGTGCATCCAATAGGTGTTTTGTGTCATTGCATGAACAATTAGGTCATTTTCGTCCTCCTTAGGCTTATTCTTGTCCAATTAGTGCTTCTAACCAATCTTGTGCATCCAATATGTGTTTTTGTGTCATTGGATGAACATTTAGGTCTTTTTCGTCCTCCCTAAACTTAATCTTGTCCAATTACGGTTTCTAACCAATCTTGTGTATCCAATAGGTGTTTTTGTGTCATTGGATGAATAATTAGGTCATTTTCGTCCTCCCTAGGCGAATTCTTGTCCAAATAGGGTTTCTAACCAATCTTGTGCATCCAATAGGTGTTTTGTGTCATTAGATGAACAAGTAGGTCATTTTCGTCCTCCCTAGGCTTATTCTTGTCCAATTAGGGTTTTAAACCAATCTTGTGCATCCAATAGGTGTTTTGTGTCATTGGATGAACAATTCGGTCATTTTCGTCCTCCCTAGGCTTATTCTTGTCCAATTAGGGTTTCTAACCAATCTTGTGCATCCAATAGGTGTTTTGTGTCATTGCATGAACAATTAGGTCATTTTCGTCCTCCTTAGGCTTATTCTTGTCCAATTAGTGCTTCTTACCAATCTTGTGCATCCAATAGGTGTTTTTGTGTCATTGGATGAACATTTAGGTCTTTTTCGTCCTCCCTAAACTTAAACTTGTCCAATTACGGTTTCTAACCAATCTTGTGTATCCAATAGGTGTTTTTGTGTCATTGGAAGAATATTTAGGTCATTTTCGTCCTCCCTAGGCTTATTCTTGTCCAATTAGGGTTTTAAACCAATCTTGTGCATCCAATAGGTGTTTTGTGTCATTGGATGAACAATTAGGTCATTTTCGTCCTCCCTAGGCTTATTCTTGTCCAATTAGGGTTTCTAACCAATCTTGTGCATCCAATAGGTGTTTTGTGTCATTGGATGAACAAGTAGGTCATTTTAGTCCTCCCTAGGCTTATTCTTGTTCAATTAGGGTTTTAAACCAATCTTGTGCATCCAATAGGTGTTTTGTGTCATTGGATGAACATTTAGGTCTTTTTCGTCCTCCCTAAACTTAAGCTTGTCCAATTAGGGTTTCTAACCAATCTTGTAAATCCAATAGGTATTTTGTGTTATTGCATGAACAATTAGGTCATTTTCGTCCTCCCTAGCCTTATTCTTGTCCAATTAGTGTTTCTAACCAATCCTGTGCATCCAATAGGTGTTTTTGTGTCATTGGAAGAATATTTAGGTCATTTTCGTCCTCCCTAGGCTAATTCTTGTCCAATTAGGGTTTCTAACCAATCTTGTGCATCCAATAGGTGTTTTGTGTCATTTGATGAACAAGTAGGTCATTTTCGTCCTCCCTAGGCTTATTCTTGTCCAATTAGGGTTTTTAACCAATCTTGTGCATCCAATAGGTGTTTTGTGTCATTGCATGAACAACTAGGTCATTTTCGTCCTCCCTAGGCTTATTCTTGTCCAATTAGTGCTTCTAACCAATCTTGTACATCCAATAGGTGTTTTTGTGTCATTGGAAGAATATTTAGGTCATTTTCGTCCTCCCTAGGCTAATTCTTGTCCAATTAGGGTTTCTAACCAATCTATTGCATCCAATAGGTGTTTTGTGTCATTGGATGAACAAGTTGGTCATTTTCGTCCTCCCTAGGCTTATTCTTGTCCAATTAGGGTTTCTAACCAATCTTGTACATCCAATAGGTGTTTTGTGTTATTGCATGAACAATTAGGTCATTTTCGTCCTCCCTAGGCTTATTCTTGTCCAATTAGGGTTTTTAACCAATCTTGTACATCCAGTAGGTGTTTTTGTGTCATTGGATGAACATTTAGGTCTTTTTCGTCCTCCCTAAACTTAATCTTGTCCAATTACGGTTTCTAACCAATCTTGTGTATCCAATAGGTGTTTTTGTGTCATTGGATAAACAATTAGGTCATTTTCGTCCTCCTTAGGCTTATTCTTGTCCAATTAGTGCTTCTAACCAATCTTGTGCATCCAATATGTGTTTTTGTGTCATTGGATGAACATTTAGGTCTTTTTCGTCCTCCCTAAACTTAAACTTGTCCAATTACGGTTTCTAACCAATCTTGTGTATCCAATAGGTGTTTTTGTGTCATTGGATAAATAATTAGGTCATTTTCGTCCTCCCTAGGCGAATTCTTGTCCAATTAGGGTTTCTAACCAATCTTTTGCATCCAATAGGTGTTTTGTGTCATTGGATGAACAAGTAGGTCATTTTCGTCCTCCCTACACTTAATCTTGTCCAATTAGGGTTTCTAACCAATCTTGTACATCCAATATGTGTTTTTGTGTCATTGGATGAACATTTAGGTCTTTTTCGTCCTCCCTAAACTTAAACTTGTCCAATTACGGTTTCTAACCAATCTTGTGTATCCAATAGGTGTTTTTGTGTCATTGGATGAAAAATTAGGTCATTTTCGTCCTCCCTAGGCTAATTCTTGTCCAATTAGGGTTTCTAACCAATCTTGTGCATCCAATAGGTGTTTTGTGTCATTGGATGAACAAGTAGGTCATTTTAGTCCTCCCTAGGCTTATTCTTGTTCAATTAGGGTTTTAAACCAATCTTGTGCATCCAATAGGTTTTTTGTGTCATTGGATGAACAAGTAGGTCATTTTCGTCCTCCCTAGGCTTATTCTTGTCCAATTAGGGTTTTTAACCAATCTTGTGCATCCAATAGGTGTTTTGTGTCATTGGATGAACAATTAGGTCATTTTCGTCCTCCCTAGGCTTATTCTTGTCCAAATAGTGTTTCTAACCAATCCTGTCTATCCAATAGGTGTTTTTGTGTCATTGGAAGAATATTTAGGTCATTTTCGTCCTACCTAGGCTAATTCTTGTCCAATTAGGGTTTCTAACCAATCTTGTGCATCCAATAGGTGTTTTGTGTCATTTGATGAACAAGTAGGTCATTTTCGTCCTCCCTAGGCTTATTCTTGTCCAATTAGGGTTTTTAACCAATCTTGTGCATCCAATAAGTGTTTTGTGTCATTGGAAGAACAATTAGGTCATTTTCGTCCTCCCTAGGCTTATTCTTGTCCAATTAGGGTTTCTAACCAATCTTGTGCGTCCAATAGGTGTTTTGTGTCATTGGATGAACAAGTAGGTCATTTTAGTCCTCCCTAGGCTTATTCTTGTCCAATTAGGGTTTTAAACCAATCTTGTGCATTCAATAGGTGTTTTTGTGTCATTGGAAAAACAATTAGGTGATTTTCGTCCTCCCTAAGCTAATTCTTGTCCAATTAGGGTTTCTAACCAATCTTTTGCATCCAATAGGTGTTTTGGGTCATTGGATGAATATTTAGGTCATTTTCGTCCTCCCTACACTTAATCTTGTCCAATTAGGGTTTCTAATCAATCTTGTACATCCAATAGGTGTTTTTGTGTCATTGGATGAACATTTAGGTCTTTTTCGTCCTCCCTAAACTTAATCTTGTCCAATTACGGTTTCTAACCAATCTTGTGTATCCAATAGGTGTTTTTGTGTCATTGGATGAATAATTAGGTCATTTTCGTCCTCCCTAGGCGAATTCTTGTCCAAATAGGGTTT
Organism: Cicer judaicum; assembly: GCA_037974835.1. Taxonomy (NCBI): domain Eukaryota; kingdom Viridiplantae; phylum Streptophyta; class Magnoliopsida; order Fabales; family Fabaceae; genus Cicer; species Cicer judaicum. Next base: position 971,699 of record JBBPBS010000510.1, on the reverse strand, counting down.
CTAACCAATCTTGTGCATCCAATAGGTGTTTTGTGTCATTAGATGAACAAGTAGGTCATTTTCGTCCTCCCTAGGCTTATTCTTGTCCAATTAGGGTTTTTAACCAATCTTGTGCATCCAATAGGTGTTTTGTGTCATTGGATGAACAATTAGGTCATTTTCGTCCTCCCTAGGCTAATTCTTGTCCAATTAGGATTTCTAACCAATCTTGTGCATCCAATAGGTGTTTTGTGTCATTGGATGAACAAGTAGGTCATTTTAGTCCTCCCTAGGCTTATTCTTGTCCAATTAGGGTTTTAAAACAATCTTGTGCATCCAATAGGTGTTTTGTGTCATTGGATGAACATTTAGGTCATTTTCGTCCTCCCTAGGCTTATTCTTGTCCAATTAGGGTTTCTAACCAATCTTGTGCATCCAATAGGTGTTTTGTGTCATTGCATGAACAATTAGGTCATTTTCGTCCTCCTTAGGCTTATTCTTGTCCAATTAGTGCTTCTTACCAATCTTGTGCATCCAATAGGTGTTTTTGTGTCATTGGATGAACATTTAGGTCTTTTTCGTCCTCCCTAAACTTAAACTTGTCCAATTACGGTTTCTAACCAATCTTGTGTATCCAATAGGTGTTTTTGTGTCATTGGATGAAAAATTAGGTCATTTTCGTCCTCCCTAGGCTAATTCTTGTCCAATTAGGGTTTCTAACCACTCTTGTGCATCCAATAGGTGTTTTGTGTTATTGCATGAACAATTAGGTCATTTTCGTTCTCCCTAGGCTTATTCTTGTCCAATTAGGGTTTTTAACCAATCCTGTGCATCCAATTGGTGTTTTTGTGTCATTGGAAGAACATTTAGGTCATTTTCGTCCTTCCTAAACTTAATCTTGTCCAATTAGGGTTTCTAACCAATCTTGTGCATCCAATAGGTGTTTTTGTGTCATTGGAAAAACAATTAGGTGATTTTCGTCCTCCCTAAGCTAATTCTTGTCCAATTAGGGTTTCTAACGAATCTTTTGCATCCAATAGGTGTTTTGTGTCATTGGATGAATATTTAGGTCATTTTCGTCCTCCCTACACTTAATCTTGTCCAATTAGGGTTTCTAACCAATCTTGTACATCCAATAGGTGTTTTTGTGTCATTGGATGAACATTTAGGTCTTTTTCGTCCTCCCTAAACTTAATCTTGTCCAATTACGGTTTCTAACCTATCTTGTGTATCCAATAGGTGTTTTTGTGTCATTGGATAAATAATTAGGTCATTTTCGTCCTCCCTAGGTGAATTCTTGTCCAAATAGGGTTTCTAACCAATCTTGTGCATCCAATAGGTGTTTTGTGTCATTGGATGAACAAGTAGGTCATTTTCGTCCTCCCTAGGCTTATTCTTGTCCAATTAGGGTTTTAAACCAATCTTGTGCATCCAATAGGTGTTTTGTGTCATTGGATGAACAATTAGGTCATTTTCGTCCTCCCTAGGCTTATTCTTGTCCAATTAGAGTTTCTAACCAATCTTGTGCATCCAATAGGTGTTTTGTGTCATTGCATGAACGATTAGGTCATTTTCGTCCTCCTTAGGCTTATTCTTGTCCAATTAGTGCTTCTAACCAATCTTGTGCATCCAATATGTGTTTTTATGTCATTGGATGAACATTTAGGTCTTTTTCGTCCTCCCTAAACTTAAACTTGTCCAATTACGGTTTCTAACCAATCTTGTGTATCCAATAGGTGTTTTTGTGTCATTGGATGAAAAATTAGGTCATTTTCGTCCTCCCTAGGCTAATTCTTGTCCAATTAGGGTTTCTAACCACTCTTGTGCATCCAATAGGTGTTTTGTGTTATTGCATGAACAATTAGGTCATTTTCGTCCTCCCTAGGCTTATTCTTGTCCAATTAGGGTTTTTAACCAATCATGTGCATCCAATAGGTGTTTTTGTGTCATTGGAAGAACATTTAGGTCATTTTCGTCCTTCCTAAACTTAATCTTGTCCAATTAGGGTTTCTAACCAATCTTGTGCATCCAATAGGTGTTTTTGTGTCATTGGAAAAACAATTAGGTGATTTTCGTCCTCCCTAAGCTAATTCTTGTCCAATTAGGGTTTCTAACCAATCTTTTGCATCCAATAGGTGTTTTGTGTCATTGGATGAATATTTAGGTCATTTTCGTCCTCCCTACACTTAATCTTGTCCAATTAGGGTTTCTAACCAATCTTGTACATCCAATAGGTGTTTTTGTGTCATTGGATGAACATTTAGGTCTTTTTCGTCCTCCCTAAACTTAATCTTGTCCAATTACGGTTTCTAACCAATCTTGTGTATCCAATAGGTGTTTTTGTGTCATTGGATGAATAATTAGGTCATTTTTGTCCTCCCTAGGCGAATTCTTGTCCAATTAGGGTTTTTAACCAATCTTGTGCATCCAATAGGTGTTTTGTGTCATTAGATGAACAAGTAGGTCATTTTCGTCCTCCCTAGGCTTATTCTTGTCCAATTAGGGTTTTAAACCAATCTTGTGCATCCAATAGGTGTTTTGTGTCATTGGATGAACAATTAGGTCATTTTCGTCCTCCCTAGGCTTATTCTTGTCCAATTAGGGTTTCTAACCAATCTTGTGCATCCAATAGGTGTTTTTGTGTCATTGGATGAACATTTAGGTCTTTTTCGTCCTCCCTAAACTTAAACTTGTCCAATTACGGTTTCTAACCAATCTTGTGTATCCAATAGGTGTTTTTGTGTCATTGGATGAAAAATTAGGTCATTTTCGTCCTCCCTAGGCTAATTCTTGTCCAATTAGGGTTTCTAACCACTCTTGTGCATCCAATAGGTGTTTTGTGTTATTGCATGAACAATTAGGTCATTTTCGTCCTCCCTAGGCTTATTCTTGTCCAATTAGGGTTTTTAACCAATCCTGTGCATCCAATAGGTGTTTTTGTGTCATTGGAAGAACATTTAGGTCATTTTCGTCCTTCCTAAACTTAATCTTGTCCAATTAGGGTTTCTAACCAATCTTGTGCATCCAATAGGTGTTTTTGTGTCATTGGAAAAACAATTAGGTGATTTTCGTCGTCCCTAATCTAATTCTTGTCCAATTAGGGTTTCTAACCAATCTTTTGCATCCAATAGGTGTTTTGTGTCATTGGATGAATATTTAGGTCATTTTCGTCCTCCCTACACTTAATCTTGTCCAATTAGGGTTTCTAACCAATCTTGTGCATCCAATAGGTGTTTTTGTGTCATTGGAAGAATATTTAGGTCATAATCGTCCTCCCTACACTTAATCCTGTCCTATTAGGGTTTTTAACCAATCTTGTGCATGCAATAGGTGTTTTGTGTCATTGGATAAACATTTAGGTCATTTTCGTCCTTCCTAAACTTAATCTTGTCCAATTAGGGTTTCTAACCAATCTTGTGCATCCAATAGGTGTTTTTGGGTCATTGGAAAAACAATTAGGTGATTTTCGTCCTTCCTAAGCTAATTCTTGTCCAATTAGGGTTTCTAACCAATCTTTTGCATCCAATAGGTGTTTTGTGTCATTGGATGAATATTTAGGTCATTTTCGTCCTCCCTACACTTAATCTTGTCCAATTAGGGTTTCTAACCAATCTTGTACATCCAATAGGTGTTTTTGTGTCATTGGATGAACATTTAGGTCTTTTTCGTCCTCCCTAAACTTAAGCTTGTCCAATTAGGGTTTCTAACCAATCTTGTGCATCCAATAGGTGTATTGTGTTATTGCATGAACAATTAGGTCATTTTCGTCCTCCCTAGGCTTATTCTTGTCCAATTAGTGTTTCTAACCAATCCTGTGCATCCAATAGGTGTTTTTGTGTCATTGGAAGAATATTTAGGTCATTTTCGTCCTCCCTAGGCTAATTCTTGTCCAATTAGGGTTTCTAACCAATCTATTGCATCCAATAGGTGTTTTGTGTCATTGGATGAACAAGTTGGTCATTTTCGTCCTCCCTAGGCTTATTCTTGTCCAATTAGGGTTTTTAACCAATCTTGTGCATCCAATAGGTGTTTTGTGTCATTGGATGAACAATTAGGTCATTTTCGTCCTCCTTAGGCTTATTCTTGTCCAATTCGGGTTTCTAACCAATCTTGTGCATCCAATAGGTGTTTTGTGTCATTGCATGAACAATTAGGTCATTTTCCTCCTCCCTAGGCTTATTCTTGTCCAATTAGTGCTTCTAACCAATCTTGTGCATCCAATAGGTGTTTTTGTGTCATTGGAAGAATAATTAGGTCATTTTCGTCCTCCCTAGGCTAATTCTTGTCCAATTAGGGTTTCTAACCAATCTATTGCATCCAATAGGTGTTTTGTGTCATTGGATGAACAAGTTGGTCATTTTCGTCCTCCCTAGGCTTATTCTTGTCCAATTAGGGTTTTTAACCAATCTTGTGCATCCAATAGGTGTTTTGTGTCATTGGATGAACAATTAGGTCATTTTCGTCCTCC
>JBBPBS010000510.1:918662-964580 GCA_037974835.1 Cicer judaicum | reverse complement strand
CAAATAGGGTTTCTAACCAATCTTGTGCATCCAATTAGGTGATTTTCGTCCTCCTTAGGCTTATTCTTGTCCAATTAGTGCTTCTAACCAATCTTGTGCATCCAATATGTGTTTTTGTGTCATTGGATGAACATTTAGGTCTTTTTCGTCCTCCCTAAACTTAAACTTGTCCAATTACGGTTTCTAACCAATCTTGTGTATCCAATAGGTGTTTTTGTGTCATTGGATGAAAAATTAGGTCATTTTCGTCCTCCCTAGGCTAATTCTTGTCCAATTAGGGTTTCTAACCAATCTTGTGCATCCAATAGGTGTTTTGTGTCATTGGATGACCAAGTAGGTCATTTTAGTCCTCCCTAGGCTTATTCTTGTTCAATTAGGGTTTTAAACCAATCTTGTGCATCCAATAGGTGTTTTGTGTCATTGGATGAACATTTAGGTCTTTTTCGTCCTCCCTAAACTTAAGCTTGTCCAATTAGGGTTTCTAACCAATCTTGTGCATCCAATAGGTGTTTTGTGTTATTGCATGAACAATTAGGTAATTTCGTCCTCCCTAGGCTTATTCTTGTCCAAATAGTGTTTCTAACAAATCCTGTCCATCCAATAGGTGTTTTTGTGTCATTGGAAGAATATTTAGGTCATTTTCGTCCTACCTAGGCTAATTCTTGTCCAATTAGGGTTTCTAACCAATCTTGTGCATCCAATAGGTGTTTTGTGTCATTTGATGAACAAGTAGGTCATTTTCGTCCTCCCTAGGCTTATTCTTGTCCAATTAGGATTTTTAACCAATCTTGTGCATCCAATAAGTGTTTTGTGTCATTGGAAGAACAATTAGGTCATTTTCGTCCTCCCTAGGCTTATTCTTGTCCAATTAGGGTTTCTAACCAATCTTGTGCATCCAATAGGTGTTTTGTGTCATTGGATGAACAAGTAGGTCATTTTAGTCCTCCCTAGGCTTATTGCTGTCCAATTAGGGTTTTAAACCAATCTTGTGCATTCAATAGGTGTTTTGTGTCATTGGATGAACATTTAGGTCTTTTTCGTCCTCCCTAAACTTAAGCTTGTCCAATTAGGGTTTCTAACCACTCTTGTGCATCCAATAGGTGTTTTGTGTTATTGCATGAACAATTAGGTCATTTTCGTCCTCCCTAGGCTTATTCTTGTCCAATTAGGGTTTTTAACCAATCCTGTGCATCCAGTAGGTGTTTTTGTGTCATTGGAAGAACATTTAGGTCATTTTCGTCCTTCCTAAACTTAATCTTGTCCAATTAGGGTTTCTAACCAATCTTGTGCATCCAATAGGTGTTTTGGTGTCATTGGAAAAACAATTAGGTGATTTTTGTCCTCCCTAAGCTAATTCTTGTCCAATTAGGGTTTCTAACCAATCTTTTGCATCCAATAGGTGTTTTGTGTCATTGGATGAATATTTAGGTCATTTTCGTCCTCCCTACACTTAATCTTGTCCAATTAGGGTTTCTAATCAATCTTGTACATCCAATAGGTGTTTTTGTGTCATTGGATGAACATTTAGGTCTTTTTCGTCCTCCCTAAACTTAATCTTGTCCAATTACGGTTTCTAACCAATCTAGTGTATCCAATAGGTGTTTTTGTGTCATTGGATGAATAATTAGGTCATTTTCGTCCTCCCTAGGCGAATTCTTGTCCAAATAGGGTTTCTAACCAATCTTGTGCATCCAATAGGTGTTTTGTGTCATTGGATGAACAAGTAGGTCATTTTCGTCCTCCCTAGGCTTATTCTTGTCCAATTAGGGTTTTAAACCAATCTTGTGCATCCAATAGGTGTTTTGTGTCATTGGATGAACAATTAGGTCATTTTCGTCCTCCCTAGGCTTATTCTTGTCCAATTAGGGTTTCTAACCAATCTTGTGCATCCAATAGGTGTTTTGTGTCATTGCATGAACAATTAGGTCATTTTCGTCCTCCTTAGGCTTATTCTTGTCCAATTAGTGCTTCTTACCAATCTTGTGCATCCAATAGGTGTTTTTGTGTCATTGGATGAACATTTAGGTCTTTTTCGTCCTCCCTAAACTTAAACTTGTCCAATTACGGTTTCTAACCAATCTTGTGTATCCAATAGGTGTTTTTGTGTCATTGGATGAAAAATTAGGTCATTTTCGTCCTCCCTAGGCTAATTCTTGTCCAATTAGGGTTTCTAACCACTCTTGTGCATCCAATAGGTGTTTTGTGTTATTGCATGAACAATTAGGTCATTTTCGTTCTCCCTAGGCTTATTCTTGTCCAATTAGGGTTTTTAACCAATCCTGTGCATCCAATAGGTGTTTTTGTGTCATTGGAAGAACATTTAGGTCATTTTCGTCCTTCCTAAACTTAATCTTGTCCAATTAGGGTTTCTAACCAATCTTGTGCATCCAATAGGTGTTTTTGTGTCATTGGAAAAACAATTAGGTGATTTTCGTCGTCCCTAATCTAATTCTTGTCCAATTAGGGTTTCTAACCAATCTTTTGCATCCAATAGGTGTTTTGTGTCATTGGATGAATATTTAGGTCATTTTCGTCCTCCCTACACTTAATCTTGTCCAATTAGGGTTTCTAACCAATCTTGTGCATCCAATAGGTGTTTTTGTGTCATTGGAAGAATATTTAGGTCATAATCGTCCTCCCTACACTTAATCCTGTCCTATTAGGGTTTTTAACCAATCTTGTGCATGCAATAGGTGTTTTGTGTCATTGGATAAACATTTAGGTCATTTTCGTCCTTCCTAAACTTAATCTTGTCCAATTAGGGTTTCTAACCAATCTTGTGCATCCAATAGGTGTTTTTGGGTCATTGGAAAAACAATTAGGTGATTTTCGTCCTTCCTAAGCTAATTCTTGTCCAATTAGGGTTTCTAACCAATCTTTTGCATCCAATAGGTGTTTTGTGTCATTGGATGAATATTTAGGTCATTTTCGTCCTCCCTACACTTAATCTTGTCCAATTAGGGTTTCTAACCAATCTTGTACATCCAATAGGTGTTTTTGTGTCATTGGATGAACATTTAGGTCTTTTTCGTCCTCCCTAAACTTAAGCTTGTCCAATTAGGGTTTCTAACCAATCTTGTGCATCCAATAGGTGTATTGTGTTATTGCATGAACAATTAGGTCATTTTCGTCCTCCCTAGGCTTATTCTTGTCCAATTAGTGTTTCTAACCAATCCTGTGCATCCAATAGGTGTTTTTGTGTCATTGGAAGAATATTTAGGTCATTTTCGTCCTCCCTAGGCTAATTCTTGTCCAATTAGGGTTTCTAACCAATCTATTGCATCCAATAGGTGTTTTGTGTCATTGGATGAACAAGTTGGTCATTTTCGTCCTCCCTAGGCTTATTCTTGTCCAATTAGGGTTTTTAACCAATCTTGTGCATCCAATAGGTGTTTTGTGTCATTGGATGAACAATTAGGTCATTTTCGTCCTCCCTAGGCTTATTCTTGTCCAATTAGGGTTTCTAACCAATCTTGTGCATCCAATAGGTGTTTTGTGTCATTGGATGAACAAGTAGGTCATTTTAGTCCTCCCTAGGCTTATTCTTGTCCAATGAGGGTTTTAAACCAATCTTGTGCATCTAATAGGTGTTTTGTGTCATTGGATGAACATTTAGGTCTTTTTCGTCCTCCCTAAACTTAAGCTTGTCCAATTAGGGTTTCTAACCAATCTTGTACATCCAACAGGTGTTTTGTGTTATTGCATGAACAATTAGGTTATTTTCGTCCTCCCTAGGCTTATTCTTGTCCAATTAGGGTTTTTAACCAATCTTGTGCATCCAATAGGTGTTTTTGTGTCATTGGAAGAACATTTACGTCATTTTCGTCCTTCCTAAACTTAATCTAGTCCAATTAGGGTTTCTAACCAATCTTGTGCATCCAATAGGTGTTTTTGTGTCATTGGAAAAACAATTAGGTGATTTTCGTCCTCCCTAAGCTAATTCTTGTCCAATTAGGGTTTCTAACCAATCTTTTGCATCCAATAGGTGTTTTGTGTCATTGGATGAATATTTAGGTCATTTTCGTCCTCCCTACACTTAATCTTGTCCAATTAGGGTTTCTAACCAATCTTGTACATCCAATAGGTGTTTTTGTGTCATTGGATGAACATTTAGGTCTTTTTCGTCCTCCCTAAACTTAATCTTGTCCAATTACGGTTTCTAACCTATCCTGTGTATCCAATAGGTGTTTTTGTGTCATTGGATAAATAATTAGGTCATTTTCGTCCTCCCTAGGCGAATTCTTGTCCAAATAGGGTTTCTAACCAATCTTGTGCATCCAATAGGTGTTTTGTGTCATTGGATGAACAAGTAGGTCATTTTCGTCCTCCCTAGGCTTATTCTTGTCCAATTAGGGTTTTAAACCAATCTTGTGCATCCAATAGGTGTTTTGTGTCATTGGATGAACAATTAGGTCATTTTCGTCCTCCCTAGGCTTATTCTTGTCCAATTAGGGTTTCTAACCAATCTTGTGCATCCAATAGATGTTTTGTGTCATTGCATGAACAATTAGGTCATTTTCGTCCTCCTTAGGCTTATTCTTGTCCAATTAGTGCTTCTAACCAATCTTGTGCATCCAATATGTGTTTTTGTGTCATTGGATGAACATTTAGGTCTTTTTCGTCCTCCCTAAACTTAAACTTGTCCAATTACGGTTTCTAACCAATCTTGTGTATCCAATAGGTGTTTTTGTGTCATTGGATGAAAAATTAGGTCATTTTCGTCCTCCCTAGGCTAATTCTTGTCCAATTAGGGTTTCTAACCACTCTTGTGCATCCAATAGGTGTTTTGTGTTATTGCATGAACAATTAGGTCATTTTCGTTCTCCCTAGGCTTATTCTTGTCCAATTAGGGTTTTTAACCAATCCTGTGCATCCAATAGGTGTTTTTGTGTCATTGGAAGAACATTTAGGTCATTTTCGTCCTTCCTAAACTTAATCTTGTCCAATTAGGGTTTCTAACCAATCTTGTGCATCCAATAGGTGTTTTTGTGTCATTGGAAAAACAATTAGGTGATTTTCGTCGTCCCTAATCTAATTCTTGTCCAATTAGGGTTTCTAACCAATCTTTTGCATCCAATAGGTGTTTTGTGTCATTGGATGAATATTTAGGTCATTTTCGTCCTCCCTACACTTAATCTTGTCCAATTAGGGTTTCTAACCAATCTTGTGCATCCAATAGGTGTTTTTGTGTCATTGGAAGAATATTTAGGTCATAATCGTCCTCCCTACACTTAATCCTGTCCTATTAGGGTTTTTAACCAATCTTGTGCATGCAATAGGTGTTTTGTGTCATTGGATAAACATTTAGGTCATTTTCGTCCTTCCTAAACTTAATCTTGTCCAATTAGGGTTTCTAACCAATCTTGTGCATCCAATAGGTGTTTTTGGGTCATTGGAAAAATAATTAGGTGATTTTCGTCCTTCCTAAGCTAATTCTTGTCCAATTAGGGTTTCTAACCAATCTTTTGCATCCAATAGGTGTTTTGTGTCATTGGATGAATATTTAGGTCATTTTCGTCCTCCCTACACTTAATCTTGTCCAATTAGGGTTTCTAACCAATCTTGTACATCCAATAGGTGTTTTTGTGTCATTGGATGAACAATTAGGTCATTTTCGTCCTCCCTAGGCGAATTCTTGTCCAATTAGGGTTTCTAACCAATCTTGTGCATCCAATAGGTGTTTTGTGTCATTGGATGAACAAGTAGGTCATTTTCGTCCTCCCTAGGCTTATTCTTGTCCAATTAGGGTTTTAAACCAATCTTGTGCATCCAATAGGTGTTTTGTGTCATTGCATGAACAATTAGGTCATTTTCGTCCTCCCTAGGCTTATTCTTGTCCAATTAGTGCTTCTAACCAATCTTGTGCATCCAATAGGTGTTTTTGTGTAATTGGATGAACAATTAGGTCATTTTCGTCCACCCTAGGCTAATTCTTGTCCAATTAGGGTTTTTAACTAATCTTGTGCATCCAATAGGTGTTTTGTGTCATTGCATGAACAATTAGGTCATTTTCGTCATTCCTAGGCTTATGCTTGTCCAATTAGGGTTTCTAACCAATCTTGTGCATCCAATAGGTGTTTTTGTGTCATTGGATGAACAATTAGGTCATTTTCGTCCACCCTAGACTAATTCTTGTCCAATTAGGGTTTTTAACCAATCTTGTGCATCCAATAGGTGTTTTGTGTCATTGGATGAACAATTAGGTCATTTTCGTCCTCCTTAGGCTTATACTTGTCAAATTAGGGTTTCTAACCAATCTTGTGCATCCAATAGGTGTTTTTGTGTCATTGGAAGAATATTTAGGTCATAATCGTCCTCCCTACACTTAATCCTGTCCTATTAGGGTTTTTAACCAATCTTGTGCATGCAATAGGTGTTTTGTGTCATTGGAAGAACAATTAGGTCATTTTCGTCCTCCCTACACTTAATCATGTCCAATTAGGGTTTCTAACCAATCTTGTACATCCAATATGTGTTTTTGTGTCATTGGATGAACAATTAGGTCTTTTTCGTCCTCCCTAAACTTAATCTTGTCCAATTACAGTTTCTAACCAATCTTGTGTATCCAATAGGTGTTTTTGTCTCATTGGATGAACAATTAGGTCATTTTCGTCCTCCCTAGGCGAATTCTTGTCCAAATAGGGTTTCTAACCAATCTTGTGCATCCAATAGGTGTTTTGTGTCATTGGATGAACAAGTAGGTCATTTTCGTCCTCCCTAGGCTTATTCTTGTCCAATTAGGGTTTTAAACCAATCTTGTGCATCCAATAGGTGTTTTGTGTCATTGGATGAACAATTAGGTCATTTTCGTCCTCCCTAGGCTTATTTTTGTCCAATTAGGGTTTCTAACCAATCTTGTGCATCCAATAGGTGTTTTGTGTCATTGCATGAACAATTAGGTCATTTTCGTCCTCCCTAGGCTTATTCTTGTCCAATTAGTGCTTCTAACCAATCTTGTGCATCCAATAGGTGTTTTTGTGTCATTGGAAGAACAATTAGGTGATTTTCGTCCTCCCTAAGCTAATTCTTGTCCAATTAGGGTTTCTAACCAATCTTGTACATCCAATATGTGTTTTTGTGTCATTGGATGAACAATTAGGTCTTTTTCGTCCTCCCTAAACTTAATCTTGTCCAATTACAGTTTCTAACCAATCTTGTGTATCCAATAGGTGTTTTTGTCTCATTGGATGAACAATTAGGTCATTTTCGTCCTCCCTAGGCGAATTCTTGTCCAAATAGGGTTTCTAACCAATCTTGTGCATCCAATAGGTGTTTTGTGTCATTGGATGAACAAGTAGGTCATTTTCGTCCTCCCTAGGCTTATTCTTGTCCAATTAGGGTTTTAAACCAATCTTGTGCATCCAATAGGTGTTTTGTGTCATTGGATGAACAATTAGGTCATTTTCGTCCTCCCTAGGCTTATTTTTGTCCAATTAGGGTTTCTAACCAATCTTGTGCATCCAATAGGTGTTTTGTGTCATTGCATGAACAATTAGGTCATTTTCGTCCTCCCTAGGCTTATTCTTGTCCAATTAGTGCTTCTAACCAATCTTGTACATCCAATAGGTGTTTTTGTGTCATTGGAAGAATATTTAGGTCATTTTCGTCCTCCCTAGGCTAATTCTTGTCCAATTAGGGTTTCTAACCAATCTATTGCATCCAATAGGTGTTTTGTGTCATTGGATGAACAAGTTGGTCATTTTCGTCCTCCCTAGGCTTATTCTTGTCCAATTAGGGTTTCTAACCAATCTTGTACATCCAATAGGTGTTTTGTGTTATTGCATGAACAATTAGGTCATTTTCGTCCTCCCTAGGCTTATTCTTGTCCAATTAGGGTTTTTAACCAATCTTGTGCATCCAATAGGTGTTTTGTGTCATTGGATGAACAATTAGGTCATTTTCGTCCTCCCTAGGCTTATTCTTGTCCAATTAGGGTTTCTAATCAATCTTGTGCATCCAATAGGTGTTTTGTGTCATTGGATGAACAAGTAGGTCATTTTAGTCCTCCCTAGGCTTATTCTTGTCCAATGAGGGTTTTAAACCAATCTTGTGCATCTAATAGGTGTTTTGTGTCATTGGATGAACATTTAGGTCTTTTTCGTCCTCCCTAAACTTAAGCTTGTCCAATTAGGGTTTCTAACCAATCTTGTACATCCAATAGGTGTTTTGTGTTATTGCATGAACAATTAGGTCATTTTCGTCCTCCCTAGGCTTATTCTTGTCCAATTAGGGTTTTTAACCAATCTTGTGCATCCAATAGGTGTTTTTGTGTCATTGGAAGAACATTTAGGTCATTTTCGTCCTTCCTAAACTTAATCTAGTCCAATTAGGGTTTCTAACCAATCTTGTGCATCCAATAGGTGTTTTTGTGTCATTGGAAAAACAATTAGGTGATTTTCGTCCTCCCTAAGCTAATTCTTGTCCAATTAGGGTTTCTAACGAATCTTTTGCATCCAATAGGTGTTTTGTGTCATTGGATGAATATTTAGGTCATTTTCGTCCTCCCTACACTTAATCTTGTCCAATTAGGGTTTCTAACCAATCTTGTACATCCAATAGGTGTTTTTGTGTCATTGGATGAACATTTAGGTCTTTTTCGTCCTCCCTAAACTTAATCTTGTCCAATTACGGTTTCTAACCAATCTTGTGTATCCAATAGGTGTTTTTGTGTCATTGGATGAATAATTAGGTCATTTTCGTCCTCCCTAGGCGAATTCTTGTCCAAATAGGGTTTCTAACCAATCTTGTGCATCCAATAGGTGTTTTGTGTCATTAGATGAACAAGTAGGTTATTTTCGTCCTCCCTAGGCTTATTCTTGTCCAATTAGGGTTTTAAACCAATCTTGTGCATCCAATAGGTGTTTTGTGTCATTGGATGAACAATTAGGTCATTTTCGTCCTCCCTAGGCTTATTCTTGTCCAATTAGGGTTTCTAACCAATCTTGTGCATCCAATAGGTGTTTTGTGTCATTGCATGAACAATTAGGTCATTTTCGTCCTCCTTAGGCTTATTCTTGTCCAATTAGTGCTTCTAACCAATCTTATGCATCCAATAGGTGTTTTTGTGTCATTGGATGAACATTTAGGTCTTTTTCGTCCTCCCTAAACTTAAACTTGTCCAATTACGGTTTCTAACCAATCTTGTGTATCCAATAGGTGTTTTTGTGTCATTGGAAGAATATTTAGGTCATTTTCGTCCTCCCTAGGCTAATTCTTGTCCAATTAGGGTTTCTAACCAATCTATTGCATCCAATACGTGTTTTGTGTCATTGGATGAACAAGTTGGTCATTTTCGTCCTCCCTAGGCTTATTCTTGTCCAATTAGGGTTTTTAACCAATCTTGTGCATCCAATAGGTGTTTTGTGTCATTGGATGAACAATTAGGTCATTTTCGTCCTCCCTAGGCTTATTCTTGTCCAATTAGGGTTTCTAACCAATCTTGTGCATCCAATAGGTGTTTTTGTGTCATTGGATGAACATTTAGGTCTTTTTCGTCCTCCCTAAACTTAAACTTGTCCAATTACGGTTTCTAACCAATCTTGTGTATCCAATAGGTGTTTTTGTGTCATTGGAAGAATATTTAGGTCATTTTCGTCCTCCCTAGGCTAATTCTTGTCCAATTAGGGTTTCTAACCAATCTATTGCATCCAATAGGTGTTTTGTGTCATTGGATGAACAAGTTGGTCATTTTCGTCCTCCCTAGGCTTATTCTTGTCCAATTAGGGTTTTTAACCAATCTTGTGCATCCAATAGGTGTTTTGTGTCATTGGATGAACATTTAGGTCTTTTTCGTCCTTCCTAAACTTAATCTTGTTCAATTACGGTTTCTAACCAATCTTGTGTATCCAATAGGTGTTTTTGTGTCATTGGATAAATAATTAGGTCATTTTCGTCCTCCCTAGGCGAATTCTTGTCCAAATAGGGTTTCTAACCAATCTTGTGCATCCAATAGGTGTTTTGTGTCATTGGATGAACAAGTAGGTCATTTTCGTCCTCCCCAGGCTTATTCTTGTCCAATTAGGGTTTTAAACCAATCTTGTGCATCCAATAGGTGTTTTGTGTCATTGGATGAAAAATTAGGTCATTTTCGTCCTCCCTAGGCTAATTCTTGTCCAATTAGGGTTTCTAACGAATCTTGTGCATCCAATAGGTGTTTTGTGTCATTGGATGAACAAGTAGGTCATTTTAGTCCTCCCTAGGCTTATTCTTGTTCAATTAGGGTTTTAAACCAATCTTGTGCATTCAATAGGTGTTTTGTGTCATTGGATGAACATTTAGGTCTTTTTCGTCCTCCCTAAACTTAATCTTGTCCAATTATGGTTTCTAACCTATCTTGTGTATCCAATAGGTGTTTTTGTGTCATTGGATAAATAATTAGGTCATTTTCGTCCTCCCTAGGCGAATTCTTGTCCAAATAGGGTTTCTAACCAATCTTGTGCATCCAATAGGTGTTTTGTGTCATTGGATGAACAAGTAGGTCATTTTCGTCCTCCCTAGCCTTATTCTTGTCCAATTAGGGTTTTAAACCAATCTTGTGCATCCAATAGGTGTTTTGTGTCATTGGATGAACAATTAGGTCATTTTCGTCCTCCCTAGGCTTATTCTTGTCCAATTAGAGTTTCTAACCAATCTTGTGCATCCAATAGGTGTTTTGTGTCATTGCATGAACAATTAGGTCATTTTCGTCCTCCTTAGGCTTATTCTTGTCCAATTAGTGCTTCTAACCAATCTTGTGCATCCAATATGTGTTTTTGTGTCATTGGATGAACATTTAGGTCTTTTTCGTCCTCCCTAAACTTAAACTTGTCCAATTACGGTTTCTAACCAATCTTGTGTATCCAATAGGTGTTTTTGTGTCATTGGATGAAAAATTAGGTCATTTTCGTCCTCCCTAGGCTAATTCTTGTCCAATTAGGGTTTCTAACCACTCTTGTGCATCCAATAGGTGTTTTGTGTTATTGCATGAACAATTAGGTCATTTTCGTTCTCCCTAGGCTTATTCTTGTCCAATTAGGGTTTTTAACCAATCCTGTGCATCCAATAGGTGTTTTTGTGTCATTGGAAGAACATTTAGGTCATTTTCGTCCTTCCTAAACTTAATCTTGTCCAATTAGGGTTTCTAACCAATCTTGTGCATCCAATAGGTGTTTTTGTGTCATTGGAAAAACAATTAGGTGATTTTCGTCCTCCCTAAGCTAATTCTTGTCCAATTAGGGTTTCTAACCAATCTTTTGCATCCAATAGGTGTTTTGTGTCATTGGATGAATATTTAGGTCATTTTCGTCCTCCCTACACTTAATCTTGTCCAATTAAGGTTTCTAACCAATCTTGTGCATCCAATAGGTGTTTTTGTGTCATTGGATGAACATTTAGGTCTTTTTCGTCCTCCCTAAACATAATCTTGTCCAATTACGGTTTCTAACCAATCTTGTGTATCCAATAGGTGTTTTTGTGTCATTGGATGAATAATTAGGTCATTTTCGTCCTCCCTAGGCTAATTCTTGTCCAATTAGGGTTTCTAACCAATCTTGTGCATCCAATAGGTGTTTTGTGTCATTGCATGAACAATTAGGTCATTTTCGTCATCCTTAGGCTTATTCTTGTCCAATTAGTGCTTCT
This sequence comes from Cicer judaicum, assembly GCA_037974835.1. Taxonomy (NCBI): domain Eukaryota; kingdom Viridiplantae; phylum Streptophyta; class Magnoliopsida; order Fabales; family Fabaceae; genus Cicer; species Cicer judaicum. Next base: position 952,961 of record JBBPBS010000510.1, on the reverse strand, counting down.
AACCAATCTTGTGCATCCAATATGTGTTTTTGTGTCCTCGGATGAACATTTAGGTCTTTTTCGTCCTCCCTAAACTTAAACTTGTCCAATTACGGTTTCTAACCAATCTTGTGTATCCAATAGGTGTTTTTGTGTCATTGGATGAATAATTAGGTCATTTTCGTCCTCCCTAGGCTAATTCTTGTCCAATTAGGGTTTCTAACCAATCTTGTGCATCCAATAGGTGTTTTGTGTCATTGGATGAACAAGTAGGTCATTTTAGTCCTCCCTAGGCTTATTCTTGTCCAATTAGGGTTTTAAAACAATCTTGTGCATCCAATAGGTGTTTTGTGTCATTGGATGAACATTTAGGTCATTTTCGTCCTCACTAGGCTTATTCTTGTCCAATTAGTGCTTCTAACCAATCTTGTACATCCAATAGGTGTTTTTGTGTCATTGGAAGAATATTTAGGTCATTTTCGTCCTCCCTAGGCTATTTCTTGTCCAATTAGGGTTTCTAACCAATCTATTGCATCCAGTAGGTGTTTTGTGTCATTGGATGAACAAGTAGGTCATTTTCGTCCTCCCTAGGCTTATTCTTGTCCAATTAGGGTTTCTAACCAATCTTGTGCATCCAATAGGTGTTTTGTGTCATTGCATGAACAATTAGGTCATTTTCGTCCTCCTTAGGGTTATTATTGTCCAATTAGTGCTTCTAACCAATCTTGTGCATCCAATAGGTGTTTTTGTGTCATTGGAATAACATTTAGGTCATTTTCGTCCTTCCTAAACTAAATCTTGTCCAATTAGGGTTTCTAACCAATCTTGTGCATCCAATAGGTGTTTTTGTGTCATTGGAAAAACAATTAGGTGATTTTCGTCCTCCCTAAGCTAATTCTTGTCCAATTAGGGTTTCTAACCAATCTTTTGCATCCAATAGGTGTTTTGTGTCATTGGATGAATATTTAGGTCATTTTCGTCCTCCCTACACTTAATCTTGTCCAATTACGGTTTCTAACCAATCTTGTACATCCAATAGGTGTTTTTGTGTCATTGGATGAACATTTAGGTCTTTTTCGTCCTCCCTAAACTTAATCTTGTCCAATTACGGTTTCTAAACAATCTTGTGTATCCAATAGGTGTTTTTGTGTCATTGGATGAATAATTAGGTCATTTTCGGCCTCCCTAGGCGAATTCTTGTCCAAATAGGGTTTCTAACCAATCTTGTGCATCCAATAGGTGTTTTGTGTCATTGGATGAACAAGTAGGTCATTTTCGTCCTCCCTAGGCTTATTCTTGTCCAATTAGGGTTTTAAACCAATCTTGTGCATCCAATAGGTGTTTTGTGTCATTGGATGAACAATTAGGTCATTTTCGTCCTCCCTAGGCTTATTCTTGTCCAATTAGGGTTTCTAACCAATCTTGTGCATCCAATAGGTGTTTTGTGTCATTGGATGAACATTTAGGTCTTTTTCGTCCTCCCTAAACTTAATCTTGTCCAATTAGGGTTTCTAACCAATCTTGTGCATCCAATAGGTGTTTTTGTGTCATTGGATGAACATTTAGGTCTTTTTCGTCCTCCCTAAACTTAATCTTGTCCAATTAGGGTTTCTAACCAATCTTGTGCATCCAATAGGTGTTTTTGTGTCATTGGAAAAACAATTAGGTGATTTTCGTCCTCCCTAAGCTAATTCTTGTCCAATTAGGGTTTCTAACCAATCTTTTGCATCCAATAGGTGTTTTGTGTCATTGGATGAATATTTAGGTCATTTTCGTCCTCCCTACACTTAATCTTGTCCAATTAGGGTTTCTAATCAATCTTGTACATCCAATAGGTGTTTTTGTGTCATTGGATGAACATTTAGGTCTTTTTCGTCCTCCCTAAACTTAATCTTGTCCAATTACGGTTTCTAACCAATCTAGTGTATCCAATAGGTGTTTTTGTGTCATTGGATGAATAATTAGGTCATTTTCGTCCTCCCTAGGCGAATTCTTGTCCAAATAGGGTTTCTAACCAATCTTGTGCATCCAATAGGTGTTTTGTGTCATTGGATGAACAAGTAGGTCATTTTCGTCCTCCCTAGGCTTATTCTTGTCCAATTAGGGTTTTAAACCAATCTTGTGCATCCAATAGGTGTTTTGTGTCATTGGATGAACAATTAGGTCATTTTCGTCCTCCCTAGGCTTATTCTTGTCCAATTAGGGTTTCTAACCAATCTTGTGCATCCAATAGGTGTTTTGTGTCATTGCATGAACAATTAGGTCATTTTCGTCCTCCTTAGGCTTATTCTTGTCCAATTAGTGCTTCTAACCAATCTTGTGCATCCAATATGTGTTTTTGTGTCATTGGATGAACATTTAGGTCTTTTTCGTCCTCCCTAAACTTAAACTTGTCCAATTACGGTTTCTAACCAATCTTGTGCATCCAATAGGTGTTTTGTGTCATTGGATGAACAAGTAGGTCATTTTCGTCCTCCCTAGGCTTATTCTTGTCCAATTAGGGTTTTAAACCAATCTTGTGCATCCAATAGGTGTTTTGTGTCATTGGATGAACAATTAGGTCATTTTCGTCCTCCCTAGGCTTATTCTTGTCCAATTAGGGTTTCTAACCAATCTTGTGCATCCAATAGGTGTTTTGTGTCATTGCATGAACAATTAGGTCATTTTCGTCATCCTTAGGCTTATTCTTGTCCAATTAGTGCTTCTAACCAATCTTGTACATCCAATAGGTGTTTTTGTGTCATTGGAAGAATATTTAGGTCATTTTCGTCCTCCCTAGGCTATTTCTTGTCCAATTAGGGTTTCTAACCAATCTATTGCATCCAATAGGTGTTTTGTGTCATTGGATGAACAAGTAGGTCATTTTCGTCCTCCCTAGGCTTATTCTTGTCCAATTAGGGTTTTTAACAAATCTTGTGCATCCAATAGGTATTTTGTGTCATTGGATGAACAATTAGGTCATTTTCGTCCTCCCTAGGCTTATTCTTGTCCAATTAGGGTTTCTAACCAATCTTGTGCATCCAATAGGTGTTTTGTGTCATTGCATGAACAATTAGGTCATTTTCGTCATCCTTAGGCTTATTCTTGTCCAATTAGTGCTTCTAACCAATCTTGTGCATCCAATATGTGTTTTTGTGTCATCGGATGAACATTTAGGTCTTTTTCGTCCTCCCTAAACTTAAACTTGTCCAATTACGGTTTCTAACCAATCTTGTGTATCCAATAGGTGTTTTTGTGTCATTGGATGAATAATTAGGTCATTTTCGTCCTCCCTAGGCTATTTCTTGTCCAATTAGGGTTTCTAACCAATCTATTGCATCCAATAGGTGTTTTGTGTCATTGGATGAACAAGTAGGTCATTTTCATCCTCCCTAGGCTTATTCTTGTCCAATTAGTGCTTCTAACCAATCTTGTACATCCAATAGGTGTTTTTGTGTCATTGGAAGAATATTTAGGTCATTTTCGTCCTCCCTAGGCTATTTCTTGTCCAATTAGGGTTTCTAACCAATCTATTGCATCCAATAGGTGTTTTGTGTCATTGGATGAACAAGTAGGTCATTTTCGTCCTCCCTAGGCTTATTCTTGTCCAATTAGGGTTTTTAACCAATCTTGTGCATCCAATAGGTGTTTTGTGTCATTGGATGAACAATTAGGTCATTTTCGTCCTCCCTAGGCTTATTCTTGTCCAATTAGGGTTTCTAACCAATCTTGTGCATCCAATAGGTGTTTTGTGTCATTGCATGAACAATTAGGTCATTTTCGTCATCCTTAGGCTTATTCTTGTCCAATTAGTGCTTCTAACCAATCTTGTGCATCCAATATGTGTTTTTGTGTCATCGGCTGAACATTTAGGTCTTTTTCGTCCTCCCTAAACTTAAACTTGTCCAATTACGGTTTCTAACCAATCTTGTGTATCCAATAGGTGTTTTTGTGTCATTGGATGAATAATTAGGTCATTTTCGTCCTCCCTAGGCTATTTCTTGTCCAATTAGGGTTTCTAACCAATCTATTGCATCCAATAGGTGTTTTGTGTCATTGGATGAACAAGTAGGTCATTTTCGTCCTCCCTAGGCTTATTCTTGTCCAATTAGTGCTTCTAACCAATCTTGTACATCCAATAGGTGTTTTTGTGTCATTGGAAGAATATTTAGGTCATTTTCGTCCTCCCTAGGCTATTTCTTGTCCAATTAGGGTTTCTAACCAATCTTGTGCATCCAATAGGTGTTTTGTGTCATTGCATGAACAATTAGGTCATTTTCGTCCTCCTTAGGCTTATTCTTCTCCAATTAGTGCTTCTAACCAATTTGTGTCATTGGATGAACATTTAGGTCTTTTTCGTCCTCCCTAAACTTAAACTTGTCCAATGACAGTTTCTAACCAATCTTGTGTATCCAATAGGTGTTTTTGTGTCATTGGATGAATAATTAGGTCATTTTCGTCCTCCCTAGGCTAATTCTTGTCCAATTAGGGTTTCTAACCAATCTTGTGCATCCAATAGGTGTTTTGTGTCATTGGATGAACAAGTAGGTCATTTTAGTCCTCCCTAGGCTTATTCTTGTCCAATTAGGGTTTTAAAACAATCTTGTGCATCCAATAGGTGTTTTGTGTCATTGGATGAACATTTAGGTCATTTTCGTCCTCCCTAGGCTTATTCTTGTCCAATTAGTGCTTCTAACCAATCTTGTACATCCAATAGGTGTTTTTGTGTCATTGGAAGAATATTTAGGTCATTTTCGTCCTCCCTAGGCTAATACTTGTCCAATTAGGGTTTCTAACCAATCTATTGCATCCAATAGGTGTTTTGTGTCATTGGATGAACAAGTAGGTCATTTTCGTCCTCCCTAGGCTTATTCTTGTCCAATTAGGGTTTTTAACCAATCTTGTGCATCCAATAGGTGTTTTGTGTCATCGGATGAACATTTAGGTCATTTTCATCCTCCCTACACTTAATCTTGTCCAATTACGGTTTCTAACCAATCTTGTGTATCCAATAGGTGTTTTTGTGTCATTGGATGAATAATTAGGTCATTTTCGTCCTCCCTAGGCGAATTCTTGTCAAAATAGGGTTTCTAACCAATCTTTTGCATCCAATAGGTGTTTTGTGTCATTGGATGAACAATTAGGTCATTTTCGTCCTCCCTAGGCTTATTCTTGTCCAATTAGGGTTTCTAACCAATCTTGTGCATCCAATAGGTGTTTTGTGTCATTGCATGAACAATTAGGTCATTTTCGTCCTCCTTAGGGTTATTCTTGTCCAATTAGTGCTTCTAACCAATCTTGTGCATCCAATAGGTGTTTTTGTGTCATTGGATGAACATTTAGGTCATTTTCATCCTCCCTACACTTAATCTTGTCCAACTACGGTTTCTAACCATTCTTGTGTATCCAATAGGTGTTTTTGTGTCATTGGATGAATAATTAGGTCATTTTCGTCCTCCCTAGGCGAATTCTTGTCCAAATAGGGTTTCAAACCAATCTTTTGCATCCAATAGGTGTTTTGTGTCATTGGATGAACAATTAGGTCATTTTCGTCCTCCCTAGGCTTATTCTTGTCCAATTAGGGTTTCTAACCAATCTTGTGCATCCAATAGGTGTTTTGTGTCATTGCATGAACAATTAGGTCATTTTCGTCCTCCTTAGGGTTATTCTTGTCCAATTAGTGCTTCTAACCAATCTTGTGCATCCAATAGGTGTTTTTGTGTCATTGGATGAACATTTAGGTCTTTTTCGTCCTCCCTACACTTAATCTTGTCCAATTAGGGTTTTTAACCAATCTAGTGCATCCAATAGGTGTTTTTGTGTCATTGGATGAATAATTAGGTCATTTTCGTCCTCCCTAGGCGAATTCTTGTCCAAATAGGGTTTCAAACCAATCTTTTGCATCCAATAGGTGTTTTGTGTCATTGGATGAACAATTAGGTCATTTTCGTCCTCCCTAGGCTTATTCTTGTCCAATTAGGGTTTCTAACCAATCTTGTGCATCCAATAGGTGTTTTGTGTCATTGCATGAACAATTAGGTCATTTTCGTCCTCCTTAGGCTTATTCTTGTCCAATTAGTGCTTCTAACCAATCTTGTACATCCAATAGGTGTTTTTGTGTCATTGGAAGAATATTTAGGTCATTTTCGTCCTCCCTAGGCTATTTCTTGTCCAATTAGGGTTTCTAACCAATCTATTGCATCCAATAGGTGTTTTGTGTCATTGGATGAACAAGTAGGTCATTTTCGTCCTCCCTAGGCTTATTCTTGTCCAATTAGGGTTTTTAACCAATCTTTTGCATCCAATAGGTGTTTTGTGTCATTGGATGAACAATTAGGTCATTTTCGTCCTCCCTAGGCTTATTCTTGTCCAATTAGGGTTTCTAACCAATCTTGTGCATCCAATAGGTGTTTTGTGTCATTGCATGAACAATTAGGTCATTTTCGTCCTCCTTAGGCTTATTCTTGTCCAATTAGTGCTTCTAACCAATCTTGTGCATCCAATATGTGTTTTTGTGTCATTGGATGAACATTTAGGTCTTTTTCGTCCTCCCTAAACTTAATCTTGTCCAATTACGGTTTCTAACCAATCTTGTGTATCCAATAGGTGTTTTTGTGTCATTGGATGAATAATTAGGTCATTTTCGGCCTCCCTAGGCGAATTCTTGTCCAAATAGGGTTTCTAACCAATCTTGTGCATCCAATAGGTGTTTTGTGTCATTGGATGAACAAGTAGGTCATTTTCGTCCTCCCTAGGCTTATTCTTGTCCAATTAGGGTTTCTAACCAATCTTGTGCATCCAATAGGTGTTTTGTGTCATTGGATGAACAAGTAGGTCATTTTAGTCCTCCCTAGGCTTATTCTTGTCCAATTAGGGTTTTAAACCAATCTTGTGCATTCAATAGGTGTTTTGTGTCATTGGATGAACATTTAGGTCTTTTCCGTCCTCCCTAAACTTAAGCTTGTCCAATTAGGGTTTCTAACCACTCTTGTGCATCCAATAGGTGTTTTGTGTTATTGCATGAACAATTTGGTCATTTTCGTCCTCCCTAGGCTTATTCTTGTCCAATTAGGGTTTTTAACCAATCCTGTGCATCAAGTAGGTGTTTTTGTGTCATTGGAAGAACATTTAGGTCATTTTCGTCCTTCCTAAACTTAATCTTGTCCAATTAGGGTTTCTAACCAATCTTGTGCATCCAATAGGTGTTTTTGTGTCATTGGAAAAACAATTAGGTGATTTTCGTCGTCCCTAATCTAATTCTTGTCCAATTAGGGTTTCTAACCAATCTTGTACATCCAATAGGTGTTTTTGTGTCATTGGATGAACATTTAGGTCTTTTTCGTCCTCCCTAAACTTAATCTTGTCCAATTACGGTTTCTAACCAATCTTGTGTATCCAATAGGTGTTTTTGTGTCATTGGATGAATAATTAGGTCATTTTCGTCCTCCCTAGGCGAATTCTTGTCCAAATAAGGTTTCTAACCAATCTTGTGCATCCAATAGGTGTTTTGTGTCATTGGATGAACAAGTAGGTCATTTTCGTCCTCCCTAGGCTTATTCTTGTCCAATTAGGGTTTTAAACCAATCTTGTGCATCCAATAGGTGTTTTGTGTCATTGGATGAACATTTAGGCCTTTTTCGTCCTCCCTAAAGTTAATCTTGTCCAATTAGGGTTTCTAACCAATCTTGTGCATCCAATAGGTGTTTTGTGTCATTGCATGAACAATTAGGTCATTTTCGTCCTCCCTAGGCTTATTCTTGTCCAATTAGTGCTTCTAACCAATCTTGTGCATCCAATAGGTGTTTTTGTGTAATTGGATGAACAATTAGGTCATTTTCGTCCACCCTAGGCTAATTCTTGTCCAATTAGGGTTTTTAACTAATCTTGTGCATCCAATAGGTGTTTTGTGTCATTGCATGAACAATTAGGTCATTTTCGTCATTCCTAGGCTTATGCTTGTCCAATTAGGGTTTCTAACCAATCTTGTGCATCCAATAGGTGTTTTTGTGTCATTGGATGAACAATTAGGTCATTTTCGTCCACCCTAGACTAATTCTTGTCCAATTAGGGTTTTTAACCAATCTTGTGCATCCAATAGGTGTTTTGTGTCATTGGATGAACAATTAGGTCATTTTCGTCCTCCTTAGGCTTATACTTGTCAAATTAGGGTTTCTAACCAATCTTGTGCATCCAATAGGTGTTTTTGTGTCATTGGAAGAATATTTAGGTCATAATCGTCCTCCCTACACTTAATCCTGTCCTATTAGGGTTTTTAACCAATCTTGTGCATGCAATAGGTGTTTTGTGTCATTGGAAGAACAATTAGGTCATTTTCGTCCTCCCTACACTTAATCATGTCCAATTAGGGTTTCTAACCAATCTTGTACATCCAATATGTGTTTTTGTGTCATTGGATGAACAATTAGGTCTTTTTCGTCCTCCCTAAACTTAATCTTGTCCAATTACAGTTTCTAACCAATCTTGTGTATCCAATAGGTGTTTTTGTCTCATTGGATGAACAATTAGGTCATTTTCGTCCTCCCTAGGCGAATTCTTGTCCAAATAGGGTTTCTAACCAATCTTGTGCATCCAATAGGTGTTTTGTGTCATTGGATGAACAAGTAGGTCATTTTCGTCCTCCCTAGGCTTATTCTTGTCCAATTAGGGTTTTAAACCAATCTTGTGCATCCAATAGGTGTTTTGTGTCATTGGATGAACAATTAGGTCATTTTCGTCCTCCCTAGGCTTATTTTTGTCCAATTAGGGTTTCTAACCAATCTTGTGCATCCAATAGGTGTTTTGTGTCATTGCATGAACAATTAGGTCATTTTCGTCCTCCCTAGGCTTATTCTTGTCCAATTAGTGCTTCTAACCAATCTTGTGCATCCAATAGGTGTTTTTGTGTCATTGGAAGAACAATTAGGTGATTTTCGTCCTCCCTAAGCTAATTCTTGTCCAATTAGGGTTTCTAACCAATCTTGTACATCCAATATGTGTTTTTGTGTCATTGGATGAACAATTAGGTCTTTTTCGTCCTCCCTAAACTTAATCTTGTCCAATTACAGTTTCTAACCAATCTTGTGTATCCAATAGGTGTTTTTGTCTCATTGGATGAACAATTAGGTCATTTTCGTCCTCCCTAGGCGAATTCTTGTCCAAATAGGGTTTCTAACCAATCTTGTGCATCCAATAGGTGTTTTGTGTCATTGGATGAACAAGTAGGTCATTTTCGTCCTCCCTAGGCTTATTCTTGTCCAATTAGGGTTTTAAACCAATCTTGTGCATCCAATAGGTGTTTTGTGTCATTGGATGAACAATTAGGTCATTTTCGTCCTCCCTAGGCTTATTCTTGTCCAATTAGGGTTTCTAACCAATCTTGTGCATCCAATAGATGTTTTGTGTCATTGCATGAACAATTAGGTCATTTTCGTCCTCCTTAGGCTTATTCTTGTCCAATTAGTGCTTCTAACCAATCTTGTGCATCCAATATGTGTTTTTGTGTCATTGGATGAACATTTAGGTCTTTTTCGTCCTCCCTAAACTTAAACTTGTCCAATTACGGTTTCTAACCAATCTTGTGTATCCAATAGGTGTTTTTGTGTCATTGGATGAAAAATTAGGTCATTTTCGTCCTCCCTAGGCTAATTCTTGTCCAATTAGGGTTTCTAACCAATCTTGTGCATCCAATAGGTGTTTTGTGTCATTGGATGAACAAGTAGGTCATTTTAGTCCTCCCTAGGCTTATTCTTGTTCAATTAGGGTTTTAAACCAATCTTGTGCATCCGATAGGTGTTTTGTGTCATTGGATGAACATTTAGGTCTTTTTCGTCCTCCCTAAACTTAAGCTTGTCCAATTAGGGTTTCTAACCAATCTTGTGCATCCAATAGGTGTTTTGTGTTATTGCATGAACAATTAGGTCATTTTCGTCCTCCCTAGGCTTATTCTTGTCCAAATAGTGTTTCTAACCAATCCTGTCCATCCAATAGGTGTTTTTGTGTCATTGGAAGAATATTTAGGTCATTTTCGTCCTACCTAGGCTAATTCTTGTCCAATTAGGGTTTCTAACCAATCTTGTGCATCCAATAGGTGTTTTGTGTCATTTGATGAACAAGTAGGTCATTTTCGTCCTCCCTAGGCTTATTCTTGTCCAATTAGGGTTTTTAACCAATCTTGTGCATCCAATAAGTGTTTTGTGTCATTGGAAGAACAATTAGGTCATTTTCATCCTCCCTAGGCTTATTCTTGTCCAATTAGGGTTTCTAACCAATCTTGTGCATCCAATAGGTGTTTTGTGTCATTGGATGAACAAGTAGGTCATTTTAGTCCTCGCTAGGCTTATTCTTGTCCAATTAGGGTTTTAAACCAATCTTGTGCATTCAATAGGTGTTTTGTGTCATTGGATGAACATTTAGGTCTTTTTTGTCCTCCCTAAACTTAAGCTTGTCCAATTAGGGTTTCTAACCACTCTTGTGCATCCAATAGGTGTTTTGTGTTATTGCATGAACAATTAGGTCATTTTCGTCCTCCCTAGACTTATTCTTGTCCAATTAGGGTTTTTAACCAATCCTGTGCATCAAGTAGGTGTTTTTGTGTCATTGGAAGAACATTTAGGTCATTTTCGTCCTTCCTAAACTTAATCTTGTCCAATTAGGGTTTCTAACCAATCTTGTGCATCCAATAGGTGTTTTTGTGTCATTGGAAAAACAATTAGGTGATTTTCGTCGTCCCTAATCTAATTCTTGTCCAATTAGGGTTTCTAACCAATCTTGTACATCCAATAGGTGTTTTTGTGTCATTGGATGAACATTTAGGTCTTTTTCGTCCTCCCTAAACTTAATCTTGTCCAATTACGGTTTCTAACCAATCTTGTGTATCCAATAGGTGTTTTTGTGTCATTGGATGAAAAATTAGGTCATTTTCGTCCTCCCTAGGCTAATTCTTGTCCAATTAGGGTTTCTAACCAATCTTGTGCATCCAATAGGTGTTTTGTGTCATTGGATGAACAAGTAGGTCATTTTAGTCCTCCCTAGGCTTATTCTTGTCCAATTAGGGTTTTTAACCAATCTTGTGCATCCAATAGGTGTTTTGTGTCATTGGATGAACAATTAGGTCATTTTCGTCCTCCCTAGGCTTATTCTTGTCCAAATAGTGTTTCTAACCAATCCTGTCTATCCAATAGGTGTTTTTGTGTCATTGGATGAAAAATTAGGTCATTTTCGTCCTCCCTAGGCTAATTCTTGTCCAATTAGGGTTTCTAACCAATCTTGTGCATCCAATAGGTGTTTTGTGTCATTGGATGAACAAGTAGGTCATTTTAGTCCTCCCTAGGCTTATTCTTGTTCAATTAGGGTTTTAAACCAATCTTGTGCATCCAATAGGTTTTTTGTGTCATTGGATGAACAAGTAGGTCATTTTCGTCCTCCCTAGGCTTATTCTTGTCCAATTAGGGTTTTTAACCAATCTTGTGCATCCAATAGGTGTTTTGTGTCATTGGATGAACAATTAGGTCATTTTCGTCCTCCCTAGGCTTATTCTTGTCCAAATAGTGTTTCTAACCAATCCTGTCTATCCAATAGGTGTTTTTGTGTCATTGGAAGAATATTTAGGTCATTTTCGTCCTACCTAGGCTAATTCTTGTCCAATTAGGGTTTCTAACCAATCTTGTGCATCCAATAGGTGTTTTGTGTCATTTGATGAACAAGTAGGTCATTTTCGTCCTCCCTAGGCTTATTCTTGTCCAATTAGGGTTTTTAACCAATCTTGTGCATCCAATAAGTGTTTTGTGTCATTGGAAGAACAATTAGGTCATTTTCGTCCTCCCTAGGCTTATTCTTGTCCAATTAGGGTTTCTAACCAATCTTGTGCGTCCAATAGGTGTTTTGTGTCATTGGATGAACAAGTAGGTCATTTTAGTCCTCCCTAGGCTTATTCTTGTCCAATTAGGGTTTTAAACCAATCTTGTGCATTCAATAGGTGTTTTTGTGTCATTGGAAAAACAATTAGGTGATTTTCGTCCTCCCTAAGCTAATTCTTGTCCAATTAGGGTTTCTAACCAATCTTTTGCATCCAATAGGTGTTTTGGGTCATTGGATGAATATTTAGGTCATTTTCGTCCTCCCTACACTTAATCTTGTCCAATTAGGGTTTCTAATCAATCTTGTACATCCAATAGGTGTTTTTGTGTCATTGGATGAACATTTAGGTCTTTTTCGTCCTCCCTAAACTTAATCTTGTCCAATTACGGTTTCTAACCAATCTTGTGTATCCAATAGGTGTTTTTGTGTCATTGGATGAATAATTAGGTCATTTTCGTCCTCCCTAGGCGAATTCTTGTCCAAATAGGGTTTCTAACCAATCTTGTGCATCCAATAGGTGTTTTGTGTCATTGGATGAACAAGTAGGTCATTTTCGTCCTCCCTAGGCTTATTCTTGTCCAATTAGGGTTTGAAACCAATCTTGTGCATCCAATAGGTGTTTTGTGTCATTGGATGAACAATTAGGTCATTTTCGTCCTCCCTAGGCTTATTCTTGTCCAATTAGGGTTTCTAACCAATCTTGTGCATCCAATAGGTGTTTTGTGTCATTGCATGAACAATTAGGTCATTTTCGTCCTCCTTAGGCTTATTCTTGTCCAATTAGTGCTTCTAACCAATCTTGTGCATCCAATATGTGTTTTTGTGTCATTGGATGAACATTTAGGTCTTTTTCGTCCTCCCTAAACTTAAACTTGTCCAATTACGGTTTCTAACCAATCTTGTGTATCCAATAGGTGTTTTTGTGTCATTGGATGAAAAATTAGGTCATTTTCGTCCTCCCTAGGCTAATTCTTGTCCAATTAGGGTTTCTAACCAATCTTGTGCATCCAATAGGTGTTTTTGTGTCATTGGAAAAACAATTAGGTGATTTTCGTCCTCCCTAAGCTAATTCTTGTCCAATTAGGGTTTCTAACCAATCTTTTGCATCCAATAGGTGTTTTGTGTCATTGGATGAATATTTAGGTCATTTTCGTCCTCCCTACACTTAATCTTGTCCAATTAGGGTTTCTAATCAATCTTGTACATCTAATAGGTGTTTTTGTGTCATTGGACGAACATTTAGGTCTTTTTCGTCCTCCCTAAACTTAATCTTGTCCAATTACGGTTTCTAACCAATCTTGTACATCCAATAGGTGTTTTTGTGTCATTGGATGAACATTTAGGTCTTTTTCGTCCTCCCTAAACTTAATCTTGTCCAATTACGGTTTCTAACCAATCTTGTGTATCCAATAGGTGTTTTTGTGTCATTGGATGAATAATTAGGTCATTTTCGGCCTCCCTAGGCGAATTCTTGTCCAAATAGGGTTTCTAACCAATCTTGTGCATCCAATAGGTGTTTTGTGTCATTGGATGAACAATTAGGTCATTTTCGTCCTCCCTAGGCTTATTCTTGTCCAATTAGGGTTTCTAACCAATCTTGTGCATCCAATAGGTGTTTTGTGTCATTGGATGAACAAGTAGGTCATTTTAGTCCTCCCTAGGCTTATTCTTGTTCAATTAGGGTTTTAAACCAATCTTGTGCATCCAATAGGTGTTTTGTGTCATTGGATGAACATTTAGGTCTTTTTCGTCCTCCCTAAACTTAAGCTTGTCCAATTAGGGTTTCTAACCAATCTTGTAAATCCAATAGGTATTTTGTGTTATTGCATGAACAATTAGGTCATTTTCGTCCTCCCTAGCCTTATTCTTGTCCAATTAGTGTTTCTAACCAATCCTGTGCATCCAATAGGTGTTTTTGTGTCATTGGAAGAATATTTAGGTCATTTTCGTCCTCCCTAGGCTAATTCTTGTCCAATTAGGGTTTCTAACCAATCTTGTGCATCCAATAGGTGTTTTGTGTCATTTGATGAACAAGTAGGTCATTTTAGTCCTCCCTAGGCTTATTCTTGTTCAATTAGGGTTTTAAACCAATCTTGTGCATCCAATAGGTGTTTTGTGTCATTGGATGAACATTTAGGTCTTTTTCGTCCTCCCTAAACTTAAGCTTGTCCAATTAGGGTTTCTAACCAATCTTGTGCATCCAATAGGTGTATTGTGTTATTGCATGAACAATTAGGTCATTTTCGTCCTCCCTAGGCTTATTCTTGTCCAATTAGTGTTTCTAACCAATCCTGTGCATCCAATAGGTGTTTTTGTGTCATTGGAAGAATATTTAGGTCATTTTCGTCCTCCCTAGGCTAATTCTTGTCCAATTAGGGTTTCTAACCAATCTATTGCATCCAATAGGTGTTTTGTGTCATTGGATGAACAAGTTGGTCATTTTCGTCCTCCCTAGGCTTATTCTTGTCCAATTAGGGTTTTTAACCAATCTTGTGCATCCAATAGGTGTTTTGTGTCATTGGATGAACAAGTAGGTCATTTTAGTCCTCCCTAGGCTTATTCTTGTTCAATTAGGGTTTTAAACCAATCTTGTGCATCCAATAGGTGTTTTGTGTCATTGGATGAACAAGTAGGTCATTTTCGTCCTCCCTAGGCTTATTCTTGTCCAATTAGGGTTTTTAACCAATCTTGTGCATCCAATAGGTGTTTTGTGTCATTGGATGAACAATTAGGTCATTTTCGTCCTCCCTAGGCTTATGCTTGTCCAATTAGGGTTTCTAACCAATCTTGTGCATCCAATAGGTGTTTTTGTGTCATTGGATGAACATTTAGGTCATTTTCGTCCTCCCTAGGCTAATTCTTGTCCAATTAGGGTTTTTAACCAATCTTGTGCATCTAGTAGGTGTTTTGTGTCATTGGATGAACATTTACATCATTTTCGTCCTCCCTAAACTTAATCTTGTCCAATTAGGGTTTCTAACCAATCTTGTGCATCCAATAGGTGTTTTTGTGTCATTGAATGAACAATTAGGTCATTTTCGTCCTCCCTAGGCTTATGCTTGTCAAATTAGGGTTTCTAACCAATCTTGTGCATCCAATAGGTGTTTTCTGTCGTTGGATGAACAATTAGGTCATTTTCGTCCTCCCTAAACTTAATCATGTCCAATTAGGGTTTTTAACCAATCTTGTGCATCCAATAGGTGTTTTGTGTCATTGGATGAATAATTAGGTCATTTTCATCCTCCCTAAACTTAATCTTGTCCAATTAGCGTTTCTAACCAATCTTGTGCATCCAATAGGTTTTTTGTGTCATTGGATGAACAATTAGGTCATTTTCGTCCTCCCTAGGCTAATTCTTGTCCAATTAGGGTTTCTAACCAATCTTGTGCATCCAATAGGTGTTTTTGTGTCATTGGATGAACATTTAAGTCATTTTCGTCCTCCCTAGGCTAATTCTTGTCCAATTAGGGTTTCTAATCAAACTTGTGCATCCAATAGGTGTTTTTCTGTCATTGGATGAACAATTAGGTCATTTTCGTCCTCCCTAGGCTTATGCTTGTCCAATTAGGGTTTCTAACCAATCTTGTGCATCCAATAGGTGTTTTTGTGTCATTGGATGAACAATTAGGTCATTTTCGTCCTCCCTAGGCTAATTCTTGTCCAATTAGGGTTTCTAACCAATCTTGTGCATCCAATAGGTGTTTTTGTGTCATTCGATGAACAATTAGGTCATTTTGGTCCTCCCTAGGCTTATGCTTGTCAAATTAGGGTTTCTAACCAATCTTGTGCATCCAATAGGTGTTTTCTGTCGTTGGATGAACAATTAGGTCATTTTCGTCCTCCCTAAACTTAATCTTGTCCAATTAGGGTTTTTAACCAATCTTGTGCATCCAATAGGTGTTTTGTGTCATTGGATGAATAATTAGGTCATTTTCATCCTCCCTAAACTTAATCTTGTCCAATTAGCGTTTCTAACCAATCTTGTGCATCCAATAGGTTTTTTGTGTCATTGGATGAACATTTAAGTCATTTTCGTCCTCCCTAGGCTAATTCTTGTCCAATTAGGCTTTCTAACCAATCTTGTGCATCCAATAGGTGTTTTACTGTCAATGGATGAACAATTAGGTCATTTTCGTCCTCCCTAGTCTTATGCTTGTCCAATTAGGGTTTCTAACCAATCTTGTGCATCCAATAGGTGTTTTTGTGTCATTGGATGAACATTTAGGTCATTTTCGTCCTCCCTAGGCTAATTCTTGTCCAATTAGGGTTTTTAACCAATCTTGTGCATCTAATAGGTGTTTTGTGTCATTGGATGAACAATTAGGTCATTTTCGTCCTCCCTAGGCTTATACTTGTCAAATTAGGGTTTCTAACCAATCTTGTGCATCCAATAGGTGTTTTTGTGTCATTGGAAGAATATTTAGGTCATTTTCGTCCTCCCTAGGCTAATTCTTGTCCAATTAGGGTTTCTAACCAATCTTGTGCATGCAATAGGTGTTTTTGTGTCATTGGATGAACATTTAGGTCTTTTTCGTCCTCCCTAAACTTAATCTTGTCCAATTACGGTTTCTAACCAATCTTGTGTATCCAATAGGTGTTTTTGTGTCATTGGATGAATAATTAGGTCATTTTCGGCCTCCCTAGGCGAATTCTTGTCCAAATAGGGTTTCTAACCAATCTTGTGCATCCAATAGGTGTTTTGTGTCATTGGATGAACAAGTAGGTCATTTTCGTCCTCCCTAGGCTTATTCTTGTCCAATTAGGGTTTCTAACCAATCTTGTGCATCCAATAGGTGTTTTGTGTCATTGGATGAACATTTAGGTCATTTTCGTCCTCGCTAAACTTAATCTTGTCCAATTAGGGTTTCTAACCAATCTTGTGCATCCAATAGGTGTTTTTGTGTCATTGGATGAACATTTAGGTCATTTTCGTCCTCCCTCGGCTTATGCTTGTCCAATTAGGGTTTCTAACCAATCTTGTGCATCCAATAGGTGTTTTTGTGTCATTGGATGAACAATTTGTCATTTTCGTCCACCCTAGGCTAATTCTTGTCCAATTAGGGTTTTTAACCAATCTTGTGCATCCAATAGGTGTTTTGTGTCATTGGATAAACATTTAGGTCTTTTTTGTCCTCCCTAAACTTAATCTTGTCCAATTAGGGTTTTTATCCAATCTTGTGCATCCAATAGGTGTTTTTGTGTCATTGGATGAATAATTAGGTCATTTTCGTCCTCCCTAGGCTAATTCTTGTCCAATTAGGGTTTCTAACCAATCTTGTGCATCCAATAGGTGTTTTGTGTCATTGGATGAACAAGTAGGTCATTTTAGTCCTCCCTTGGCTTATTCTTGTCCAATTAGGGTTTTAAACCAATCTTGTGCATCCAATAGGTGTTTTGTGTCATTGGATGAACATTTAGGTCTTTTTTGTCCTCCCTAAACTTAATCTTGTCCAATTAGGATTTCTAACCAATCTTGTGCATCCAATAGGTGTTTTGTGTCATTGCATGAACAATTAGGTCATTTTCGTCCTCCCTAGGCTTATTCTTGTCCAATTAGTGCTTCTAACCAATCTTGTACATCCAATAGGTGTTTTTGTGTCATTGGAAGAATATTTAGGTCATTTTCGTCCTCCCTAGGCTAATACTTGTCCAATTAGGGTTTCTAACCAATCTATTGCCTCCAATAGGTGTTTTGTGTCATTGGATGAACAAGTAGGTCATTTTAGTCCTCCCTAGGCTTATTCTTGTCCAATTAGGGTTTTAAACCAATCTTGTGCATCCAATAGGTGTTTTGTGTCATTGGATGAACATTTAGGTCATTTTCGTCCTCCCTAGGCTTATTCTTGTCCAATTAGTGCTTCTAACCAATCTTGTACATCCAATAGGTGTTTTTGTGTCATTGGAAGAATATTTAGGTCATTTTCGTCCTCCCTAGGCTATTTCTTGTCCAATTAGGGTTTCTAACCAATCTATTGCATCCAATGGGTGTTTTGTGTAATTGGATGAACAAGTAGGTCATTTTCGTCCTCCCTAGGCTTATTCTTGTCCAATTAGGGTTTTAAACCAATCTTGTGCATCCAATAGGTGTTTTGTGTCATTGGATGAACAATTAGGTCATTTTCGTCCTCCCTAGGCTTATTCTTGTCCAATTAGGGTTTCTAACCAATCTTGTGAATCCAATAGGTGTTTTGTGTCATTGCATGAACAATTAGGTCATTTTCGTCCTCCTTAGGCTTATTCTTCTCCAATTAATGCTTCTAACCAATCTTGTGCATCCAATAGGTGTTTTTGTGTCATTGGATGAACATTTAGGTCTTTTTCGTCCTCCCTAAACTTAAACTTGTCCAATTACGGTTTCTAACCAATCTTGTGTATCCAATAGGTGTTTTTGTGTCATTGGATGAATAATTAGGTCATTTTCGTCCTCCCTAGGCTAATTCTTGTCCAATTAGGGTTTCTAACCAATCTTGTGCATCCAATAGGTGTTTTGTGTCATTTGATGCACTAGTAGGTCATTTTCGTCCTCCCTAGGCTTATTCTTGTCCAATTAGGGTTTTTAACCAATCTTTTGCATCCAATAAGTGTTTTGTATCATTGGAAGAAGAATTAGGTCGTTTTCGTCCTCCCTAGGCTTATCCTTGTCCAATTAGGGTTTCTAACCAATCTTGTGCATCCAATAGGTGTTTTGTGTTATTGGATGAACAAGTAGGTCATTTTAGTCCTCCCTAGGCTTATTCTTGTCCAATTAGGGTTTTAAACCAATCTTGTGCATCCAATAGGTGTTTTGTGTCATTGGATGAACATTTAGGTCTTTTTCGTCCTCCCTAAACTTAAGCTTGTCCAATTAGGATTTCTAACCACTCTTGTGCATCCAATAGGTGTTTTGTGTTATTGCATGAACAATTAGGTCATTTTCGTCCTCCCTAGGCTTATTCTTGTCCATTTAGTGTTTCTAACCAATCCTGTGCATCCAATAGGTGTTTTTGTGTCATTGGAAGAATATTTAGGTCATTTTCGTCCTCCCTAGGCTAATTCTTGTCCAATTAGGGTTTCTAACCAATCTTGTGCATCCAATAGGTGTTTTGTGTCATTTGATGAACAAGTAGGTCATTTTCGTCCTCCCTAGGCTTATTCTTGTCCAATTAGGGTTTTTAACCAATCTTGTGCATCCAATAAGTGTTTTGTGTCATTGGAAGAACAATTAGGTCATTTTCATCCTCCCTAGGCTTATTCTTGTCCAATTAGGGTTTCTAACCAATCTTGTGCATCCAATAGGTGTTTTGTGTCATTGGATGAACAAGTAGGTCATTTTAGTCCTCGCTAGGCTTATTCTTGTCCAATTAGGGTTTTAAACCAATCTTGTGCATTCAATAGGTGTTTTGTGTCATTGGATGAACATTTAGGTCTTTTTTGTCCTCCCTAAACTTAAGCTTGTCCAATTAGGGTTTCTAACCACTCTTGTGCATCCAATAGGTGTTTTGTGTTATTGCATGAACAATTAGGTCATTTTCGTCCTCCCTAGACTTATTCTTGTCCAATTAGGGTTTTTAACCAATCCTGTGCATCAAGTAGG
The DNA here is from genome assembly GCA_037974835.1 of Cicer judaicum. NCBI lineage: Eukaryota > Viridiplantae > Streptophyta > Magnoliopsida > Fabales > Fabaceae > Cicer > Cicer judaicum. Next base: position 933,574 of record JBBPBS010000510.1, on the reverse strand, counting down.
TGTTTTTGTGTCATTGGAAGAACATTTAGGTCATTTTCGTCCTTCCTAAACTTAATCTTGTCCAATTAGGGTTTCTAACCAATCTTGTGCATCCAATAGGTGTTTTTGTGTCATTGGAAAAACAATTAGGTGATTTTCGTCGTCCCTAATCTAATTCTTGTCCAATTAGGGTTTCTAACCAATCTTGTACATCCAATAGGTGTTTTTGTGTCATTGGATGAACATTTAGGTCTTTTTCGTCCTCCCTAAACTTAATCTTGTCCAATTACGGTTTCTAACCAATCTTGTGTATCCAATAGGTGTTTTTGTGTCATTGGATGAAAAATTAGGTCATTTTCGTCCTCCCTAGGCTAATTCTTGTCCAATTAGGGTTTCTAACCAATCTTGTGCATCCAATAGGTGTTTTGTGTCATTGGATGAACAAGTAGGTCATTTTAGTCCTCCCTAGGCTTATTCTTGTCCAATTAGGGTTTTTAACCAATCTTGTGCATCCAATAGGTGTTTTGTGTCATTGGATGAACAATTAGGTCATTTTCGTCCTCCCTAGGCTTATTCTTGTCCAAATAGTGTTTCTAACCAATCCTGTCTATCCAATAGGTGTTTTTGTGTCATTGGAAGAATATTTAGGTCATTTTCGTCCTACCTAGGCTAATTCTTGTCCAATTAGGGTTTCTAACCAATCTTGTGCATCCAATAGGTGTTTTGTGTCATTTGATGAACAAGTAGGTCATTTTCGTCCTTCCTAAACTTAATCTTGTCCAATTAGGGTTTCTAACCAATCTTGTGCATCCAATAGGTGTTTTGTGTCATTTGATGAACAAGTAGGTCATTTTCGTCCTCCCTAGGCTTATTCTTGTCCAATTAGGGTTTTTAACCAATCTTGTGCATCCAATAAGTGTTTTGTGTCATTGGAAGAACAATTAGGTCATTTTCATCCTCCCTAGGCTTATTCTTGTCCAATTAGGGTTTCTAACCAATCTTGTGCATCCAATAGGTGTTTTGTGTCATTGGATGAACAAGTAGGTCATTTTAGTCCTCGCTAGGCTTATTCTTGTCCAATTAGGGTTTTAAACCAATCTTGTGCATTCAATAGGTGTTTTGTGTCATTGGATGAATAATTAGGTCATTTTCGGCCTCCCTAGGCGAATTCTTGTCCAAATAGGGTTTCTAACCAATCTTGTGCATCCAATAGGTGTTTTGTGTCATTGGATGAACAAGTAGGTCATTTTCGTCCTCCCTAGGCTTATTCTTGTCCAATTAGGGTTTTAAACCAATCTTGTGCATCCAATAGGTGTTTTGTGTCATTGGATGAACAATTAGGTCATTTTCGTCCTCCCTAGGCTTATTCTTGTCCAATTAGGGTTTTTAACCAATCTTGTGCATCCAATAGGTGTTTTGTGTCATTGGATGAACAATTAGGTCATTTTCGTCCTCCCTAGGCTTATTCTTGTCCAAATAGTGTTTCTAACCAATCCTGTCTATCCAATAGGTGTTTTTGTGTCATTGGAAGAATATTTAGGTCATTTTCGTCCTACCTAGGCTAATTCTTGTCCAATTAGGGTTTCTAACCAATCTTGTGCATCCAATAGGTGTTTTGTGTCATTTGATGAACAAGTAGGTCATTTTCGTCCTCCCTAGGCTTATTCTTGTCCAATTAGGGTTTTTAACCAATCTTGTGCATCCAATAGGTGTTTTGTGTCATTGGAAGAACAATTAGGTCATTTTCGTCCTCCCTAGGCTTATTCTTGTCCAATTAGGGTTTCTAACCAATCTTGTGCGTCCAATAGGTGTTTTGTGTCATTGGATGAACAAGTAGGTCATTTTAGTCCTCCCTAGGCTTATTCTTGTCCAATTAGGGTTTTAAACCAATCTTGTGCATCCAATAGGTGTTTTGTGTCATTGGATGAACATTTAGGTCTTTTTCGTCCTCCCTAAACTTAAGCTTGTCCAATTAGGGTTTCTAACCAATCTTGTGCATCCAATAGGTGTTTTGTGTTATTGCATGAACAATTAGGTCATTTTCGTCCTCCCTAGGCTTATTCTTGTCCAATTAGTGTTTCTAACCAATCCTGTGCATCCAATAGGTGTTTTTGTGTCATTGGAAGAATATTTAGGTCATTTCCGTCCTCCCTAGGCTAATTCTTGTCCAATTAGGGTTTCTAACCAATCTTGTGCATCCAATAGGTGTTTTGTTTCATTGGATGAACAAGTAGGTCATTTTAGTCCTCCCTAGGCTTATTCTTGTCCAATTAGGGTTTTAAACCAATCTTGTGCATCCAATAGGTGTTTTGTGTCATTGGATGAACATTTAGGTCTTTTTCGTCCTCCCTAAACTTAAGCTTGTCCAATTAGGGTTTCTAACCAATCTTGTGCATCCAATAGGTGTTTTGTGTTATTGCATGAACAATTAGGTCATTTTCGTCCTCCCTAGGGTTATTCTTGTCCAATTAGGGTTTTTATCCAATCTTGTGCATCCAATAGGTGTTTTTGTGTCATTGGAAGAACATTTAGGTCATTTTCGTCCTCCCTAAACTTAATCTTGTCCAATTCGGGTTTCTAACAAATCTTGTGCATCCAATAGGTGTTTTTGTGTCATTGGAAAAACAATTAGGTGATTTTCGTCCTCCCTAAGCTAATTCTTGTCCAATTAGGGTTTTTAACCAATCTTGTGCATCCAATAGGTGTTTTTGTGTCATTGGAAGAATATTTAGGTCATTTTCGTCCTCCCTAGGCTAATTCTTGTCCAATTAGGGTTTCTAACCAATCTTGTGCATCCAATAGGTGTTTTGTGTCATTTGATGAACAAGTAGGTCATTTTCGTCCTCCCTAGGCTTATTCTTGTCCAATTAGGGTTTTTAACCAATCTTGTGCATCCAATAGGTGTTTTGTGTCATTGGATGAACAATTAGGTCATTTTCATCCTCCCTAGGCTTATTCTTGTCCAATTAGGGTTTCTAACCAATCTTGTGCATCCAATAGGTGTTTTGTGTCATTGCATGAACAATTAGGTCATTTTCGTCCTCCTTAGGCTTATTCTTCTCCAATTAGTGCTTCTAACCAATTTGTGTCATTGGATGAACATTTAGGTCTTTTTCGTCCTCCCTAAACTTAAACTTGTCCAATGACGGTTTCTAACCAATCTTGTGTATCCAATAGGTGTTTTTGTGTCATTGGATGAATAATTAGGTCATTTTCGTCCTCCCTAGGCTAATTCTTGTCCAATTAGGGTTTCTAACCAATCTTGTGCATCCAATAGGTGTTTTGTGTCATTGGATGAACAAGTAGGTCATTTTAGTCCTCCCTAGGCTTATTCTTGTCCAATTAGGGTTTTAAAACAATCTTGTGCATCCAATAGGTGTTTTGTGTCGTTGGATGAACATTTAGGTCATTTTCGTCCTCCCTAGGCTTATTCTTGTCCAATTAGTGCTTCTAACCAATCTTGTACATCCAATAGGTGTTTTTGTGTCATTGGAAGAATATTTAGGTCATTTTCGTCCTCCCTAGGCTATTTCTTGTCCAATTAGGGTTTCTAACCAATCTATTGCATCCAATAGGTGTTTTGTGTCATTGGATGAACAAGTAGGTCATTTTCGTCCTCCCTAGGCTAATTCTTGTCCAATTAGGGTTTCTAACCAATCTTGTGCATCCAATAGGTGTTTTGTGTCATTGGATGAACAAGTAGGTCATTTTAGTCCTCCCTAGGCTTATTCTTGTCCAATTAGGGTTTCTAACCAATCTTGTGCATCCAATAGGTGTTTTGTGTCATTGCATGAACAATTAGGTCATTTTCGTCCTCCTTAGGCTTATTCTTGTCCAATTAGTGCTTCTAACCAATCTTGTGCATCCAATATGTGTTTTTGTGTCATTGGATGAACATTTAGGTCTTTTTCGTCCTCCCTAAACTTAAACTTGTCCAATTACGGTTTCTAACCAATCTTGTGTATCCAATAGGTGTTTTTGTGTCATTGGATGAAAAATTAGGTCATTTTCGTCCTCCCTAGGCTAATTCTTGTCCAATTAGGGTTTTTAACCAATCTTGTGCATCCAATAGGTGTTTTGTGTCATTGGATGAACATTTAGGTCATTTTCGTCCTCCCTAGGCTTATGCTTGTCCAATTAGGGTTTCTAACCACTCTTGTGCATCCAATAGGTGTTTTTGTGTCATTGGATGAACAATTAGGTCATTTTCGTCCTCGCTAGGCTAATTCTTGTCCAATTAGGGTTTCTAACGAATCTTGTGCATCCAATAGGTGTTTTGTGTCATTGGATGAACAAGTAGGTCATTTTCGTCCTCCCTAGGCTTATTCTTGTCCAATTAGGGTTTTAAACCAATCTTGTGCATCCAATAGGTGTTTTGTGTCATTGGATGAACAATTAGGTCATTTTCGTCCTCCCTACACTTAATCTTGTCCAATTACGGTTTCTAACCAATCTTGTACATCCAATAGGTGTTTTTGTGTCATTGGATGAACATTTAGGTCTTTTTCGTCCTCCCTAAACTTAATCTTGTCCAATTACGGTTTCTAACCAATCTTGTGTATCCAATAGGTGTTTTTGTGTCATTGGATGAATAATTAGGTCATTTTCGGCCTCCCTAGGCGAATTCTTGTCCAAATAGGGTTTCTAACCAATCTTGTGCATCCAATAGGTGTTTTGTGTCATTGGATGAACAAGTAGGTCATTTTCGTCCTCCCTAGGCTTATTCTTGTCCAATTAGGGTTTCTAACCAATCTTGTGCATCCAATAGGTGTTTTGTGTCATTGGATGAACAATTAGGTCATTTTCGTCCTCCTTAGGCTTATTCTTGTCCAATTAGTGCTTCTAACCAATCTTGTGCATCCAATATGTGTTTTTGTGTCATTGGATGAACATTTAGGTCTTTTTCGTCCTCCCTAAACTTAAACTTGTCCAATTATGGTTTCTAACCAATCTTGTGTATCCAATAGGTGTTTTTGTGTCATTGGATGAAAAATTAGGTCATTTTCGTCCTCCCTAGGCTAATTCTTGTCCAATTAGGGTTTCTAACCAATCTTGTGCATCCAATAGGTGTTTTGTGTCATTGGATGAACAAGTAGGTCATTTTAGTCCTCCCTAGGCTTATTCTTGTTCAATTAGGGTTTTAAACCAATCTTGTGCATCCAATAGGTGTTTTGTGTCATTGGATGAACAATTAGGTCATTTTCGTCCTCCCTAGGCTTATTCTTGTCCAATTAGGGTTTCTAACCAATCTTGTGCATCCAATAGGTGTTTTGTGTCATTGGATGAACAAGTAGGTCATTTTAGTCCTCCCTAGACTTATTCTTGTCCAATCAGGGTTTTAAAACAATCTTGTGCATCCAATAGGTGTTTTGTGTCATTGGATGAACATTTAGGTCTTTTTCGTCCTCCCTAAACTTAATCTTGTCCAATTAGGATTTCTAACCAATCTTGTGCATCCAATAGGTGTTTTGTGTCATTGCATGAACAATTAGGTCATTTTCGTCCTCCCTAGGCTTATTCTTGTCCAATTAGTGCTTCTAACCAATCTTGTACATCCAATAGGTGTTTTTGTGTCATTGGAAGAATATTTAGGTCATTTTCGTCCTCCCTAGGCTAATTCTTGTCCAATTAGGGTTTCTAACCAATCTATTGCATCCAATAGGTGTTTTGTGTCATTGGATGAACAAGTTGGTCATTTTCGTCCTCCCTAGGCTTATTCTTGTCCAATTAGGGTTTCTAACCAATCTTGTACATCCAATAGGTGTTTTGTGTTATTGCATGAACAATTAGGTCATTTTCGTCCTCCCTAGGCTTATTCTTGTCCAATTAGGGTTTTTAACCAATCTTGTACATCCAGTAGGTGTTTTTGTGTCATTGGATGAACATTTAGGTCTTTTTCGTCCTCCCTAAACTTAATCTTGTCCAATTACGGTTTCTAACCAATCTTGTGTATCCAATAGGTGTTTTTGTGTCATTGGATAAACAATTAGGTCATTTTCGTCCTCCTTAGGCTTATTCTTGTCCAATTAGTGCTTCTAACCAATCTTGTGCATCCAATATGTGTTTTTGTGTCATTGGATGAACATTTAGGTCTTTTTCGTCCTCCCTAAACTTAAACTTGTCCAATTACGGTTTCTAACCAATCTTGTGTATCCAATAGGTGTTTTTGTGTCATTGGATAAATAATTAGGTCATTTTCGTCCTCCCTAGGCGAATTCTTGTCCAATTAGGGTTTCTAACCAATCTTTTGCATCCAATAGGTGTTTTGTGTCATTGGATGAACAAGTAGGTCATTTTCGTCCTCCCTACACTTAATCTTGTCCAATTAGGGTTTCTAACCAATCTTGTACATCCAATATGTGTTTTTGTGTCATTGGATGAACATTTAGGTCTTTTTCGTCCTCCCTAAACTTAAACTTGTCCAATTACGGTTTCTAACCAATCTTGTGTATCCAATAGGTGTTTTTGTGTCATTGGATGAAAAATTAGGTCATTTTCGTCCTCCCTAGGCTAATTCTTGTCCAATTAGGGTTTCTAACCAATCTTGTGCATCCAATAGGTGTTTTGTGTCATTGGATGAACAAGTAGGTCATTTTAGTCCTCCCTAGGCTTATTCTTGTTCAATTAGGGTTTTAAACCAATCTTGTGCATTCAATAGGTGTTTTGTGTCATTGGATGAACATTTAGGTCTTTTTCGTCCTCCCTAAACTTAAGCTTGTCCAATTAGGGTTTCTAACCAATCTTGTGCATCCAATAGGTGTTTTGTGTTATTGCATGAACAATTAGGTCATTTTCGTCCTCCCTAGGCTTATTCTTGTCCAAATAGTGTTTCTAACCAATCCTGTCCATCCAATAGGTGTTTTTGTGTCATTGGAAGAATATTTAGGTCATTTTCGTCCTACCTAGGCTAATTCTTGTCCAATTAGGGTTTCTAACCAATCTTGTGCATCCAATAGGTGTTTTGTGTCATTTGATGAACAAGTAGGTCATTTTCGTCCTCCCTAGGCTTATTCTTGTCCAATAAGGGTTTTTAACCAATCTTGTGCATCCAATAAGTGTTTTGTGTCGTTGGAAGAACAAATAGGTCATTTTCGTCCTCCCTAGGCTTATTCTTGTCCAATTAGGGTTTCTAACCAATCTTGTGCATCCAATAGGTGTTTTGTGTCATTGGATGAACAAGTAGGTCATTTTAGTCCTCCCTAGGCTTATTCTTGTCCAATTAGGGTTTTAAACCAATCTTGTGCATTCAATAGGTGTTTTGTGTCATTGGATGAACATTTAGGTCTTTTTTGTCCTCCCTAAACTTAAGCTTGTCCAATTAGGGTTTCTAACCACTCTTGTGCATCCAATAGGTGTTTTGTGTTATTGCATGAACAATTAGGTCATTTTCGTCCTCCCTAGACTTATTCTTGTCCAATTAGGGTTTTTAACCAATCCTGTGCATCAAGTAGGTGTTTTTGTGTCATTGGAAGAACATTTAGGTCATTTTCGTCCTTCCTAAACTTAATCTTGTCCAATTAGGGTTTCTAACCAATCTTGTGCATCCAATAGGTGTTTTTGTGTCATTGGAAAAACAATTAGGTGATTTTCGTCGTCCCTAATCTAATTCTTGTCCAATTAGGGTTTCTAACCAATCTTGTACATCCAATAGGTGTTTTTGTGTCATTGGATGAACATTTAGGTCTTTTTCGTCCTCCCTAAACTTAATCTTGTCCAATTACGGTTTCTAACCAATCTTGTGTATCCAATAGGTGTTTTTGTGTCATTGGATGAATAATTAGGTCATTTTCGTCCTCCCTAGGCGAATTCTTGTCCAAATAAGGTTTCTAACCAATCTTGTGCATCCAATAGGTGTTTTGTGTCATTGGATGAACAAGTAGGTCATTTTCGTCCTCCCTAGGCTTATTCTTGTCCAATTAGGGTTTTTAACCAATCCTGTGCATCAAGTAGGTGTTTTTGTGTCATTGGAAGAACATTTAGGTCATTTTCGTCCTTCCTAAACTTAATCTTGTCCAATTAGGGTTTCTAACCAATCTTGTGCATCCAATAGGTGTTTTTGTGTCATTGGAAAAACAATTAGGTGATTTTCGTCGTCCCTAATCTAATTCTTGTCCAATTAGGGTTTCTAACCAATCTTGTACATCCAATAGGTGTTTTTGTGTCATTGGATGAACATTTAGGTCTTTTTCGTCCTCCCTAAACTTAATCTTGTCCAATTACGGTTTCTAACCAATCTTGTGTATCCAATAGGTGTTTTTGTGTCATTGGATGATTAATTAGGTCATTTTCGTCCTCCCTAGGCGAATTCTTGTCCAAATAAGGTTTCTAACCAATCTTGTGCATCCAATAGGTGTTTTGTGTCATTGGATGAACAAGTAGGTCATTTTCGTCCTCCCTAGGCTTATTCTTGTCCAATTAGGGTTTTTAACCAATCCTGTGCATCAAGTAGGTGTTTTTGTGTCATTGGAAGAACATTTAGGTCATTTTCGTCCTTCCTAAACTTAATCTTGTCCAATTAGGGTTTCTAACCAATCTTGTGCATCCAATAGGTGTTTTTGTGTCATTGGAAAAACAATTAGGTGATTTTCGTCCTCCCTAAGCTAATTCTTGTCCAATTAGGGTTTCTAACCAATCTTTTGCATCCAATAGGTGTTTTGTGTCATTGGATGAATATTTAGGTCATTTTCGTCCTCCCTACACTTAATCTTGTCCAATTACGGTTTCTAACCAATCTTGTACATCCAATAGGTGTTTTTGTGTCATTGGATGAACATTTAGGTCTTTTTCGTCCTCCCTAAACTTAATCTTGTCCAATTACGGTTTCTAAACAATCTTGTGTATCCAATAGGTGTTTTTGTGTCATTGGATGAATAATTAGGTCATTTTCGGCCTCCCTAGGCGAATTCTTGTCCAAATAGGGTTTCTAACCAATCTTGTGCATCCAATAGGTGTTTTGTGTCATTGGATGAACAAGTAGGTCATTTTCGTCCTCCCTAGGCTTATTCTTGTCCAATTAGGGTTTTAAACCAATCTTGTGCATCCAATAGGTGTTTTGTGTCATTGGATGAACAATTAGGTCATTTTCGTCCTCCCTAGGCTTATTCTTGTCCAATTAGGGTTTCTAACCAATCTTGTGCATCCAATAGGTGTTTTGTGTCATTACATGAACAATTAGGTCATTTTCGTCCTCCTTAGGCTTATTCTTGTCCAATTAGTGCTTCTAACCAATCTTGTGCATCCAATATGTGTTTTTGTGTCATTGGATGAACATTTAGGTCTTTTTCGTCCTCCCTAAACTTAAACTTGTCCAATTACGGTTTCTAACCAATCTTGTGTATCCAATAGGTGTTTTTGTGTCATTGGATGAAAAATTAGGTCATTTTCGTCCTCCCTAGGCTAATTCTTGTCCAATTAGGGTTTCTAACCAATCTTGTGCATCCAATAGGTGTTTTTGTGTCATTGGAAAAACAATTAGGTGATTTTCGTCCTCCCTAAGCTAATTCTTGTCCAATTAGGGTTTCTAACCAATCTTTTGCATCCAATAGGTGTTTTGTGTCATTGGATGAATATTTAGGTCATTTTCGTCCTCCCTACACTTAATCTTGTCCAATTAGGGTTTCTAATCAATCTTGTACATCTAATAGGTGTTTTTGTGTCATTGGACGAACATTTAGGTCTTTTTCGTCCTCCCTAAACTTAATCTTGTCCAATTACGGTTTCTAACCAATCTTGTACATCCAATAGGTGTTTTTGTGTCATTGGATGAACATTTAGGTCTTTTTCGTCCTCCCTAAACTTAATCTTGTCCAATTACGGTTTCTAACCAATCTTGTGTATCCAATAGGTGTTTTTGTGTCATTGGATGAATAATTAGGTCATTTTCGGCCTCCCTAGGCGAATTCTTGTCCAAATAGGGTTTCTAACCAATCTTGTGCATCCAATAGGTGTTTTGTGTCATTGGATGAACAATTAGGTCATTTTCGTCCTCCCTAGGCTTATTCTTGTCCAATTAGGGTTTCTAACCAATCTTGTGCATCCAATAGGTGTTTTTGTGTCATTGGATGAACAATTAGGTCATTTTCGTCCTCCCTAGGCTTATTCTTGTCCAATTAGGGTTTCTAACCAATCTTGTGCATCCAATAGGTGTTTTGTGTCATTGCATGAACAATTAGGTCATTTTCGTCATCCTTAGGCTTATTCTTGTCCAATTAGTGCTTCTAACCAATCTTGTACATCCAATAGGTGTTTTTGTGTCATTGGAAGAATATTTAGGTCATTTTCGTCCTCCCTAGGCTATTTCTTGTCCAATTAGGGTTTCTAACCAATCTATTGCATCCAATAGGTGTTTTGTGTCATTGGATGAACAAGTAGGTCATTTTCGTCCTCCCTAGGCTTATTCTTGTCCAATTAGGGTTTTTAACCAATCTTGTGCATCCAATAGGTGTTTTGTGTCATTGGATGAACAATTAGGTCATTTTCGTCCTCCCTAGGCTTATTCTTGTCCAATTAGGGTTTCTAACCAATCTTGTGCATCCAATAGGTGTTTTGTGTCATTGCATGAACAATTAGGTCATTTTCGTCATCCTTAGGCTTATTCTTGTCCAATTAGTGCTTCTAACCAATCTTGTGCATCCAATATGTGTCTTTGTGTCATCGGATGAACATTTAGGTCTTTTTCGTCCTCCCTAAACTTAAACTTGTCCAATTACGGTTTCTAACCAATCTTGTGTATCCAATAGGTGTTTTTGTGTCATTGGATGAATAATTAGGTCATTTTCGTCCTCCCTAGGCTAATTCTTGTCCAATTAGGGTTTCTAACCAATCTTGTGCATCCAATAGGTGTTTTGTGTCATTGGATGAACAAGTAGGTCATTTTAGTCCTCCCTAGGCTTATTCTTGTTCAATTAGGGTTTTAAACCAATCTTGTGCATCCAATAGGTGTTTTGTGTCATTGGATGAACAATTAGGTCATTTTCGTCCTCCCTAGGCTTATTCTTGTCCAATTAGGGTTTCTAACCAATCTTGTGCATCCAATAGGTGTTTTGTGTCATTGGATGAACAATTAGGTCATTTTCGTCCTCCTTAGGCTTATTCTTGTCCAATTAGTGCTTCTAACCAATCTTGTGCATCCAATATGTGTTTTTGTGTCATTGGATGAACATTTAGGTCTTTTTCGTCCTCCCTAAACTTAAACTTGTCCAATTATGGTTTCTAACCAATCTTGTGTATCCAATAGGTGTTTTTGTGTCATTGGATGAAAAATTAGGTCATTTTCGTCCTCCCTAGGCTAATTCTTGTCCAATTAGGGTTTCTAACCAATCTTGTGCATCCAATAGGTGTTTTGTGTCATTGGATGAACAAGTAGGTCATTTTAGTCCTCCCTAGGCTTATTCTTGTTCAATTAGGGTTTTAAACCAATCTTGTGCATTCAATAGGTGTTTTGTGTCATTGGATGAACATTTAGGTCTTTTTCGTCCTCCCTAAACTTAAGCTTGTCCAATTAGGGTTTCTAACCAATCTTGTGCATCCAATAGGTGTTTTGTGTTATTGCATGAACAATTAGGTCATTTTCGTCCTCCCTAGGCTTATTCTTGTCCAAATAGTGTTTCTAACCAATCCTGTCCATCCAATAGGTGTTTTTGTGTCATTGGAAGAATATTTAGGTCATTTTCGTCCTACCTAGGCTAATTCTTGTCCAATTAGGGTTTCTAACCAATCTTGTGCATCCAATAGGTGTTTTGTGTCATTTGATGAACAAGTAGGTCATTTTCGTCCTCCCTAGGCTTATTCTTGTCCAATAAGGGTTTTTAACCAATCTTGTGCATCCAATAAGTGTTTTGTGTCGTTGGAAGAACAAATAGGTCATTTTCGTCCTCCCTAGGCTTATTCTTGTCCAATTAGGGTTTCTAACCAATCTTCTGCATCCAATAGGTGTTTTGTGTCATTGGATGAACAAGTAGGTCATTTTAGTCCTCCCTAGGCTTATTCTTGTCCAGTTAGGGTTTTAAACCAATCTTGTGCATTCAATAGGTGTTTTGTGTCATTGGATGAACATTTAGGTCTTTTTCGTCCTCCCTAAACTTAAGCTTGTCCAATTAGGGTTTCTAACCACTCTTGTGCATCCAATAGGTGTTTTGTGTTATTGCATGAACAATTAGGTCATTTTCGTCCTCCCTAGGCTTATTCTTGTCCAATTAGGGTTTTTAACCAATCCTGTGCATCCAGTAGGTGTTTTTGTGTCATTGGAAGAACATTTAGGTCATTTTCGTCCTTCCTAAACTTAATCTTGTCCAATTAGGGTTTCTAACCAATCTTGTGCATCCAATAGGTGTTTTGGTGTCATTGGAAAAACAATTAGGTGATTTTTGTCCTCCCTAAGCTAATTCTTGTCCAATTAGGGTTTCTAACCAATCTTTTGCATCGAATAGGTGTTTTGTGTCATTGGATGAATATTTAGGTCATTTTCGTCCTCCCTACACTTAATCTTGTCCAATTACGGTTTCTAACCAATCTTGTACATCCAATAGGTGTTTTTGTGTCATTGGATGAACATTTAGGTCTTTTTCGTCCTCCCTAAACTTAATCTTGTCCAATTACGGTTTCTAACCAATCTTGTGTATCCAATAGGTGTTTTTGTGTCATTGGATGAATAATTAGGTCATTTTCGTCCTCCCTAGGCGAATTCTTGTCCAAATAAGGTTTCTAACCAATCTTGTGCATCCAATAGGTGTTTTGTGTCATTGGATGAACAAGTAGGTCATTTTCGTCCTCCCTAGGCTTATTCTTGTCCAATTAGGGTTTTAAACCAATCTTGTGCATCCAATAGGTGTTTTGTGTCATTGGATGAACAATTAGGTCATTTTCGTCCTCCCTAGGCTTATTCTTGTCCAATTAGGGTTTCTAACCAATCTTGTGCATCCCATAGGTGTTTTGTGTCATTGCATGAACAATTAGGCCATTTTCGTCCTCCTTAGGCTTATTCTTGTCCAATTAGTGCTTCTAACCAATCTTGTGCATCCAATAGGTGTTTTTGTGTCATTGGATGAACATTTAGGTCTTTTTCGTCCTCCCTAAACATAAACTTGTCCAATTACGGTTTCTAACCAATCTTGTGTATCCAATAGGTGTTTTTGTGTCATTGGATGAATAATTAGGTCATTTTCGTCCTCCCTAGGCTAATTCTTGTCCAATTAGGGTTTCTAACCAATCTTGTGCATCCAATAGGTGTTTTGTGTCATTTGATGCACTAGTAGGTCATTTTCGTCCTCCCTAGGCTTATTCTTGTCCAATTAGGGTTTTTAACCAATCTTGTGCATCCAATAAGTGTTTTGTATCATTGGAAGAAGAATTAGGTCATTTTCGTCCTCCCTAGGCTTATTCTTGTCCAATTAGGGTTTCTAACCAATCTTGTGCATCCAATAGGTGTTTTGTGTCATTGGATGAACAAGTAGGTCATTTTAGTCCTCCTTAGGCTTATTCTTGTCCAATTAGGGTTTTAAACCAATCTTGTGCATCCAATAGGTGTTTTGTGTCATTGGATGAACATTTAGGTCTTTTTCGTCCTCCCTAAACTTAAGCTTGTCCAATTAGGATTTCTAACCACTCTTGTGCATCCAATAGGTGTTTTGTGTTATTGCATGAACAATTAGGTCATTTTCGTCCTCCCTAGGCTTATTCTTGTCCAATTAGTGTTTCTAACCAATCCTGTGCATCCAATAGGTGTTTTTGTGTCATTGGAAGAATATTTAGGTCATTTTCGTCCTCCCTAGGCTAATTCTTGTCCAATTAGGGTTTCTAACCAATCTTGTGCATCCAATAGGTGTTTTGTGTCATTTGATGAACAAGTAGGTCATTTTCGTCCTCCCTAGGCTTATTATTATCCAATTAGGGTTTTTAACCAATCTTGTGCATCCAATAGGTGTTTTGTGTCATTGGATGAACAATTAGGTCATTTTCGTCCTCCCTAGGCTTATTCTTGTCCAATTAGGGTTTCTAACCAATCTTGTGCATCCAATAGGTGTTTTGGGTCATTGGATGAACAAGTAGGTCATTTTAGTCCTCCCTAGGCTTATTCTTGTCCAATTAGGGTTTTAAACCAATCTTGTGCATCCAATAGGTGTTTTGTGTCATTGGATGAACATTTAGGTCTTTTTCGTCCTCCCTAAACTTAAGCTTGTCCAATTAGGGTTTCTAACCAATCTTGTGCATCCAATAGGTGTTTTGTGTTATTGCATGAACAATTAGGTCATTTTCGTCCTCCCTAGGCTTATTCTTGTCCAATTAGGGTTTTTAACCAATCCTGTGCATCAAGTAGGTGTTTTTGTGTCATTGGAAGAACATTTAGGTCATTTTCGTCCTTCCTAAACTTAATCTTGTCCAATTAGGGTTTCTAACCAATCTTCTGCATCCAATAGGTGTTTTTGTGTCATTGGAAAAACAATTAGGTGATTTTCGTCGTCCCTAATCTAATTCTTGTCCAATTAGGGTTTCTAACCAATCTTTTACATCCAATAGGTGTTTTGTGTCATTGGATGAATATTTAGGTCATTTTCGTCCTCCCTACACTTAATCTTGTCCAATTAGGGTTTCTAACCAATCTTGTACATCCAATAGGTGTTTTTGTGTCATTGGATGAACATTTAGGTCTTTTTCGTCCTCCCTAAACTTAATCTTGTCCAATTACGGTTTCTAACCAATCTTGTGTATCCAATAGGTGTTTTGTGTTATTGCATGAACAATTAGGTCATTTTCGTCCTCCCTAGGCTTATTCTTGTCCAATTAGGGTTTTTAACCAATCTTGTGCATCAAGTAGGTGTTTTTGTGTCATTGGAAGAACATTTAGGTCATTTTCGTCCTTCCTAAACTTAATCTTGTCCAATTAGGGTTTCTAACCAATCTTGTGCATCCAATAGGTGTTTTTGTGTCATTGGAAA
>JBBPBS010000510.1:875143-918652 GCA_037974835.1 Cicer judaicum | reverse complement strand
TCTTGTGCATCCAATAGGTGTTTTGTGTTATTGCATGAACAATTAGGTCATTTTCGTCCTCCCTAGGCTTATTCTTGTCCAATTAGGGTTTTTAACCAATCCTGTGCATCAAGTAGGTGTTTTTGTGTCATTGGAAGAACATTTAGGTCATTTTCGTCCTTCCTAAACTTAATCTTGTCCAATTAGGGTTTCTAACCAATCTTGTGCATCCAATAGGTGTTTTTGTGTCATTGGAAAAACAATTAGGTGATTTTCGTCCTCCCTAAGCTAATTCTTGTCCAATTAGGGTTTCTAACCAATCTTTTGCATCCAATAGGTGTTTTGTGTCATTGGATGAATATTTAGGTCATTTTCGTCCTCCCTACACTTAATCTTGTCCAATTAGGGTTTCTAACCAATCTTGTACATCCAATAGGTATTTTTGTGTCATTGGATGAACATTTAGGTCTTTTTCGTCCTCCCTAAACTTAATCTTGTCCAATTACGGTTTCTAACCAATCTTGTGCATCCAATAGGTGTGTTTGTGTCATTGGAAAAACAATTACGTGATTTTCGTCCTCCCTAAGCTAATTCTTGTCCAATTAGGGTTTCTAACCAATCTTTTGCATCCAATAGGTGTATTCTGTCATTGGATGAATATTTAGGTCATTTTCGTCCTCCCTACACTTAATCTTGTCCAATTAGGGTTTCTAACCAATCTTGTACATCCAATAGGTGTTTTTGTGTCATTGGATGAACATTTAGGTCTCTTTCGTCCTCCCTAAACTTAATCTTGTCCAATTACGGTTTCTAACCAATCTTGTGTATCCAATAGGTGTTTTTGTGTCATTGGAAGAATATTTAGGTCATAATCGTCCTCCCTACACTTAATCTTGTCCAATTAGGGTTTTTAACCAATCTTGTGCATCCAATAGGTGTTTTGTGTCATTGGATGAACATTTAGGTCTTTTTCGTCCTCCCTAAACTTAAGCTTGTCCAATTAGGGTTTCTAACCAATCTTGTGCATCCAATAGGTGTTTTGTGTTATTGCATGAACAATTAGGTCATTTTCGTCCTCCCTAGGCTTATTCTTGTCCAATTAGTGTTTCTAACCAATCCTGTGCATCCAATAGGTGTTTTTGTGTCATTGGAAGAATATTTAGGTCATTTTCGTCCTCCCTAGGCTAATTCTTGTCCAATTAGGGTTTCTAACCAATCTTTTTCATCCAATAGGTGTTTTGTGTCATTTGATGAACAAGTAGGTCATTTTCGTCCTCCCTAGGCTTATTCTTGTCCAATTAGGGTTTTTAACCAATCTTGTGCATCCAATAGGTGTTTTGTGTCATTGGATGAACATTTAGGTCATTTTCGTCCTCCTTAGGCTTATTCTTGTCCAATTAGTGCTTCTAACCAATCTTGTGCATCTAATATGTGTTTTTGTGTCATTGGATGAATATTTAGGTCTTTTTCGTCCTCCCTAAACTTAAACTTGTCCAATTACGGTTTCTAACCAATCTTGTGTATCCAATAGGTGTTTTTGTGTCATTGGATGAATAATTAGGTCATTTTCGTCCTCCCTAGGCTAGCTCTTGTCCAATTAGGGTTTCTAACCAATCTATTGCATCCAATAGGAGTTTTGTGTCATTGGATGAACAAGTAGGTCATTTTCGTCCTCCCTAGGATTATTCTTGTCCAATTAGTGTTTCTAACCAATCCTGTGCATCCAATAGGTGTTTTTGTGTCATTGGAAGAATATTTAGGTCATTTTCGTCCTCCCTAGGCTAATTCTTGTCCAATTAGGGTTTCTAACCAATCTATTGCATCCAATAGGTGTTTTGTGTCATTGGATGAACAAGTAGGTCATTTTCGTCCTCCCTAGGCTTAATACTTGTCCAATTAGGGTTTCTAACCAATCTATTGCATCCAATAGGTGTTTTGTGTCATTAGATGAACAAGTAGGTCATTTTCGTCCTCCCTAGGCTTATTCTTGTCCAATTAGGGTTTTTAACCAATCTTGTGCATCCAATAGGTGTTTTGTGTCATCGGATGAACATTTAGGTCATTTTCATCCTCCCTACACTTAATCTTGTCCAATTACGGTTTCTAACCAATCTTGTGTATCCAATAGGTGTTTTTGTGTCATTGGATGAATAATTAGGTCATTTTCGTCCTCCCTAGGCGAATTCTTGTCCAAATAGGGTTTCTAACCAATCTTGTGCATCCAATAGGTGTTTTGTGTCATTGGATGAACAAGTAGGTCATTTTCGTCCTCCCTAGGCTTATTCTTGTCCAATTAGGGTTTTAAACCAATCTTGTGCATCCAATAGGTGTTTTGTGTCATTGGATGAATATTTAGGTCATTTTCGTCCTCCCTACACTTAATCTTGTCCAATTAGGGTTTCTAACCAATCTTGTACATCCAATAGGTGTTTTTGTGTCATTGGATGAACATTTAGGTCTTTTTCGTCCTCCCTAAACTTAATCTTGTCCAATTACGGTTTCTAACCAATCTTGTGTATCCAATAGGTGTTTTTGTGTCATTGGATGAATAATTAGGTCATTTTCGTCCTCCCTAGGCTAGTTCTTGTCCAATTAGGGTTTCTAACCAATCTTGTGCATCCAATAGGTGTTTTGTGTCATTGGATGAACAAGTAGGTCATTTTAGTCCTCCCTAGGCTTATTCTTGTTCAATTAGGGTTTTAAACCAATCTTGTGCATCCAATAGGTGTTTTGTGTCATTGGATGAACATTTATGTCTTTTTCGTCCTCCCTAAACTTATGCTTGTCCAATTAGGGTTTCTAACCAATCTTGTGCATCCAATAGGTATTTTGTGTTATTGCATGAACAATTAGGTCATTTTCGTCCTCCTTAGGCTTATTCTTGTCCAATTAGTGCTTCTAACCAATCTTGTGCATCCAATAGGTGTTTTTGTGTCATTGGATGAACATTTAGGTCTTTTTCGTCCTCCCTAAACTTAAACTTGTCCAATTACGGTTTCTAACCAATCTTGTGTATCCAATAGGTGTTTTTGTGTCATTGGATGAAAAATTAGGTCATTTTCGTCCTCCCTAGGCTAATTCTTGTCCAATTAGGGTTTCTAACCAATCTTGTGCATCCAATAGGTGTTTTGTGTCATTGGATGAACAAGTAGGTCATTTTAGTCCTCCCTAGGCTTATTCTTGTTCAATTAGGGTTTTAAACCAATCTTGTGCATTCAATAGGTGTTTTGTGTCATTGGATGAACATTTAGGTCTTTTTCGTCCTCCCTAAACTTAAGCTTGTCCAATTAGGGTTTCTAACCAATCTTGTGCATCCAATAGGTGTTTTGTGTTATTGCATGAACAATTAGGTCATTTTCGTCCTCCCTAGGCTTATTCTTGTCCAATTAGGGTTTTTAACCAATCCTGTGCATCAAGTAGGTGTTTTTGTGTCATTGGAAGAACATTTAGGTCATTTTCGTCCTTCCTAAACTTAATCTTGTCCAATTAGGGTTTCTAACCAATCTTGTGCATCCAATAGGTGTTTTTGTGTCATTGGAAAAACAATTAGGTGATTTTCGTCGTCCCTAATCTAATTCTTGTCCAATTAGGGTTTCTAACCAATCTTGTACATCCAATAGGTGTTTTTGTGTCATTGGATGAACATTTAGGTCTTTTTCGTCCTCCCTAAACTTAATCTTGTCCAATTACGGTTTCTAACCAATCTTGTGTATCCAATAGGTGTTTTTGTGTCATTGGATGATTAATTAGGTCATTTTCGTCCTCCCTAGGCGAATTCTTGTCCAAATAAGGTTTCTAACCAATCTTGTGCATCCAATAGGTGTTTTGTGTCATTGGATGAACAAGTAGGTCATTTTCGTCCTCCCTAGGCTTATTCTTGTCCAATTAGGGTTTTTAACCAATCCTGTGCATCAAGTAGGTGTTTTTGTGTCATTGGAAGAACATTTAGGTCATTTTCGTCCTTCCTAAACTTAATCTTGTCCAATTAGGGTTTCTAACCAATCTTGTGCATCCAATAGGTGTTTTTGTGTCATTGGAAAAACAATTAGGTGATTTTCGTCCTCCCTAATCTAATTCTTGTCCAATTAGGGTTTCTAACCAATCTTTTGCATCCAATAGGTGTTTTGTGTCATTGGATGAATATTTAGGTCATTTTCGTCCTCCCTACACTTAATCTTGTCCAATTAGGGTTTCTAACCAATCTTGTACATCCAATAGGTGTTTTTGTGTCATTGGATGAACATTTAGGTCTTTTTCGTCCTCCCTAAACTTAATCTTGTCCAATTACGGTTTCTAACCAATCTTGTGTATCCAATAGGTGTTTTTGTGTCATTGGATGAATAATTAGGTCATTTTCGTCCTCCCTAGGCGAATTCTTGTCCAAATAAGGTTTCTAACCAATCTTGTGCATCCAATAGGTGTTTTGTGTCATTGGATGAACAAGTAGGTCATTTTCGTCCTCCCTAGGCTTATTCTTGTCCAATTAGGGTTTTTAACCAATCCTGTGCATCAAGTAGGTGTTTTTGTGTCATTGGAAGAACATTTAGGTCATTTTCGTCCTTCCTAAACTTAATCTTGTCCAATTAGGGTTTCTAACCAATCTTGTGCATCCAATAGGTGTTTTTGTGTCATTGGAAAGACAATTAGGTGATTTTCGTCGTCCCTAATCTAATTCTTGTCCAATTAGGGTTTCTAACCAATCTTTTGCATCCAATAGGTGTTTTGTGTCATTGGATGAATATTTAGGTCATTTTCGTCCTCCCTACACTTAATCTTGTCCAATTAGGGTTTCTAACCAATCTTGTACATCCAATAGGTGTTTTTGTGTCATTGGATGAACATTTAGGTCTTTTTCGTCCTCCCTAAACTTAATCTTGTCCAATTACGGTTTCTAACCAATCTTGTGTATCCAATAGGTGTTTTTGTGTCATTGGATGAATAATTAGGTCATTTTCGTCCTCCCTAGGCGAATTCTTGTCCAAATAAGGTTTCTAACCAATCTTGTGCATCCAATAGGTGTTTTGTGTCATTGGATGAACATTTAGGTCTTTTTCGTCCTCCCTAAACTTAAGCTTGTCCAATTAGGGTTTCTAACCAATCTTGTGCATCCAATAGGTGTTTTGTGTTATTGCATGAACAATTAGGTCATTTTCGTCCTCCCTAGGCTTATTCTTGTCCAATTAGGGTTTTTAACCAATCCTGTGCATCAAGTAGGTGTTTTTGTGTCATTGGAAGAACATTTAGGTCATTTTCGTCCTTCCTAAACTTAATCTTGTCCAATTAGGGTTTCTAACCAATCTTCTGCATCCAATAGGTGTTTTTGTGTTATTGGAAAAACAATTAGGTGATTTTCGTCGTCCCTAATCTAATTCTTGTCCAATTAGGGTTTCTAACCAATCTTTTGCATCCAATAGGTGTTTTGTGTCATTGGATGAATATTTAGGTCATTTTCGTCCTCCCTACACTTAATCTTGTCCAATTAGGGTTTCTAACCAATCTTGTACATCCAATAGGTGTTTTTGTGTCATTGGATGAACATTTAGGTCTTTTTCGTCCTCCCTAAACTTAATCTTGTCCAATTACGGTTTGTAACCAATCTTGTGTATCCAATAGGTGTTTTTGTGTCATTGGATGAATAATTAGGTCATTTTCGTCCTCCCTAGGCGAATTCTTGTCCAAATAAGGTTTCTAACCAATCTTGTGCATCCAATAGGTGTTTTGTGTCATTGGATGAACAAGTAGGTCATTTTCGTCCTCCCTAGGCTTATTCTTGTCCAATTAGGGTTTTAAACCAATCTTGTGCATCCAATAGGTGTTTTGTGTCATTGGATGAACAATTAGGTCATTTTCGTCCTCCCTAGGCTTATTCTTTTCCAATTAGGGTTTCTAACCAATCTTGTGCATCCCATAGGTGTTTTGTGTCATTGCATGAACAATTAGGTCATTTTCGTCCTCCTTAGGGTTATTATTGTCCAATTAGTGCTTCTAACCAATCTTGTGCATCCAATAGGTGTTTTTGAGTCATTGGATGAACATTTAGGTGTTTTTCGTCCTCCCTAAACTTAAACTTGTCCAATTACGGTTTCTAACCAATCTTGTGTATCCAATAGGTGTTTTTGTGTCATTGGATGAATAATTAGGTCATTTTCGTCCTCCCTAGGCTAATTCTTGTCGAATTAGGGTTTCTAACCAATCTTGTGCATCCAATAGGTGTTTTGTGTCATTGGATGAACAAGTAGGTCATTTTAGTCCTCCCTAGGCTTATTCTTGTCCAATTAGGGTTTTAAACCAATCTTGTGCATCCAATAGGTGTTTTGTGTCATTGGATGAACATTTAGGTCTTTTTCGTCCTCCCTAAACTTAATCTTGTCCAATTAGGATTTCTAACCAATCTTGTGCATCCAATAGGTGTTTTGTGTCATTGCATGAACAATTAGGTCATTTTCGTCCTCCCTAGGCTTATTCTTGTCCAATTAGTGCTTCTAACCAATCTTGTACATCCAATAGGTGTTTTTGTGTCATTGGAAGAATATTTAGGTGATTTTCGTCCTCCCTAGGCTAATACTTGTCCAGTTAGGGTTTCCAACCAATCTATTGCATCCAATAGGTGTTTTGTGTCATTAGATGAACAAGTAGGTCATTTTCGTCCTCCCTAGGCTTATTCTTGTCCAATTAGTGTTTTAAACCAATCTTGTGCATCCAATAGGTGTTTTGTGTCATTGGATGAATATTTAGGTCTTTTTCGTCCTCCCTAAACTTAAGATTGCCCAATTAGGGTTTCTAACCACTCTTGTGCATCCAATAGGTGTTTTGTGTTATTGCATGAACAATTAGGTCATTTTCGTCCTCCCTAGGGTTATTCTTGTCCAATTAGGGTTTTTAACCAATCGTGTGCATCCAATAGGTGTTTTTGTGTCATTGGAAGAACATTTAGGTCATTTTCGTCCTTCCTAAACTAAATCTTGTCCAATTAGGGTTTCTAACCAATCTTGTGCATCCAATAGGTGTTTTTGTGTCATTGGAAAAACAATTAGGTGATTTTCGTCCTCCCTAAGCTAATTCTTGTCCAATTAGGGTTTCTAACCAATCTTTTGCATCCAATAGGTGTTTTGTGTCATTGGATAAATATTTAGGTCATTTTCGTCCTCCCTACACTTAATCTTGTCCAATTAGGGTTTCTAACCAATCTTTTGCATCCAATAGGTGTTTTGTGTCATTGGATGAACAAGTAGGTCATTTTAGTCCTCCCTAGGCTTATTCTTGTCCAATTAGGGTTTTAAACCAATCTTGTGCACCCAATAGGTGTTTTGTGTCATTGGATGAGTATTTAGGTCATTTTCGTCCTCCCTACACTTAATCTTGTCCAATTACGGTTTCTAACCAATCTTGTGTATCCAATAGGTGTTTTTGTGTCATTGGATGAATAATTAGGTCATTTTCTTCCTCCCTAGGCGAATTCTTGTCCAAATAGGGTTTCTAACCAATCTTGTGCATCCAATAGGTGTTTTGTGTCATTGGATGAACAAGTAGGTCATTTTAGTCCTCCCTAGGCTTATTCTTGTCCAATTAGGGTTTTAAACCAATCTTGTGCATCCAATAGGTGTTTTGTGTCATCGGATGAACATTTAGGTCATTTTCATCCTCCCTACACTTAATCTTGTCCAAATACGGTTTCTAACCAATCTTGTGTATCCAATAGGTGTTTTTGTGTCATTGGATGAATAATTAGGTCATTTTCGTCCTCCCTAGGCGAATTCTTGTCCAAATAGGGTTTCTAACCAATCTTTTGCATCCAATAGGTGTTTTGTGTCATTGGATGAACAATTAGGTCATTTTCGTCCTCCCTAGGCTTATTCTTGTCCAATTAGGGTTTCTAACCAATCTTGTGCATCCAATAGGTGTTTTGTGTCATTGCATGAACAATTAGGTCATTTTCGTCCTCCTTAGGGTTATTCTTGTCCAATTAGTGCTTCTAACCAATCTTGTGCATCCAATAGGTGTTTTTGTGTCATTGGATGAACATTTAGGTCTTTTTCGTCCTCCCTACACTTAATCTTGTCCAATTAGGGTTTTTAACCAATCTTGTGCATCCAATAGGTGTTTTTGTGTCATTGGATGAATAATTAGGTCATTTTCGTCCTCCCTAGGCGAATTCTTGTCCAAATAGGGTTTCTAACCAATCTTTTGCATCCAATAGGTGTTTTGTGTCATTGGATGAACAATTAGGTCATTTTCGTCCTCCCTAGGCTTATTCTTGTCCAATTAGGGTTTCTAACCAATCTTGTGCATCCAATAGGTGTTTTGTGTCATTGCATGAACAATTAGGTCATTTTCGTCCTCCTTAGGGTTATTCTTGTCCAATTAGTGCTTCTAACCAATCTTGTGCATCCAATAGGTGTTTTTGTGTCATTGGATGAACATTTAGGTCATTTTCATCCTCCCTACACTTAATCTTGTCCAATTACGGTTTCTAACCATTCTTGTGTATCCAATAGGTGTTTTTGTGTCATTGGATGAATAATTAGGTCATTTTCGTCCTCCCTAGGCGAATTCTTGTCCAAATAGGGTTTCAAACCAATCTTTTGCATCCAATAGGTGTTTTGTGTCATTGGATGAAA
The DNA here is from genome assembly GCA_037974835.1 of Cicer judaicum. NCBI lineage: Eukaryota > Viridiplantae > Streptophyta > Magnoliopsida > Fabales > Fabaceae > Cicer > Cicer judaicum. The sequence goes on along the minus strand of JBBPBS010000510.1, from coordinate 910,055 downwards.
AATTAGGTCATTTTCGTCCTCCCTAGGCTTATTCTTGTCCAATTAGGGTTTCTAACCAATCTTGTGCATCCAATAGGTGTTTTGTGTCATTGCATGAACAATTAGGTCATTTTCGTCCTCCTTAGGGTTATTCTTGTCCAATTAGTGCTTCTAACCAATCTTGAGCATCCAATAGGTGTTTTTGTGTCATTGGATGAACATTTAGGTCTTTTTCGTCCTCCCTACACTTAGTCTTGTCCAATTAGGGTTTTTAACCAATCTTGTGCATCCAATAGGTGTTTTTGTGTCATTGGATGAATAATTAGGTCATTTTCGTCCTCCCTAGGGTAATTCTTGTCCAATTAGGGTTTCTAACCAATCTTGTGCATCCAATAGGTGTTTTGTGTCATTGGATGAACAAGTATGTCATTTTAGTCCTCCCTAGGCTTATTCTTGTCCAATTAGGGTTTTAAACCAATCTTGTGCATCCAATAGGTGTTTTGTGTCATCGGATGAACATTTAGGTCATTTTCATCCTCCCTACACTTAATCTTGTCCAATTACGGTTTCTAACCAATCTTGTGTATCCAATAGGTGTTTTTGTGTCATTGGATGAATAATTAGGTCATTTTCGTCCTCCCTAGGCGAATTCTTGTCCAAATAGGGTTTCTAACCAATCTTTTGCATCCAATAGGTGTTTTGTGTCATTGGATGAACAATTAGGTCATTTTCGTCCTCCCTAGGCTTATTCTTGTCCAATTAGGGTTTCTAACCAATCTTGTGCATCCAATAGGTGTTTTGTGTCATTGCATGAACAATTAGGTCATTTTCGTCCTCCTTAGGCTGATTCTTGTCCAATTAGTGCTTCTAACCAATCTTGTGCATCCAATAGGTGTTTTTGTGTCATTGGATGAACATTTAGGTCTTTTTCGTCCTCCCTAAACTTAAACTTGTCCAATTACGGTTTCTAACCAATCTTGTGTATCCAATAGGTGTTTTTGTGTCATTGGAAGAATATTTAGGTCATTTTCGTCCTCCCTAGGCTTATTCTTGTCCAATTAGGGTTTTAAACCAATCTTGTGCATCCAATAGGTGTTTTGTGTCATTGGATGAACAATTAGGTCATTTTCGTCCTCCCTAGGCTTATTCTTGTCCAATTAGGGTTTCTAACCAATCTTGTGCATCCAATAGGTGTTTTGTGTCATTGGATGAACATTTAGGTCATTTTCGTCCTCGCTAAACTTAATCTTTTCCAATTAGGGTTTCTAACCAATCTTGTGCATCCAATAGGTGTTTTGTGTCATTGCATGAACAATTAGGTCATTTTCGTCCTCCCTAGGCTTATTCTTGTCCAATTAGTGCTTCTAAACAATCTTGTGCATCCAATAGGTGTTTTTGTGTCATTGGAAGAATATTTAGGTCATTTTCGTCCTCCCTAGGCTAATTCTTGTCCAATTAGGGTTTCTAACCAATCTTGTGCATGCAATAGGTGTTTTGTGTCATTGGATGAACAAGTAGGTCATTTTCGTCCTCCCTAGGCTTATTCTTGTCCAATTAGGGTTTTAAACCAATCTTGTGCATCCAATAGGTGTTTTGTGTCATTGGATGAACATTTAGGTCTTTTTCGTCCTCCCTAAACTTAATCTTGTCCAATTAGGATTTCTAACCAATCTTGTGCACCCAATAGGTGTTTTGTGTCATTGCATGAACAATTAGGTCATTTTCGTCCTCCCTTGGCTTATTCTTGTCCAATTAGTGCTTCTAACCAATCTTGTACATCCAATAGGTGTTTTTGTGTCATTGGAAGAATATTTAGGTCATTTTCGTCCTCCCTAGGCTAATACTTGTCCAATTAGGGTTTCTAACCAATCTATTGCATCCAATAGGTGTTTTGTGTCATTGGATGAACAAGTAGGTCATTTTAGTCCTCCCTAGGCTTATTCTTGTCCAATTAGGGTTTTAAACCAATCTTGTGCATCCAATAGGTGTTTTGTGTCATTGGATGAACATTTAGGTCTTTTTTGTCCTCCCTAAACTTAATCTTGTCCAATTAGGATTTCTAACCAATCTTGTGCATCAAATAGGTGTTTTGGGTCATTGCATGAACAATTAGGTCATTTTCGTCCTCCCTAGGCTTATTCTTGTCCAATTAGTGCTTCTAACCAATCTTGTACATCCAATAGGTGTTTTTGTGTCATTGGAAGAATATTTAGGTCATTTTCGTCCTCCCTAGGCTAATACTTGTCCAATTAGGGTTTCTAACCAATCTATTGCATCCAATAGGTGTTTTGTGTCATTGGATGAACAAGTAGGTCATTTTAGTCCTCCCTAGGCTTATTCTTGTCCAATTAGGGTTTTAAACCAATCTTGTGCATCCAATAGGTGTTTGGTGTCATTGGATGAACATTTAGGTCTTTTTCGTCCTCCCTAAACTTAATCTTGTCCAATTAGGATTTCTAACCAATCTTGTGCATCGAATAGGTGTTTTGTGTCATTGCATGAACAATTAGGTCATTTTCGTCCTCCCTAGGCTTATTCTTGTCCAATTAGTGCTTCTAACCAATCTTGTACATCCAATAGGTGTTTTTGTGTCATTGGAAGAATATTTAGGTCATTTTCGTCCTCCCTAGTCTAATACTTGTCCAATTAGGGTTTCTAACCAATCTATTGCATCCAATAGGTGTTTTGTGTCATTGGATGAACAAGTAGGTCATTTTCGTCCTCCATAGGCTTATTCTTGTCCAATTAGGGTTTTTAACCAATCTTGTGCATCCAATAGGTGTTTTGTGTCATTGGATGAACATTTAGGTCATTTTCATCCTCGCTAAACTTAATCTTGTCCAATTAGGGTTTCTAACCAATCTTGTGCATCCAATAGGTGTTTTGGTGTCATTGGATGAACATTTAGGTCATTTTCGTCCTCTCTCGACTTATGCTTGTCCAATTAGGGTTTCTAACCAATCTTGTGCATCCAATAGGTGTTTTTGTGTCATTGGATGAACAATTTGTCATTTTCGTCCACCCTAGGCTAATTCTTGTCCAATTAGGGTTTTTAACCAATCTTGTGCATCCAAAAGGTGTTTTGTGTCATTGGATGAACAATTAGGTAATTTTCGTCCTCCCTAGGCTTATACTTGTCAAATTAAGGTTTCTAACCATTCTTGTGCGTCCAATAGGTGTTTTTGTGTCATTGGAAGAATATTTAGGTCATAATCATCCTCCCTACACTTAATCTTGTCCAATTAGGGTTTTTATCCAATCTTGTGCATCCAATAGGTGTTTTTGTGTCATTGGATGAATAATTAGGTCATTTTCGTCCTCCCTAGGCTAATTCTTGTCCAATTAGGGTTTCTAACCAATCTTGTGCATCCAATAGGTGTTTTGTGTCATTGGATGAACAAGTAGGTCATTGTAGTCCTCCCTTGGCTTATTCTTGTCCAATTAGGGTTTTAAACCAATCTTGTGCATCCAATAGGTGTTTTGTGTCATTGGATGAACATTTAGGTCTTTTTTGTCCTCCCTAAACTTAATCTTGTCCAATTAGGATTTCTAACCAATCTTGTGCATCCAATAGGTGTTTTGTGTCATTGCATGAACAATTAGGTCATTTTCGTCCTCCCTAGGCTTATTCTTGTCCAATTAGTGCTTCTAACCAATCTTGTACATCCAATAGGTGTTTTTGTGTCATTGGAAGAATATTTAGGTCATTTTCGTCCTCCCTAGGCTAATACTTGTCCAATTAGGGTTTCTAACCAATCTATTGCATCCAATAGGTGTTTTGTGTCATTGGATGAACAAGTAGGTCATTTTCGTCCTCCCTAGGCTTATTCTTGTCCAATTAGGGTTTTAAACCAATCTTGTGCATCCAATAGGTGTTTTGTGTCATTGGATGAACATTTAGGTCTTTTTCGTCCTCCCTAAACTTAATCTTGTCCAATTAGGATTTCTAACCAATCTTGTGCACCCAATAGGTGTTTTGTGTCATTGCATGAACAATTAGGTCATTTTCGTCCTCCCTAGGCTTATTCTTGTCCAATTAGTGCTTCTAACCAATCTTGTACATCCAATAGGTGTTTTTGTGTCATTGGAAGAATATTTAGGTCATTTTCGTCCTCCCTAGGCTAATACTTGTCCAATTAGGGTTTCTAACCAATCTATTGCATCCAATAGGTGTTTTGTGTCATTGGATGAACAAGTAGGTCATTTTCGTCCTCGCAAAACTTAATCTTGTCGAATTAGGGTTTCGAACCAATCTTGTGCATCCAATAGGTGTTTTTGTGTCATTGGATGAATAATTAGGTCATTTTCGTCCTCCCTAGGCTAATTCTTGTCCAATTAGGATTTCTAACCAATCTTGTGCATCCAATAGGTGTTTTTTCTCATTGCATGAACAATTAGGTCATTTTCGTCCTCCCTAGGCTTATTCTTGTGCAATTAGTGCTTCTAACCAATCTTGTGCATCCAATAGGTGTTTTTGTGTCATTGGAAGAACAATTAGGTGATTTTTGTCCTCCCTAAGCTAATTCTTGTCCAATTAGGGTTTCTAACCAATCTTTTACATGCAATAGGTGTTTTGTGTCATTGGATGAATATTTATGTCATTTTCGTCCTCCCTACACTTAATCTTGTCCAATTAGGGTGTCTATCCAATCTTGTGCGTCCAATAGGTGTTTTTGTGTCATTGGATGAACATTTAGGTCATTTTCGTCCTCCCTAGGCTTATGGTTGTCCAATTAGGGTTTCTAACCAATCTTGTGCATTCAATAGGTGTTCTGGTGTCATTGGATGAACAATTAGGTCATTTTCGTCCTCGCTAAACTTAATCATGTCCAATTAGGGTTTCTAACCAATCTTGTGCATCCAATAGGTGTTTTTGTGTCACTGGATGCACATTTAGGTCATTTTCGTGCTCCCTAGGCTTATGCTTGTCCAATTAGGGTTTCTAACCAATCTTGTGCATCCAATAGGTGTTTTTGTGTCATTGGATGAACAATTTGTCATTTTCGTCCACCCTAGGTTAATTCTTGTCCAATTAGGGTTTTTAACCAATCTTATGCATCCAATAGGTGTTTTTGTGTCATTGGATGAACAATTAGGTCATTTTCGTCCTCCCTAGGCTGATACTTGTCAAATTAGGGTTTCTAACCAATCTTGTGCGTCCAATAGGTGTTTTTGTGTCACTGGAAGAATATTTAGGTCATAATAGTCCTCCCTACACTTAATCTTGTCCAATTAAGGTTTTTAACCAATCTTGTGCATCCAATAGGTGTTTTGTGTCATTGGATGAACATTTAGGTCATTTTCGTCCTTCCTAAACTTAATCTTGTCCAATTAGGGTTTCTAAGCAATCTTGTGCATCCAATAGGTGTTTTTTTGTCATTGGAAGAACAATTAGGTGATTTTCGTCCTCCCTAAGCTAATTCTTGTCCAATTAGGGTTTCTAACCAATCTTGTGCATCCAATAGGTGTTTTTGTGTCATTGGATGAACATTTAGGTCTTTTTCGTCCTCCCTAAACTTAATCTTGTCCAATTAGGGTTTTTAACCAATCTTGTGCATCCAATAGGTGTTTTTGTGTCATTGGATGAACAATTAGGTCATTTTCGTCCTCCCTAGGCTAATTCTTGTCCAATTAATGTTTCTAACCAATCTTGTGCATCCAATAGGTGTTTTGTGTCATTGGATGAACAAGTAGGTCATTTTAGTCCTCCCTAGTCTTATTCTTGTCCAATTAGGGTTTTAAACCAATCTTGTGCATCCAATAGGTGTTTTGTGTCATTGGAAGAACATTTAGGTCTTTTTCGTCCTCCCTAAACTTAATGTTGTCCAATTATGGTTTCTAACCAATCTTGAGCATCCAATAGGTGTTTTGTCTCATTGCATGAACAATTAGGTCATTTTCGTCCTCCCTAGGCTTATTCTTGTCCAATTAGTGCTTCTAACCAATCTTGTGCATCCAATAGGTGTTTTGTGTCATTGGATGAACAAGTAGGTAATTTTAGTCCTCCCTAGGCTTATTGTTGTCCAATTAGGGTTTTAAACCAATCTTGTGCATCCAATAGGTGTTTTGTGTCATTGGATGAACATTTAGGTCTTTTTCGTCCTCCCTAAACTTAATCTTGTCCAATTAGGATTTCTAACCAATCTTGTGCATCCAATAGGTGTTTTGTGTCATTGCATGAACAATTAGGTCATTTTCGTCCTCCCTAGGCTTATTCTTGTCCAATTAGTGCTTCTAACCAATCTTGTACATCCAATAGGTGTTTTTGTGTCATTGGAAGAATATTTAGGTCATTTTCGTCCTCCCTAGGCTAATACTTGTCCAATTAGGGTTTCTAACCAATCTATTGCATCCAATAGGTGTTTTGTGTCATTGGATGAACAAGTAGGTCATTTTCGTCCTCCCTAGCCTTATTCTTGTCCAATTAGGGTTTGTAACCAATCTTGTGCATCCAATAGGTGTCTTGTGTCATTGGATGAACATTTAGGTCATTTTCATCCTCGCTAAACTTAATCTTGTCCAATTAGGGTTTCTAACCAATCTTGTACATCCAATAGGTGTTTTTGTGTCATTGGATGAACATTTAGGTCATTTTCGTCCTCTCTCGACTTATGCTTGTCCAATTAGGGTTTCTTACCAATCTTGTGCATCCAATAGGTGTTTTTGTGTCATTGGATGAACAATTTGTCATTTTTGTCCACCCTAGGCTAATTCTTGTCCAATTAGGGTTTTTAACCAATCTTGTGCATCCAATAGGTGTTTTGTGTCATTGGATGAACAATTAGGTCATTTTCGTCCTCCCTAGGCTTATACTTGTCAAATTAGGGTTTCTAACCAATCTTGTGCGTCCAATAGGTGTTTTTGTGTCATTGGAAGATTATTTAGGTCATAATCATCCTCCCTACACTTAATCTTGTCCAATTAGGGTTTTTAACCAATCTTGTGCATCCAATAGGTGTTTTTGTGTCATTGGATGAATATTTAGGTCATTTTCGTCCTCCCTAGGCTAATTCTTGTCCAATTAGGGTTTTAAACCAATCTTGTGCATCCAATAGGTGTTTTGTGTCATTGGATGAACATTTAGGTCTTTTTTGTCCTCCCTAAACTTAATCTTGTCCAATTAGGATTTCTAACCAATCTTGTGCATCAAATAGGTGTTTTGGGTCATTGCATGAACAATTAGGTCATTTTCGTCCTCCCTAGGCTTATTCTTGTCCAATTAGTGCTTCTAACCAATCTTGTACATCCAATAGGTGTTTTTGTGTCATTGGAAGAATATTTAGGTCATTTTCGTCCTCCCTAGGCTAATACTTGTCCAATTAGGGTTTCTAACCAATCTATTGCATCCAATAGGTGTTTTGTGTCATTGGATGAACAAGTAGGTCATTTTAGTCCTCCCTAGGCTTATTCTTGTCCAATTAGGGTTTTAAACCAATCTTGTGCATCCAATAGGTGTTTGGTGTCATTGGATGAACATTTAGGTCTTTTTCGTCCTCCCTAAACTTAATCTTGTCCAATTAGGATTTCTAACCAATCTTGTGCATCGAATAGGTGTTTTGTGTCATTGCATGAACAATTAGGTCATTTTCGTCCTCCCTAGGCTTATTCTTGTCCAATTAGTGCTTCTAACCAATCTTGTACATCCAATAGGTGTTTTTGTGTCATTGGAAGAATATTTAGGTCATTTTCGTCCTCCCTAGTCTAATACTTGTCCAATTAGGGTTTCTAACCAATCTATTGCATCCAATAGGTGTTTTGTGTCATTGGATGAACAAGTAGGTCATTTTCGTCCTCCATAGGCTTATTCTTGTCCAATTAGGGTTTTTAACCAATCTTGTGCATCCAATAGGTGTTTTGTGTCATTGGATGAACATTTAGGTCATTTTCATCCTCGCTAAACTTAATCTTGTCCAATTAGGGTTTCTAACCAATCTTGTGCATCCAATAGGTGTTTTGGTGTCATTGGATGAACATTTAGGTCATTTTCGTCCTCTCTCGACTTATGCTTGTCCAATTAGGGTTTCTAACCAATCTTGTGCATCCAATAGGTGTTTTTGTGTCATTGGATGAACAATTTGTCATTTTCGTCCACCCTAGGCTAATTCTTGTCCAATTAGGGTTTTTAACCAATCTTGTGCATCCAAAAGGTGTTTTGTGTCATTGGATGAACAATTAGGTAATTTTCGTCCTCCCTAGGCTTATACTTGTCAAATTAAGGTTTCTAACCATTCTTGTGCGTCCAATAGGTGTTTTTGTGTCATTGGAAGAATATTTAGGTCATAATCATCCTCCCTACACTTAATCTTGTCCAATTAGGGTTTTTATCCAATCTTGTGCATCCAATAGGTGTTTTTGTGTCATTGGATGAATAATTAGGTCATTTTCGTCCTCCCTAGGCTAATTCTTGTCCAATTAGGGTTTCTAACCAATCTTGTGCATCCAATAGGTGTTTTGTGTCATTGGATGAACAAGTAGGTCATTGTAGTCCTCCCTTGGCTTATTCTTGTCCAATTAGGGTTTTAAACCAATCTTGTGCATCCAATAGGTGTTTTGTGTCATTGGATGAACATTTAGGTCTTTTTTGTCCTCCCTAAACTTAATCTTGTCCAATTAGGATTTCTAACCAATCTTGTGCATCCAATAGGTGTTTTGTGTCATTGCATGAACAATTAGGTCATTTTCGTCCTCCCTAGGCTTATTCTTGTCCAATTAGTGCTTCTAACCAATCTTGTACATCCAATAGGTGTTTTTGTGTCATTGGAAGAATATTTAGGTCATTTTCGTCCTCCCTAGGCTAATACTTGTCCAATTAGGGTTTCTAACCAATCTATTGCCTCCAATAGGTGTTTTGTGTCATTGGATGAACAAGTAGGTCATTTTAGTCCTCCCTAGGCTTATTCTTGTCCAATTAGGGTTTTAAACCAATCTTGTGCATCCAATAGGTGTTTTGTGTCATTGGATGAACATTTAGGTCTTTTTTGTCCTCCCTAAACTTAATCTTGTCCAATTAGGATTTCTAACCAATCTTGTGCATCCAATAGGTGTTTTGTGTCATTGCATGAACAATTAGGTCATTTTCGTCCTCCCTAGGCTTATTCTTGTCCAATTAGTGCTTCTAACCAATCTTGTACATCCAATAGGTGTTTTTGTGTCATTGGAAGAATATTTAGGTCATTTTCGTCCTCGCTAGGCTATTTCTTGTCCAATTAGGGTTTCTAACCAATCTATTGCATCCAATAGGTGTTTTGTGTCATTGGATGAACAAGTAGGTCATTTTCGACCTCCCTAGGCTTATTCTTGTCCAATTAGGGTTTTTAACCAATCTTGTGCATCCAATAGGTGTTTTGTGTCATTGGATGAACAATTAGGTCATTTTCGTCCTCCCTAGGCTTATTCTTGTCCAATTAGGGTTTCTAACCAATCATGTGCATCCAATAGGTGTTTTGTGTCATTGCATGAACAATTAGGTCATTTTCGTCCTCCCTAGGCTTATTCTTGTCCAATTAGTGCTTCTAACCAATCTTGTACATCCAATAGGTGTTTTTGTGTCATTGGAAGAATATTTAGGTCATTTTCGTCCTCCCTAGGCTAATTCTTGTCCAATTAGGGTTTCTAACCAATCTTTTGCATCCAATAGGTGTTTTGTGTCATTGGATGAACAAGTAGGTCATTTTCGTCCTCCCTAGGCTTATTCTTGTCCAATTAGGGTTTTAAACCAATCTTGTGCATCCAATAGGTGTTTTGTGTCATTGGATGAATATTTAGGTCTTTTTCGTCCTCCCTAAACTTAAGATTGCCCAATTAGGGTTTCTAACCACTCTTGTGCATCCAATAGGTGTTTTGTGTTATTGCATGAACAATTAGGTCATTTTCGTCCTCCCTAGGGTTATTCTTGTCCAATTAGGGTTTTTAACCAATCGTGTGCATCCAATAGGTGTTTTTGTGTCATTGGAAGAACATTTAGGTCATTTTCGTCCTTCCTAAACTAAATCTTGTCCAATTAGGGTTTCTAACCAATCTTGTGCATCCAATAGGTGTTTTTGTGTCATTGGAAAAACAATTAGGTGATTTTCGTCCTCCCTAAGCTAATTCTTGTCCAATTAGGGTTTCTAACCAATCTTTTGCATCCAATAGGTGTTTTGTGTCATTGGATGAATATTTAGGTCATTTTCGTCCTCCCTACACTTAATCTTGTCCAATTAGGGTTTCTAACCAATCTTGTACATCCAATAGGTGTTTTTGTGTCATTGGATGAACATTTAGGTCTTTTTCGTCCTCCCTAAACTTAATCTTGTCCAATTACGGTTTCTAACCAATCTTGTGTATCCAATAGGTGTTTTTGTGTCATTGGATAAATAATTAGGTCATTTTCGTCCTCCCTAGGCGAATTCTTGTCCAAATAGGGTTTGTAACCAATCTTGTGCATCCAATAGGTGTTTTGTGTCATTGGATGAACAAGTAGGTCATTTTCGTCCTCCCTAGGCTTATTCTTGTCCAATTAGGGTTTTAAACCAATCTTGTGCATCCAATAGGTGTTTTGTGTCATTGGATGAACATTTAGGTCATTTTCGTCCTCGCTAAACTTAATCTTGTCGAATGAGGGTTTCTAACCAATCTTGTGCATCCAATAGGTGTTTTTGTGTCATTGGATGAAAATTTAGGTCATTTTCGTCCTCCCTAAACTTAAGCTTGTCCAATTAGGGTTTCTAACCAATCTTTTGCATCCAATAGGTGTTTTTTCTCATTGCATGAACAATTAGGTCATTTTCGTCCTCCCTAGGCTTATTCTTGTGCAATTAGTGCTTCTAACCAATCTTGTGCATCCAATAGGTGTTTTTGTGTCATTGGAAGAACAATTAGGTGATTTTTGTCCTCCCTAAGCTAATTCTTGTCCAATTAGGGTTTCTAACCAATCTTTTGCATCCAATAGGTGTTTTGTGTGATTGGATGAATATTTATGTCATTTTCGTCCTCCCTACACTTAATCTTGTCCAATTAGGGTTTCTATCCAATCTTGTGCGTCCAATAGGTGTTTTTGTGTCATGGGATGAACATTTAGGTCATTTTCGTCCTCCCTAGGCTTATGGTTGTCCAATTAGGGTTTCTAACCAATCTTGTGCATCCAATAGGTGTTCTGCTGTCATTGGATGAACAATTAGGTCATTTTCGTCCTCGCTAAACTTAATCATGTCCAATTAGGGTTTCTAACCAATGTTGTGCATCCAATAGGTGTTTTTGTGTCATTGGATGAACATTTAAGTCATTTTCGTCCTCCCTAGGCTTATGCTTGTCCAATTAGGGTTTCTAACCAATCTTGTGCATCCAATAGGTGTTTTTGTGTCATTGGATGAACAATTTGTCATTTTCGTCCACCCTAGGTTAATTCTTGTCCAATTAGGGTTTTTAACCAATCTTATGCATCCAATAGGTGTTTTTGTGTCATTGGATGAACAATTACGTCATTTTCGTCCTCCCTAGGCTGATACTTGTCAAATTAGGGTTTCTAACCAATCTTGTGCGTCCAATAGGTGTTTTTGTGTCATTGGAAGAATATTTAGGTCATAATCGTCCTCCCTACACTTAATCTTGTCCAATTAGGGTTTTTAACCAATCTTGTGCATTCAATAGGTGTTTTGTGTCATTGGATGAACATTTAGGTCATTTTCGTCCTTCCTAAACTTAATCTTGTCCAATTAGGGTTTCTAACCAATCTTGTGCATCCAATAGGTGTTTTTGTGTCTTTGGAAGAACAATTAGGTGATTTTCGTCCTCCCTAGGCTTATTCTTGTCCAATTAGGGTGTTTAACCAATCTTGTGCATCCAATAGGTGTTTTGTGTCATTGGATGAACAATTAGGTCATTTTCGTCCTCCCTAGGCTTATACTTGTCAAATTAGGGTTTCTAACCAATCTTGTGCGTCCAATAGGTGTTTTTGTGTCATTGGAAGAATATTTAGGTCATAATCGTCCTCCCTACACTTAATCTTGTCCAATTAGGGTTTTTAACCAATCTTGTGCATCCAATAGGTGTTTTGTGTCATTGGATGAACAATTAGGTCATTTTCGTCCTCCCTAGGCTTATACTTGTCAAATTAAGGTTTCTAACCAATCTTGTGCGTCCAATAGGTGTTTTTGTGTCATTGGAACAATATTTAGGTCATAATCATCCTCCCTACACTTAATCTTGTCCAATTAGGGTTTTTAACCAATCTTGTGCATCCAATAGGTGTTTTTGTGTCATTGGATGAATAATTAGGTCATTTTCGTCCTCCCTAGGCTAATTCTTGTCCAATTAGGGTTTCTAACCAATCTTGTGCATCCAATAGGTGTTTTGTGTCATTGGATGAACAAGTAGGTCATTTTAGTCCTCCCTAGGCTTATTCTTGTCCAATTAGGGTTTTAAACCAATCTTGTGCATCCAAAAGGTGTTTTGTGTCATTGGATGAACATTTAGGTCTTTTTTGTCCTCCCTAAACTTAATCTTGTCCAATTAGGATTTCTAACCAATCTTGTGCATCCAATAGGTGTTTTGTGTCATTGCATGAACATTTAGGTCATTTTCGTCCTCCCTAGGCTAATACTTGTCCAATTAGGGTTTCTAACCAATCTATTGCATCCAATAGGTGTTTTGTGTCATTGGATGAACAAGTAGGTCATTTTAGTCCTCCCTAGGCTTATTCTTGTCCAATTAGGGTTTTAAACCAATCTTGTGCATCCAATAGGTGTTTTGTGTCATTGGATGAACATTTAGGTCTTTTTCGTCCTCGCTAAACTTAATCTTGTCCAATTAGGGTTTCTAACCAATCTTGTGCATCCAATAGGTGTTTTAGTGTCATTGGATGAACATTTAGGTCATTTTCGTCCTCCCTAGGCTTATGCTTGTCCAATTAGGGTTTCTTACCAATCTTGTGCATCCAATAGGTGTTTTTGTGTCATTGGATGAACAATTTGTCATTTTCGTCCACCCTAGGCTAATTCTTGTCCAATTCGGGTTTTTAACCAATCTTGTGCATCCAATAGGTGTTTTTGTGTCATTGGAAGAACAATTAGGTGATTTTGGTCCTCCCTAAGCTAATTCTTGTCCAATTAGGGTTTCTAACCAATCTTTTGCATCCAATAGGTGTTTTGTGTCATTGGATGAACATTTAGGTCTTTTTCGTCCTCCCTAGGCTTATGCTTGTCGAATTAGGGTTTCTAACCAATCTTGTGCATCCAATAGGTGTTTTTGTGTCATTGGATGAACAATTAGGTGTTTTCATCCTCCCTAGGCTAATTCTTGTCCAATTAGGGTTTCTAACCAATCTTGTGCATCCAATAGGTGTTTTGTGTCATTGGATGAACAAGTAGGTCATTTTCGTCCTCCCTAGGCTTATTCTTGTCCAATTACGGTTTTAAACCAATCTTGTGCATCCAATAGGTGTTTTGTGTCATTGGATGAACATTTAGGTCATTTTCGTCCTCGCTAAACTTAATCTTGTCGAATGAGGGTATCTAACCAATCTTGTGCATCCAATAGGTGTTTTTGTGTCATTGGATGAACATTTAGGTCATTTTCGTCCTCCCAAAACTTAAGCTTGTCCAATTAGGGTTTCTAACCAATCTTTTGCATCCAATAGGTGTTTTTTCTCATTGCATGAACAATTAGGTCATTTTCGTCCTCCCAAGGCTTATTCTTGTGCAATTAGTGCTTCTAACCAATCTTGTGCATCCAATAGGTGTTTTTGTGTCATTGGAAGAACAATTAGGTGATTTTTGTCCTCCCTAAGCAAATTCTTGTCCAATTGGGGTTTCTAACCAATCTTTTGCATCCAATAGGTGTTTTGTGTGATTGGATGAATATTTATGTCATTTTCGTCCTCCCTACACTTAATCTTGTCCAATTAGGGTTTCTATCCAATCTTGTGCGTCCAATAGGTGTTTTTGTGTCATGGGATGAACATTTAGGTCATTTTCGTCCTCCCTAGGCTTATGGTTGTCCAATTAGGGTTTCTAACCAATCTTGTGCATCCAATAGGTGTTCTGCTGTCATTGGATGAACAATTAGGTCATTTTCGTCCTCGCTAAACTTAATCATGTCCAATTAGGGTTTCTAACCAATGTTGTGCATCCAATAGGTGTTTTTGTGTCATTGGATGAACATTTAAGTCATTTTCGTCCTCCCTAGGCTTATGCTTGTCCAATTAGGGTTTCTAACCAATCTTGTGCATCCAATAGGTGTTTTTGTGTCATTGGATGAACAATTTGTCATTTTCGTCCACCCTAGGTTAATTCTTGTCCAATTAGGGTTTTTAACCAATCTTATGCATCCAATAGGTGTTTTTGTGTCATTGGATGAACAATTAGGTCATTTTCGTCCTCCCTAGGCTGATACTTGTCAAATTAGGGTTTCTAACCAATCTTGTGCGTCCAATAGGTGTTTTTGTGTCATTGGAAGAATATTTAGGTCATAATCGTCCTCCCTACACTTAATCTTGTCCAATTAGGGTTTTTAACCAATCTTGTGCATCCAATAGGTGTTTTGTGTCATTGGATGAACATTTAGGTCATTTTCGTCCTTCCTAAACTTAATCTTGTCCAATTAGGGTTTCTAAGCAATCTTGTGCATCTAATAGGTGTTTTTGTGTCATTGGAAGAACAATTAGGTGATTTTCGTCCTCCCTAAGCAAATTCTGGTCCAATTAGGGTTTCTAACCAATCTTGTGCATCCAATAGGTGTTTTTGTGTCATTGGATGAACATTTAGGTCTTTTTCGTCCTCCCTAAACTTAATCTTGTCCAATTAGGGTTTTTAACCAATCTTGTGCATCCAATAGGTGTTTTTGTGTCATTGGATGAACAATTAGGTCATTTTCGTCCTCCCTAGGCTAATTCTTGTCCAATTAGGGTTTCTAACCAATCTTGTGCATCCAATAGGTGTTTTGTGTCATTGGATGAACAGGTAGGTCATTTTAGTCCTCCGTAGTCTTATTCTTGTCCAATTAGGGTTTTAAACCAATCTTGTTCATCCAATAGGTGTTTTGTGTCATTGGATGAACATTTAGGTCTTTTTCGTCCTCCCTAAACTTAATGTTGTCCAATTATGGTTTCTAACCAATCTTGTGCATCCAATAGGTG
This sequence comes from Cicer judaicum, assembly GCA_037974835.1. Lineage (NCBI taxonomy): Eukaryota > Viridiplantae > Streptophyta > Magnoliopsida > Fabales > Fabaceae > Cicer > Cicer judaicum. Next base: position 894,964 of record JBBPBS010000510.1, on the reverse strand, counting down.
TTTTGTCTCATTGCATGAACAATTAGGTCATTTTCGTCCTCCCTCGGCTTATTCTTGTCCAATTAGTGCTTCTAACCAATCTTGTGCATCCAATAGGTGTTTTTGTGTCATTGGAAGAATATTTAGGTCATTTTCGTCCTCCCTAGGCTAATTCTTGTCCAATTAGGGTTTCTAACCAATCTTGTGCATCCAATAGGTGTTTTGTGTCATTGGATGAACAAGTAGGTCATTTTAGTCCTCCCTAGGCTTATTCTTGTCCAATTAGGGTTTTAAACCAATCTTGTTCATCCAATAGGTGTTTTGTGTCATTGGATGAACATTTAGGTCTTTTTCGTCCTCCCTAAACTTAATGTTGTCCAATTATGGTTTCTAACCAATCTTGTGCATCCAATAGGTGTTTTGTCTCATTGCATGAACAATTAGGTCATTTTCGTCCTCCCTCGGCTTATTCTTGTCCAATTAGTGCTTCTAACCAATCTTGTGCATCCAATAGGTGTTTTTGTGTCATTGGATGAACAATTAGGTCATTTTCGTCCTCCCTAGGCTAATTCTTGTCCAATTAGGGTTTCTAACCAATCTTGTGCATCCAATAGGTGTTTTGTGTCATTGGATGAACAGGTAGGTCATTTTAGTCCTCCCTAGTCTTATTCTTGTCCAATTAGGGTTTTAAACCAATCTTGTTCATCCAATAGGTGTTTTGTGTCATTGGATGAACATTTAGGTCTTTTTCGTCCTCCCTAAACTTAATGTTGTCCAATTATGGTTTCTAACCAATCTTGTGCATCCAATAGGTGTTTTGTCTCATTGCATGAACAATTAGGTCATTTTCGTCCTCCCTCGGCTTATTCTTGTCCAATTAGTGCTTCTAACCAATCTTGTGCATCCAATAGGTGTTTTTGTGTCATTGGAAGAATATTTAGGTCATTTTCGTCCTCCCTAGGCTAATTCTTGTCCAATTAGGGTTTCTAACTAATCTTGTGCATCCAATAGGTGTTTTGTGTAATTGGATGAACAAGTAGGTCACTTTCGTCCTCCCTAGGCTTATTCTTGTCCAATTAGGGTTTTTAACCAATCTTGTGCATCCAATAGGTGTTTTGTGTCATTGGATGAACATTTAGGTCTTTTTCGTCCTCCCTAAACTTAATGTTGTCCAATTATGGTTTCTAACCAATCTTGTGCATCCAATAGGTGTTTTGTCTCATTGCATGAACAATTAGGTCATTTTCGTCCTCCCTAGGCTTATTCTTGTCCAATTAGTACTTCTAACCAATCTTGTGCATGCAATAGGTGTTTTCTGTCATTGGATGAACAATTAGGTCATTTTCGTCCTCCCTAGGCTAATTCTTGTCCAATTAGGGTTTCTAACCAATCTTGTGCATCCAATAGGTGTTTTGTGTCATTGGATGAACAAGTAGGTCATTTTAGTCCTCCCTAGTCTTATTCTTGTCCAATTAGGGTTTTAAACCAATCTTGTTCATCCAATAGGTGTTTTGTGTCATTGGATGAACATTTAGGTCTTTTTCGTCCTCCCTAAACTTAATGTTGTCCAATTATGGTTTCTAACCAATCTTGTGCATCCAATAGGTGTTTTGTCTCATTGCATGAACAATTAGGTCATTTTCGTCCTCCCTAGGCTTATTCTTGTCCAATTAGTACTTCTAACCAATCTTGTGCATGCAATAGGTGTTTTCTGTCATTGGATGAACAATTAGGTCATTTTCGTCCTCCCTAGGCTAATTCTTGTCCAATTAGGGTTTCTAACAATTCTTGTGCATCCAATAGGTGTTTTGTGTCATTGGATGAACAAGTAGGTCATTTTAGTCCTCCCTAGGCTTATTCTTGTCCAATTAGGGTTTTAAACCAATCTTGTGCATCCAATAGGTGTTTTGTGTCATTGGATGAACATTTAGGTCTTTTTCGTCCTCCCTAAACTTAAGCTTGTCCAATTAGGGTTTCTAACCAATCTTTTGCATCCAATAGGTGTTTTTTCTCATTGCATGAACAATTAGGTCATTTTCGTCCTCCCTAGGCTTATTCTTGTCCAATTAGTGCTTCTAACCAATCTTGTGCATCCAATAGGTGTTTTTGTGTCATTGGAAGAACAATTAGGTGATTTTGGTCCTCCCTAAGCTAATTCTTGTCCAATTAGGGTTTCTAACCAATCTTTTGCATCCAATAGGTGTTTTGTGTCATTGGATGAATATTTAGGTCATTTTCGTCCTCCCTACACTTAATCATGTCCAATTAGGGTTTCTAACCAATCTTGTGCATCCAATAGGTGTTTTTGTGTCATTGGATGAACATTTAGGTCATTTTCGTCCTCCCTAGGCTTATGCTTGTCGAATTAGGTTTTCTAACCAATCTTGTGCATCCAATAGGTGTTTTTGTGTCATTGGATGAACAATTAGGTCATTTTCGTCCTCCCTAGGCTAATTCTTGTCCAATTAGGGTTTCTAACCAATCTTGTGCATCCAATAGGTGTTTTGTGTCATTGGATGAACAAGTAGGTCATTTTCGTCCTCCCTAGGCCTATTCTTGTCCAATTAGAGTTTTTAACCAATCTTGTGCATCCAATAGGTGTTTTGTGTCATTGGATGAACATTTAGGTCATTTTCGTCCTCGCTAAACTTAATCTTGTCCAATTAGGGTTTCTAACCAATCTTGTGCATCCAATAGGTGTTTTTGTGTCATTGGATGAACATTTAGGTCATTTTCGTCCTCCCTCGGCTTATGCTTGTCCAATTAGGGTTTCTAACCAATCTTGTGCATCCAATAGGTGTTTTTGTGTCATTGGATGAACATTTAGGTCTTTTTCGTCCTCCCTAGGCTTATGCTTGTCGAATTAGGGTTTCTAACCAATCTTGTGCATCCAATAGGTGTTTTTGTGTCATTGGATGAACAATTTGTCATTTTCGTCCACCCTAGGCTAATTCTTGTCCAATTAGGGTTTTTAACCAATCTTGTGCATCCAATAGGTGTTTTTGTGTCATTGGAAGTACAATTAGGTGATTTTGGTCCTCCCTAAGCTAATTCTTGTCCAATTAGGGTTTCTAACCAATCTTTTGCATCCAATAGGTGTTTTGTGTCATTGGATGAACATTTAGGTCTTTTTCGTCCTCCCTAGGCTTATGCTTGTCGAATTAGGGTTTCTAACCAATCTTGTGCATCCAATAGGTGTTTTTGTGTCATTGGATGAACAATTAGGTGATTTTCATCCTCCCTAGGCTAATTCTTGTCCAATTAGGGTTTCTAACCAATCTTGTGCATCCAATAGGTGTTTTGTGTCATTGGATGAACAAGTAGGTCATTTTCGTCCTCCCTAGGCTTATTCTTGTCCAATTACGGTTTTAAACCAATCTTGTGCATCCAATAGGTGTTTTGTGTCATTGGATGAACATTTAGGTCATTTTCGTCCTCGTTAAACTTAATCTTGTCGAATGAGGGTATCTAACCAATCTTGTGCATCCAATAGGTGTTTTTGTGTCATTGGATGAACATTTAGGTCATTTTCGTCCTCCCAAAACTTAAGCTTGTCCAATTAGGGTTTCTAACCAATCTTTTGCATCCAATATGTGTTTTTTCTCATTGCATGAACAATTAGGTCATTTTCGTCCTCCCTAGGCTTATTCTTGTGCAATTAGTGCTTCTAACCAATCTTGTGCATCCAATAGGTGTTTTTGTGTCATTGGAAGAACAATTAGGTGATTTTTGTCCTCCCTAAGCAAATTCTTGTCCAATTGGGGTTTCTAACCAATCTTTTGCATCCAATAGGTGTTTTGTGTGATTGGATGAATATTTATGTCATTTTCGTCCTCCCTACACTTAATCTTGTCCAATTAGGGTTTCTATCCAATCTTGTGCGTCCAATAGGTGTTTTTGTGTCATGGGATGAACATTTAGGTCATTTTCGTCCTCCCTAGGCTTATGGTTGTCCAATTAGGGTTTCTAACCAATCTTGTGCATCCAATAGGTGTTCTGCTGTCATTGGATGAACAATTAGGTCATTTTCGTCCTCGCTAAACTTAATCATGTCCAATTAGGGTTTCTAACCAATGTTGTGCATCCAATAGGTGTTTTTGTGTCATTGGATGAACATTTAAGTCATTTTCGTCCTCCCTAGGCTTATGCTTGTCCAATTAGGGTTTCTAACCAATCTTGTGCATCCAATAGGTGTTTTTGTGTCATTGGATGAACAATTTGTCATTTTCGTCCACCCTAGGTTAATTCTTGTCCAATTAGGGTTTTTAACCAATCTTATGCATCCAATAGGTGTTTTTGTGTCATTGGATGAACAATTCGGTCATTTTCGTCCTCCCTAGGCTGATACTTGTCAAATTAGGGTTTCTAACCAAACTTGTGCGTCCAATAGGTGTTTTTGTGTCATTGGAAGAATATTTAGGTCATAATCGTCCTCCCTACACTTAATCTTGTCCAATTAGGGTTTTTAACCAATCTTGTGCATCCAATAGGTGTTTTGTGTCATTGGATGAACATTTAGGTCATTTTCGTCCTTCCTAAACTTAATCTTGTCCAATTAGGGTTTCTAAGCAATCTTGTGCATCTAATAGGTGTTTTTGTGTCATTGGAAGAACAATTAGGTGATTTTCGTCCTCCCTAAGCAAATTCTGGTCCAATTAGGGTTTCTAACCAATCTTGTGCATCCAATAGGTGTTTTTGTGTCATTGGATGAACATTTAGGTCTTTTTCGTCCTCCCTAAACTTAATCTTGTCCAATTAGGGTTTTTAACCAATCTTGTGCATCCAATAGGTGTTTTTGTGTCATTGGATGAACAATTAGGTCATTTTCGTCCTCCCTAGGCTAATTCTTGTCCAATTAGGGTTTCTAACCAATCTTGTGCATCCAATAGGTGTTTTGTGTCATTGGATGAACAGGTAGGTCATTTTAGTCCTCCGTAGTCTTATTCTTGTCCAATTAGGGTTTTAAACCAATCTTGTTCATCCAATAGGTGTTTTGTGTCATTGGATGAACATTTAGGTCTTTTTCGTCCTCCCTAAACTTAATGTTGTCCAATTATGGTTTCTAACCAATCTTGTGCATCCAATAGGTGTTTTGTCTCATTGCATGAACAATTAGGTCATTTTCGTCCTCCCTCGGCTTATTCTTGTCCAATTAGTGCTTCTAACCAATCTTGTGCATCCAATAGGTGTTTTTGTGTCATTGGAAGAATATTTAGGTCATTTTCGTCCTCCCTAGGCTAATTCTTGTCCAATTAGGGTTTCTAACCAATCTTGTGCATGCAATAGGTGTTTTTGTGTCATTGGATGAACATTTAGGTCTTTTTCGTCCTCCCTAAACTTAATCTTGTCCAATTACGGTTTCTAACCAATCTTGTGTATCCAATAGGTGTTTTTGTGTCATTGGATGAATAATTAATTCATTTTCGTCCTCCCTAGGCTAATTCTTGTCCAATTAGGGTTTCTAACCAATCTTGTGCATCCAATAGGTGTTTTGTGTCATTGGATGAACAAGTAGGTCATTTTAGTCCTCCCTAGGCTTATTCTTGTCCAATTAGGGTTTTAAACCAATCTTGTGCATCCAATAGGTGTTTTGTGTCATTGGATGAACATTTAGGTCTTTTTCGTCCTCCCTAAACTTAATCTTTTCCAATTAGGGTTTCTAACCAATCTTGTGCATCCAATAGGTGTTTTGTGTCATTGCATGAACAATTAGGTCATTTTCGTCCTCCCTAGGCTTATTCTTGTCCAATTAGTGCTTCTAACCAATCTTGTACATCCAATAGGTGTTTTTGTGTCATTGGAAGAATATTTAGGTCATTTTCGTCCTCCCTAGGCTAATACTTGTCCAATTAGGGTTTCTAACCAATCTATTGCATCCAATAGGTGTTTTGTGTCATTGGATGAACAAGTAGGTCATTTTAGTCCTCCCTAGGCTTATTCTTGTCCAATTAGGGTTTTAAACCAATCTTGTGCATCCAATAGGTGTTTGGTGTCATTGGATGAACATTTAGGTCTTTTTCGTCCTCCCTAAACTTAATCTTGTCCAATTAGGATTTCTAACCAATCTTGTGCATCGAATAGGTGTTTTGTGTCATTGCATGAACAATTAGGTCATTTTCGTCCTCCCTAGGCTTATTCTTGTCCAATTAGTGCTTCTAACCAATCTTGTACATCCAATAGGTGTTTTTGTGTCATTGGAAGAATATTTAGGTCATTTTCGTCCTCCCTAGTCTAATACTTGTCCAATTAGGGTTTCTAACCAATCTATTGCATCCAATAGGTGTTTTGTGTCATTGGATGAACAAGTAGGTCATTTTCGTCCTCCATAGGCTTATTCTTGTCCAATTAGGGTTTTTAACCAATCTTGTGCATCCAATAGGTGTTTTGTGTCATTGGATGAACATTTAGGTCATTTTCATCCTCGCTAAACTTAATCTTGTCCAATTAGGGTTTCTAACCAATCTTGTGCATCCAATAGGTGTTTTGGTGTCATTGGATGAACATTTAGGTCATTTTCGTCCTCTCTCGACTTATGCTTGTCCAATTAGGGTTTCTAACCAATCTTGTGCATCCAATAGGTGTTTTTGTGTCATTGGATGAACAATTTGTCATTTTCGTCCACCCTAGGCTAATTCTTGTCCAATTAGGGTTTTTAACCAATCTTGTGCATCCAAAAGGTGTTTTGTGTCATTGGATGAACAATTAGGTAATTTTCGTCCTCCCTAGGCTTATACTTGTCAAATTAAGGTTTCTAACCATTCTTGTGCGTCCAATAGGTGTTTTTGTGTCATTGGAAGAATATTTAGGTCATAATCATCCTCCCTACACTTAATCTTGTCCAATTAGGGTTTTTATCCAATCTTGTGCATCCAATAGGTGTTTTTGTGTCATTGGATGAATAATTAGGTCATTTTCGTCCTCCCTAGGCTAATTCTTGTCCAATTAGGGTTTCTAACCAATCTTGTGCATCCAATAGGTGTTTTGTGTCATTGGATGAACAAGTAGGTCATTGTAGTCCTCCCTTGGCTTATTCTTGTCCAATTAGGGTTTTAAACCAATCTTGTGCATCCAATAGGTGTTTTGTGTCATTGGATGAACATTTAGGTCTTTTTTGTCCTCCCTAAACTTAATCTTGTCCAATTAGGATTTCTAACCAATCTTGTGCATCCAATAGGTGTTTTGTGTCATTGCATGAACAATTAGGTCATTTTCGTCCTCCCTAGGCTTATTCTTGTCCAATTAGTGCTTCTAACCAATCTTGTACATCCAATAGGTGTTTTTGTGTCATTGGAAGAATATTTAGGTCATTTTCGTCCTCCCTAGGCTAATACTTGTCCAATTAGGGTTTCTAACCAATCTATTGCATCCAATAGGTGTTTTGTGTCATTGGATGAACAAGTAGGTCATTTTAGTCCTCCCTAGGCTTATTCTTGTCCAATTAGGGTTTTAAACCAATCTTGTGCATCCAATAGGTGTTTTGTGTCATTGGATGAACATTTAGGTCTTTTTCGTCCTCCCTAAACTTAAGCTTGTCCAATTAGGGTTTCTAACCAATCTTTTGCATCCAATAGGTGTTTTTTCTCATTGCATGAACAATTAGGTCATTTTCGTCCTCCCTAGGCTTATTCTTGTCCAATTAGTGCTTCTAACCAATCTTGTGCATCCAATAGGTGTTTTTGTGTCATTGGAAGAACAATTAGGTGATTTTGGTCCTCCCTAAGCTAATTCTTGTCCAATTAGGGTTTCTAACCAATCTTTTGCATCCAATAGGTGTTTTGTGTCATTGGATGAACATTTAGGTCTTTTTCGTCCTCCCTAGGCTTATGCTTGTCGAATTAGGGTTTCTAACCAATCTTGTGCATCCAATAGGTGTTTTTGTGTCATTGGATGAACAATTAGGTGATTTTCGTCCTCCCTAGGCTAATTCTTGTCCAATTAGGGTTTCTAACCAATCTTGTGCATCCAATAGGTGTTTTGTGTCATTGGATGAACATTTAGGTCATTTTCGTCCTCGCTAAACTTATTCTTGTCCAATTAGGGTTTCTAACCAATCTTTTGCATCCAATAGGTGCTGTGTCATTGGATGAATATTTATGTCATTTTCGTCCTCCCTACACTTAATCTTGTCCAATTAGGGTTTCTAACCAATCTTGTGCATCCAATAGGTGTTTTTGTGTCATTGGATGAACATTTAGGTCTTTTTCGTCCTCCCTAGGCTTATGCTTGTCGAATTAGGGTTTCTAACCAATCTTGTGCATCCAATAGGTGTTTTTGTGTCATTGGATGAACAATTAGGTCATTTTCGTCCTACCTAGGCTGATACTTGTCAAAGTAGGGTTTCTAACCAATCTTGTGCGTCCAATAGGTGTTTTTGTGTCATTGGAAGAATATTTAGGTCATAATCGTCCTCCCTACACTTAATCTTGTCCAATTAGGGTTTTTAACCAATCTTGTGCATCCAATAGGTGTTTTGTGTCATTGGATGAACATTTAGGTCATTTTCGTCCTTCCTAAACTTAATCTTGTCCAATTAGGGTTTCTAAGCAATCTTGTGCATCTAATAGGTGTTTTTGTGTCATTGGAAGAACAATTAGGTGATTTTCGTCCTCCCTAAGCAAATTCTGGTCCAATTAGGGTTTCTAACCAATCTTGTGCATCCAATAGGTGTTTTTGTGTCATTGGATGAACATTTAGGTCTTTTTCGTCCTCCCTAAACTTAATCTTGTCCAATTAGGGTTTTTAACCAATCTTGTGCATCCAATAGGTGTTTTTGTGTCATTGGATGAACAATTAGGTCATTTTCGTCCTCCCTAGGCTAATTCTTGTCCAATTAGGGTTTCTAACCAATCTTGTGCATCCAATAGGTGTTTTGTGTCATTGGATGAACATTTAGGTCATTTTCGTCCTTCCTAAACTTAATCTTGTCCAATTAGGGTTTCTAGGCAATCTTGTGCATCTAATAGGTGTTTTTGTGTCATTGGAAGAACAATTAGGTGATTTTCGTCCTCCCTAAGCTAATTCTGGTCCAATTAGGGTTTCTAACCAATCTTGTGCATCCAATAGGTGTTTTTGTGTCATTGGATGAACATTTAGGTCATTTTCGTCCTCCCTAAACTTAATCTTGTCCAATTAGGGTTTCTAACCAATCTTGTGCATCCAATAGGTGTTTTTGTGTCATTGGATGAACAATTAGGTCATTTTCGTCCTCCCTAGGCTAATTCTTGTCCAATTAGGGTTTCTAACCAATCTTGTGCATCCAATAGGTGTTTTGTGTCATTGGATGAACAAGTAGGTCATTTTAGTCCTCCCTAGTCTTATTCTTGTCCAATTAGGGTTTTAAACCAATCTTGTTCATCCAATAGGTGTTTTGTGTCATTGGATGAACATTTAGGTCTTTTTCGTCCTCCCTAAACTTAATGTTGTCCAATTATGGTTTCTAACCAATCTTGTGCATCCAATAGGTGTTTTGTCTCATTGCATGAACAATTAGGTCATTTTCGTCCTCCCTCGGCTTATTCTTGTCCAATTAGTGCTTCTAACCAATCTTGTGCATCCAATAGGTGTTTTTGTGTCATTGGAAGAATATTTAGGTCATTTTCGTCCTCCCTAGGCTAATTCTTGTCCAATTAGGGTTTCTAACTAATCTTGTGCATCCAATAGGTGTTTTGTGTAATTGGATGAACAAGTAGGTCACTTTCGTCCTCCCTAGGCTTATTCTTGTCCAATTAGGGTTTTTAACCAATCTTGTGCATCCAATAGGTGTTTTGTGTCATTGGATGAACATTTAGGTCTTTTTCGTCCTCCCTAAACTTAATGTTGTCCAATTATGGTTTCTAACCAATCTTGTGCATCCAATAGGTGTTTTGTCTCATTGCATGAACAATTAGGTCATTTTCGTCCTCCCTAGGCTTATTCTTGTCCAATTAGTACTTCTAACCAATCTTGTGCATGCAATAGGTGTTTTCTGTCATTGGATGAACAATTAGGTCATTTTCGTCCTCCCTAGGCTAATTCTTGTCCAATTAGGGTTTCTAACCAATCTTGTGCATCCAATAGGTGTTTTGTGTCATTGGATGAACAAGTAGGTCATTTTAGTCCTCCCTAGTCTTATTCTTGTCCAATTAGGGTTTTAAACCAATCTTGTTCATCCAATAGGTGTTTTGTGTCATTGGATGAACATTTAGGTCTTTTTCGTCCTCCCTAAACTTAATGTTGTCCAATTATGGTTTCTAACCAATCTTGTGCATCCAATAGGTGTTTTGTCTTATTGCATGAACAATTAGGTCATTTTCGTCCTCCCTAGGCTTATTCTTGTCCAATTAGTGCTTCTAACCAATCTTGTGCATCCAATAGGTGTTTTTGTGTCATTGGAAGAATATTTAGGTCATTTTCGTCCTCCCTAGGCTAATTCTTGTCCAATTAGGGTTTCTAACGAATCTTGTGCATCCAATAGGTGTTTTGTGTCATTGGATGAACAAGTAAGTCATTTTCGTCCTCCCTAGGCTTATTCTTGTCCAATTAGGGTTTCTAACCAATCTTGTGCATCCAATAGGTGTTTTTTGTCATTGCATGAACAATTAGGTCATTTTCGTCCTCCTTAGGGTTATTCTTGTCCAATTAGTGCTTCTAACCAATCTTGTGCATCCAATAGGTGTTTTTGTGTCATTGGATGAACATTTAGGTCTTTTTCGTCCTCCCTACACTTAATCTTGTCCAATTAGGGTTTTTAACCAATCTTGTGCATCCAATAGGTGTTTTTGTGTCATTGGATGAATAATTAGGTCATTTTCGTCCTCCCTAGGGTAATTCTTGTCCAATTAGGGTTTCTAACCAATCTTGTGCATCCAATAGGTGTTTTGTGTCATTGGATGAACAAGTAGGTCATTTTCGTCCTCCCTAGGCTTATTCTTGTCCAATTAGGGTTTCTAACCAATCTTGTGCATCCAATAGGTGTTTTGTGTCATTGCATGAACAATTAGGTCATTTTCGTCCTCCTTAGGGTTATTCTTGTCCAATTAGTGCTTCTAACCAATCTTGTGCATCCAATAGGTGTTTTTGTGTCATTGGATGAACATTTAGGCCTTTTTCGTCCTCCCTACACTTAATCTTGTCCAATTAGGGTTTTTAACCAATCTTGTGCATCCAATAGGTGTTTTTGTGTCATTGGATGAATAATTAGGTCATTTTCGTCCTCCCTAGGGTAATTCTTGTCCAATTAGGGTTTCTAACCAATCTTGTGCATCCAATAGGTGTTTTGTGTCATTGGATGAACAAGTAGGTCATTTTAGTCCTCCCTAGGCTTATTCTTGTCCAATTAGGGTTTTAAACCAATCTTGTGCATCCAATAGGTGTTTTGTGTCATTGGATGAACATTTAGGTCTTTTTCGTCCTCCCTAAGCTTAATCTTGTCCAATTAGGATTTCTAACCAATCTTGTGCACCCAATAGGTGTTTTGTGTCATTGCATGAACAATTAGGTCATTTTCGTCCTCCCTAGGCTTATTCTTGTCCAATTAGTGCTTCTAACCAATCTTGTACATCCAATAGGTGTTTTTGTGTCATTGGAAGAATATTTAGGTCATTTTCGTCCTCCCTAGGCTAATACTTGTCCAATTAGGGTTTCTAACCAATCTATTGCATCCAATAGGTGTTTTGTGTCATTGGATGAACAAGTAGGTCATTTTCGTCCTCCCTAGGCTTATTCTTGTCCAATTAGGGTTTTTAACCAATCTTGTGCATCCAATAGGTGTTTTGTGTCATCGGATGAACATTTAGGTCATTTTCATCCTCCCTACACTTAATCTTGTCCAATTACGGTTTCTAACCAATCTTGTGTATCCAATAGGTGTTTTTGTGTCATTGGTTGAATAATTAGGTCATTTTCGTCCTCCCTAGGCGAATTCTTGTCCAAATAGGGTTTCTAACCAATCTTTTGCATCCAATAGGTGTTTTGTGTCATTGGATGAACAATTAGGTCATTTTCGTCCTCCCTAGGCTTATTCTTGTCCAATTAGGGTTTCTAACCAATCTTGTGCATCCAATAGGTGTTTTGTGTCATTGCATGAACAATTAGGTCATTTTCGTCCTCCTTAGGGTTATTCTTGTCCAATTAGTGCTTCTAACCAATCTTGTGCATCCAATAGGTGTTTTTGTGTCATTGGATGAACATTTAGGTCTTTTTCGTCCTCCCTACACTTAATCTTGTCCAATTAGGGTTTTTAACCAATCTTGTGCATCCAATAGGTGTTTTTGTGTCATTGGATGAATAATTAGGTCATTTTCGTCCTCCCTAGGGTAATTCTTGTCCAATTAGGGTTTCTAACCAATCTTGTGCATCCAATAGGTGTTTTGTGTCATTGGATGAACAAGTAGGTCATTTTCGTCCTCCCTAGGCTTATTCTTGTCCAATTAGGGTTTTAAACCAATCTTGTGCATCCAATAGGTGTTTTGTGTCATTGGATGAACATTTAGGTCTTTTTCGTCCTCCCTAAACTTAATCTTGTCCAATTAGGATTTCTAACCAATCTTGTGCACCCAATAGGTGTTTTGTGTCATTGCATGAACAATTAGGTCATTTTCGTCCTCCCTAGGCTTATTCTTGTCCAATTAGTGCTTCTAACCAATCTTGTACATCCAATAGGTGTTTTTGTGTCATTGGATGAATAATTAGGTCATTTTCGTCCTCCCTAGGGTAATTCTTGTCCAATTAGGGTTTCTAACCAATCTTGTGCATCCAATAGGTGTTTTGTGTCATTGGATGAACAAGTAGGTCATTTTAGTCCTCCCTAGGCTTATTCTTGTCCAATTAGGGTTTTAAACCAATCTTGTGCATCCAATAGGTGTTTTGTGTCATTGGATGAACATTTAGGTCTTTTTCGTCCTCCCTAAACTTAATCTTGTCCAATTAGGATTTCTAACCAATCTTGTGCACCCAATAGGTGTTTTGTGTCATTGCATGAACAATTAGGTCATTTTCGTCCACCCTAGGCTAATTCTTGTCCAATTAGGGTTTTTAACCAATCTTGTGCATCCAATAGGTGTTTTTGTGTCATTGGAAGAACAATTAGGTGATTTTGGTCCTCCCTAAGCTAATTCTTCTCCAATTAGGGTTTCTAACCAATCTTTTGCATCCAATAGGTGTTTTGTGTCATTGGATGAACAAGTAAGTCATTTTCGTCCTCCCTAGGCTTATTCTTGTCCAATTAGGGTTTCTAACCAATCTTGTGCATCCAATAGGTGTTTTTTGTCATTGCATGAACAATTAGGTCATTTTCGTCCTCCTTAGGGTTATTCGTGTCCAATTAGTGCTTCTAACCAATCTTGTGCATCCAATAGGTGTTCTGCTGTCATTGGATGAACAATTAGGTCATTTTCGTCCTCGCTAAACTTAATCATGTCCAATTAGGGTTTCTAACCAATGTTGTGCATCCAATAGGTGTTTTTGTGTCATTGGATGAACATTTAAGTCATTTTCGTCCTCCCTAGGCTTATGCTTGTCCAATTAGGGTTTCTAACCAATCTTGTGCATCCAATAGGTGTTTTTGTGTCATTGGATGAACAATTTGTCATTTTCGTCCACCCTAGGTTAATTCTTGTCCAATTAGGGTTTTTAACCAATCTTATGCATCCAATAGGTGTTTTTGTGTCATTGGATGAACAATTAGGTCATTTTCGTCCTCCCTAGGCTGATACTTGTCAAATTAGGGTTTCTAACCAATCTTGTGCGTCCAATAGGTGTTTTTGTGTCATTGGAAGAATATTTAGGTCATAATCGTCCTCCCTACACTTAATCTTGTCCAATTAGGGTTTTTAACCAATCTTGTGCATCCAATAGGTGTTTTGTGTCATTGGATGAACATTTAGGTCATTTTCGTCCTTCCTAAACTTAATCTTGTCCAATTAGGGTTTCTAAGCAATCTTGTGCATCTAATAGGTGTTTTTGTGTCATTGGAAGAACAATTAGGTGATTTTCGTCCTCCCTAAGCAAATTCTGGTCCAATTAGGGTTTCTAACCAATCTTGTGCATCCAATAGGTGTTTTTGTGTCATTGGATGAACATTTAGGTCTTTTTCGTCCTCCCTAAACTTAATCTTGTCCAATTAGGGTTTTTAACCAATCTTGTGCATCCAATAGGTGTTTTTGTGTCATTGGATGAACAATTAGGTCATTTTCGTCCTCCCTAGGCTAATTCTTGTCCAATTAGGGTTTCTAACCAATCTTGTGCATCCAATAGGTGTTTTGTGTCATTGGATGAACAGGTAGGTCATTTTAGTCCTCCGTAGTCTTATTCTTGTCCAATTAGGGTTTTAAACCAATCTTGTTCATCCAATAGGTGTTTTGTGTCATTGGATGAACATTTAGGTCTTTTTCGTCCTCCCTAAACTTAATGTTGTCCAATTATGGTTTCTAACCAATCTTGTGCATCCAATAGGTGTTTTGTCTCATTGCATGAACAATTAGGTCATTTTCGTCCTCCCTCGGCTTATTCTTGTCCAATTAGTGCTTCTAACCAATCTTGTGCATCCAATAGGTGTTTTTGTGTCATTGGAAGAATATTTAGGTCATTTTCGTCCTCCCTAGGCTAATTCTTGTCCAATTAGGGTTTCTAACGAATCTTGTGCATCCAATAGGTGTTTTGTGTCATTGGATGAACAAGTAGGTCATTTTAGTCCTCCCTAGGCTTATTCTTGTCCAATTAGGGTTTTTAACCAATCTTGTGCATCCAATAGGTGTTTTGTGTCATTGGATGAACATTTAGGTCTTTTTCGTCCTCCCTAAACTTAAGCTTGTCCAATTAGGGTTTCTAACCAATCTTTTGCATCCAATAGGTGTTTTTTCTCATTGCATGAACAATTAGGTCATTTTCGTCCTCCCTAGGCTTATTCTTGTCCAATTAGTGCTTCTAACCAATCTTGTGCATCCAATAGGTGTTTTTGTGTCATTGGAAGAATATTTAGGTCATTTTCGTCCTCCCTAGGCTAATTCTTGTCCAAATAGGGTTTCTAACGAATCTTGTGCATCCAATAGGTGTTTTGTGTCATTGGATGAACAAGTAAGTCATTTTCGTCCTCCCTAGGCTTATTCTTGTCCAATTAGGGTTTTTAACCAATCTTGTGCATCCAATAGGTGTTTTGTGTCATTGGATGAACATTTAGGTCTTTTTCGTCCTCCCTAAACTTAAGCTTGTCCAATTAGGGTTTCTAACCAATCTTTTGCATCCAATAGGTGTTTTTTCTCATTGCATGAACAATTAGGTCATTTTCGTCCTCCCTAGGCTTATTCTTGTCCAATTAGTGCTTCTAACCAATCTTGTGCATCCAATAGGTGTTTTTGTGTCATTGGAAGAATATTTAGGTCATTTTCGTCCTCCCTAGGCTAATTCTTGTCCAATTAGGGTTTCTAACGAATCTTGTGCATCCAATAGGTGTTTTGTGTCATTGGATGAACAAGTAAGTCATTTTCGTCCTCCCTAGGCTTATCCTTGTCCAATTAGGGTTTTTAACCAATCTTGTGCATCCAATAGGTGTTTTGTGTCATTGGCTGAACATTTAGGTCATTTTCTTCCTCGCTAAACTTAATCTTGTCCAATTAGGGTTTCTAACCAATCTTGTGCATCCAATAGTTGTTTTTCTGTCATTGGATGAACATTTAGGTCATTTTCATCCTCCCTAGGCTTATGCTTGTCCAATTAGGGTTTCTAACCAATCTTGTGCATCCAATAGGTGTTTTTGTGTCATTGGATGAACAATTTGTCATTTTCGTCCACCCTAGGCTAATTCTTGTCCAATTAGGGTTTTTAACCAATCTTGTGCATCCAATAGGTGTTTTCTGTCATTGGATGAACAATTAGGACATTTTCGTCCTTCCTAAACTTAATCTTGTCCAATTAGGGTTTCTAACCAATCTTGTGCATCCAATAGGTGTTTTTGTGTCATTGGATGAACATTTAGGTCTTTTTCGTCCTCCCTAAACTTAATCTTGTCCAATTAGGGTTTCTAAACAATCTTGTGCATCCAATAGGTGTTTTTATGTCATTGGATGAACATTTAGGTCATTTTCGTCCTTCCTAAACTTAATCTTGTCCAATTAGGGTTTCTAACCAATCTTGTGCATCCAATAGGTGTTTTTGTGTCATTGGATGAACAATTTGTCATTTTCGTCCACCCTAGGCTAATTCTTGTCCAATTAGGGTTTTTAACCAATCTTGTGCATCCAATAGGTGTTTTGTGTCATTGGATGAACATTTAGGTCATTTTCGTCCTCGCTAAACTTAATCTTGTCCAATTAGGGTTTCTAACCAATCATGTGCATCCAATAGGTGTTTTTGTGTCATTGGATGAACATTTAGGTCATTTTCGTCCTCCCTAGGCTAATTCTTGTCCAATTAGGGTTTCTAACCAATCTTGTGCATCCAATAGGTGTTTTTGTGTCATTGGATGAACATTTAAGTCATTTTCGTCCTCCCTAGGCTAATTCTTGTCCAATTAGGGTTTTTAACCAATCTTGTGCATCTAATAGGTGTTTTGTGTCATTGGATGAACATTTACATCATTTTCGTCCTCCCTAAACTTAATCTTGTCCAATTAGGGTTTTTAACCAATCTTGTGCATCCAATAGGTGTTTTGTGTCATTGGATGAATAATTAGGTCATTTTCATCCTCCCTAAACTTAACCTTGTCCAATTAGCGTTTCTAACCAATCTTGTGCATCCAATAGGTGTTTTTGTGTCATTGGATGAACAATTAGGTCATTTTCGTCCTCCCTAGGCTAATTCTTGTCCAATTAGGGTTTCTAACCAATCTTGTGCATCCAATAGGTGTTTTTGTGTCATTGGATGAACATTTAGGTCTTTTTCGTCCTACCTAAACTTAATCTTGTCCAATTAGGGTTTCTAAACAATCTTGTGCATCCAATAGGTGTTTTTATGTCATTGGATGAACAATTAGGTCATTTTCGTCCTCCCTAGGCTAATTCTTGTCCAATTAGGGTTTCTAACCAATCTTGTGCATCCAATAGGTGTTTTGTGTCATTGGATGAACAAGTAGGTCATTTTAGTCCTCCCTAGGCTTATTCTTGTCCAATTAGGGTTTTAAAACACTCTTGTGCATCCAATAGGTGTTTTGTGTCATTGGATGAACATTTAGGTCTTTTTCGTCCTCCCTAAGCTTAAGCTTGTCCAATTAGGGTTTCTAACCAATCTTTTGCATCCAATAGGTGTTTTTTCTCATTGCATGAACAATTAGGTCATTTTCGTCCTCCCTAGGCTTATTCTTGTCCAATTAGTGCTTCTAACCAATCTTGTGCATCCAATAGGTGTTTTTGTGTCATTGGAAGAATATTTAGGTCATTTTCGTCCTCCCTAGGCTAATTCTTGTCCAATTAGGGTTTCTAACGAATCTTGTGTATCCAATAGGTGTTTTGTGTCATTGGATGAACAAGTAGGTAATTTTCGTCCTCCCTAGGCTTATTCTTGTCCAATTAGGGTTTTTAACCAATCTTGTGCATCCAATAGGTGTTTTGTGTCATTGGATGAACATTTAGGTCATTTTCGTCCTCGCTAAACTTAATCTTGTCCAATTAGGGTTTCTAACCAATCTTGTGCATCCAATAGGTGTTTTTGTGTCATTGGATGAACATTTAGGTCATTTTCGTCCTCCCTAGGCATATGCTTGTCCAATTAGGGTTTCTAACCAATCTTGTGCATCCAATAGGTGTTTTTGTGTCGTTGGATGAACATTTAGGTCATTTTCGTCCTCGCTAAACTTAATCTTGTCGAATTAGGGTTTCTAACCAATCTTGTGCCTCCAATAGGTGTTTTTGTTTCATTGGATGAAGATTTAGGTCATTTTCGTCCTCCCTAGGCTTATTCTTGTCCAATTAGTGCTTCTAACCAATCTTGTGCATCCAATAGGTGTTTTTGTGTCATTGGAAGAATGTTTAGGTCATTTTCGTCCTCCCTAGGCTAATTCTTGTCCAATTAGGGTTTCTAACGAATCTTGTGCAACCAATAGGTGTTTTGTGTCATTGGATGAACAAATAGGTCATTTTTGTCCTCCATAGGCTTATTCTTGTCCAATTAGGGTTTTTAACCAATCTTGTGCATCCAATAGGTGTTTTGTGTCATTGGATGAACATTTAGGTCATTTTCGTCCTCGCTAAACTTAATCTTGTCCAATTAGGGTTTCTAACCAATCTTGTGCATCCAATAGGTGTTTTTGTGTCATTGGATGAACATTTAGGTCATTTTCGTCCTCCCTAGGCTTATGCTTGTCCAATTAGGGTTTCTAACCAATCTTGTGCATCCAATAGGTGTCTTTGTGTCATTGGATGAACATTTAGGTCATTTTCGTCCTCGCTAAACTTAATCTTGTCGAATTAGGGTTTCTAACCAATCTTGTGCCTCCAATAGGTGTTTTTGTTTCATTGGATGAAGATTTAGGTCATTTTCGTCCTCCGTAGGCTTATTCTTGTCCAATTAGTGCTTCTAACCAATCTTGTGCATCCAATAGGTGTTTTTGTGTTATTGGAAGAATGTTTAGGTCATTTTCGTCCTCCCTAGGCTAATTCTTGTCCAATTAGGGTTTCTAACGAATCTTGTGCAACCAATAGGTGTTTTGTGTCATTGGATGAACAAATAGGTCATTTTCGTCCTCCATAGGCTTATTGTTGTCCAATTAGGGTTTTTAACCAATCTTGTGCATCCAATAGGTGTTTTGTGTCATTGGATGAACATTTAGGTCATTTTCGTCCTCGCTAAACTTAATCTTGTCCAATTAGGGTTTCTAACCAATCTTGTGCATTCAATAGGTGTTTTTGTGTCATTGGATGAACATTTAGGTCATTTTCGTCCTCCCTAGGCTTATGCTTGTCCAATTAGGGTTTCTAACCAATCTTGTGCATCCAATAGGTGTCTTTGTGTCATTGGATGAACAATTTCTCATTTTCGTCCACCCTAGGCTAATTCTTGTCCAATTAGGGTTTTTAACCAATCTTGTGCATCCAATAGGTGTTTTGTGTCATTGGATGAACAAGTAGGTCATTTTAGTCCTCCCTAGGCTTATTCTTGTCCAATTAGGGTTTTAAACCAATCTTGTGCATCCAATAGGTGTTTTTATGTCATTGGATGAACAATTAGGTCATTTTCGTCCTCCCTAGGCTAATTCTTGTCCAATTAGGGTTTCTAACCAATCTTGTGCATCCAATAGGTGTTTTGTGTCATTGGATGAACAAGTAGGTCATTTTCGTCCTCCTTAGGCTTATTCTTGTCCAATTAGTGCTTCTAACCAATCTTGTGCATCCAATAGGTGTTTTTGTGTCATTGGAAGAATATTTAGGTCATTTTCGTCCTCCCTAGGCTAATTCTTGTCCAATTAGGGTTTCTAACGAATCTTGTGTATCCAATAGGTGTTTTGTGTCATTGGATGAACAAGTAGGTAATTTTCGTCCTCCCTAGGCTTATTCTTGTCCAATTAGGGTTTTTAACCAATCTTGTGCATCCAATAGGTGTTTTGTGTCATTGGATGAACATTTAGGTCATTTTCGTCCTCGCTAAACTTAATCTTGTCCAATTAGGGTTTCTAACCAATCTTGTGCATCCAATAGGTGTTTTTGTGTCATTGGATGAACATTTAGGTCATTTTCGTCCTCCCTAGGCATATGCTTGTCCAATTAGGGTTTCTAACCAATCTTGTGCATCCAATAGGTGTTTTTGTGTCGTTGGATGAACATTTAGGTCATTTTCGTCCTCGCTAAACTTAATCTTGTCGAATTAGGGTTTCTAACCAATCTTGTGCCTCCAATAGGTGTTTTTGTTTCATTGGATGAAGATTTAGGTCATTTTCGT
>JBBPBS010000510.1:854970-874763 GCA_037974835.1 Cicer judaicum | reverse complement strand
TCCAATTAGGGTTTCTAACCAATCTTGTGCATCCAATAGGTGTCTTTGTGTCATTGGATGAACAATTTGTTATTTTCGTCCACCCTAGGCTAATTCTTGTCCAATTAGGGTTTTTAACCAATCTTGTACATCCAATAGGTGTTTTGTGTCATTGGATGAACATTTAGGTCATTTTCGTCCTCGCTAAACTTAATCTTGTCCAATTAGGGTTTCTAACCAATCTTGTGCATCCAATAGGTGTTTTTGTGTCATTGGATGAACATTTAGGTCATTTTCGTCCTCCCTAGGCTTATGCTTGTCCAATTAGGGTTTCTAACCAATCTTGTGCATCCAATAGGTGTCTTTGTGTCATTGGATGAACAATTTGTTATTTTCGTCCACCCTAGGCTAATTCTTGTCCAATTAGGGTTTTTAACCAATCTTGTACATCCAATAGGTGTTTTGTGTCATTGGATGAACATTTAGGTCATTTTCGTCCTCGCTAAACTTAATCTTGTCCAATTAGGGTTTCTAACCAATCTTGTGCATCCAATAGGTGTTTTTGTGTCATTGGATGAACATTTAGGTCATTTTCGTCCTCCCTAGGCTTATGCTTGTCCAATTAGGGTTTCTAACCAATCTTGTGCATCCAATAGGTGTCTTTGTGTCATTGGATGAACAATTTGTTATTTTCGTCCACCCTAGGCTAATTCTTGTCCAATTAGGGTTTTTAACCAATCTTGTGCATCCAATAGGTGTTTTGTGTCATTGGATGAACATTTAGGTCATTTTCGTCCTCGCTAAACTTAATCTTGTCCAATTAGGGTTTCTAACCAATCTTGTGCATCCAATAGGTGTTTTTGTGTCATTGGATGAACATTTAGGTCATTTTCGTCCTCCCTAGGCTTATGCTTGTCCAATTAAGGTTTCTAACCAATCTTGTGCATCCAATAGGTGTCTTTGTGTCATTGGATGAACAATTTGTCATTTTCGTCCACCCTAGGCTAATTCTTGTCCAATTAGGGTTTTTAACCAATCTTGTGCATCCAATAGGTGTTTTGTGTCATTGGATGAACAATTAGGTCATTTTCGTCCTCCCTAGGCTTATACTTGTCAAATTAGGGTTTCTAACCAATCTTGTGCGTCCAATAGGTGTTTTTGTGTCATTGGAAGAATATTTAGGTCATAATCGTCCTCCCTACTCTTAATCTTGTCCAATTAGGGTTTTTAACCAGTCTTGTGCATCCAATAGGTGTTTTGTGTCATTGGATGAACATTTAGGTCATTTTCGTCCTTCCTAAACTTAATCTTGTCCAATTAGGGTTTCTAACCAATCTTGTGCATCCAATAGGTGTTTTTGTTTCATTGGAAGAACAATTAGGTGATTTTCGTCCTCCCTAAGCTAATTCTTGTCCAATTAGGGTTTCTAACCAATCTTGTGCATCCAATAGGTGTTTTTGTGTCATTGGATGAACATTTAGGTCTTTTTCGTCCTCCCTAAACTTAATCTTGTCTAATTAGGGTTTCTAACCAATCTTGTGCATCCAATAGGTGTTTTTATGTCATTGGATGAACAATTAGGTCATTTTCGTCCTCCCTAGGCTAATTCTTGTCCAATTAGGGTTTCTAACCAATCTTGTGCATCCAATAGGTGTTTTGTGTCATTGGATGAATAAGTAGATCATTTTAGTCCTCTCTAGGCTTATTCTTGTCGAATTAGGGTTTTAAACCAATCTTGTGCATCCACTAGGTGTTTTGTGTCATTGGATGAACATTTAGGTCTTTTTCGTGCTCCCTAAACTTAAGCTTGTCCAATTAGGGTTTCTAACCAATCTTTTGCATCCAATAGGTGTTTTTTCTCATTGCATGAACAATTAGGTCATTTTCGTCCTCCCTAGGCTTATTCTTGTCCAATTAGTGCTTCTAACCAATCTTGTGCATCCAATAGGTGTTTTTGTGTCATTGGAAGAATATTTAGGTCATTTTCGTCCTCCCTAGGCTAATTCTTGTCCAATTAGGGTTTCTAACGAATCTTGTGCATCCAATAGGTGTTTTGTGTCATTGGATGAACAAGTAAGTCATTTTCGTCCTCCCTAGGCTTATTCTTGTCCAATTAGGGTTTTTAACCAATCTTGGGCATCCAATAGGTGTTTTGTGTCATTGGCTGAACATTTAGGTCATTTTCGTCCTCGCTAAACTTAATTTTGTGCAATTAGGGTTTCTAACCAATCTTGTGCATCCAATAGTTGTTTTTGTGTCATTGGATGAACATTTAGGTCATTTTCGTCCTCCCTAGGCTTATGCTTGTCCAATTAGGGTTTCTAACCAATCTTGTGCATCCAATAGGTGTTTTTGTGTCATTGGATGAACAATTTGTCATTTTCGTCCTCCCTAGGCTAATTCTTGTCCAATTAGGGTTTTTAACCAATCTTGTGCATCCAATAGGTGTTTTGTGTCATTGGATGAACAATTAGGTCATTTTCGTCCTCCCTAGGCTTATACTTGTCAAATTAGGGTTTCTAACCAATCTTGTGCGTCCAATAGCTGTTTTTGTGTCATTGGAAGAATATTTAGGTCATAATCGTCCTCCCTACACTTAATCTTGTCCAATTAGGGTTTTTAACCAATCTTGTGCATCCAATAGGTGTTTTGTGTCATTGCATGAACATTTAGGTCATTTTCGTCCTTCCTAAACTTAATCTTGTCCAATTAGGGTTTCTAACCAATCTTGTGCATCCAATAGGTGTTTTTGTGTCATTGGATGAACAATTTGTCATTTTCGTCCACCCTAGGCTAATTCTTGTCCAATTAGGGTTTTTAACCAATCTTGTGCATCCAATAGGTGTTTTGTGTCATTGGATGAACAATTAGGTCATTTTCGTCCTCCCTAGGCTTATACTTGTCAAATTAGGGTTTCTAACCAATCTTGTGTGTCCAATAGGTGTTTTTGTGTCATTGGAAGAATATTTAGGTCATAATCGTCCTCCCTACACTTAATCTTGTCCAATTAGGGATTTTAACCAATGTTGTGCATCCAATAGGTGTTTTGTGTCATTGGATGAACATTTAGGTCATTTTCGTCCTTCCTAAACTTAATCTTGTCCAATTAGGGTTTCTAACCAATCTTGTGCATCCAATAGGTGTTTTTGTGTCATTGGATGAACATTTAGGTCTTTTTCGTCCTACCTAAACTTAATCTTGTCCAATTAGGGTTTCTAAACAATCTTGTGCATCCAATAGGTGTTTTTATGTCATTGGATGAACAATTAGGTCATTTTCGTCCTCCCTAGGCTAATTCTTGTCCAATTAGGGTTTCTAACCAATCTTGTGCATCCAATAGGTGTTTTGTGTCATTGGATGAACAAGTAGGTCATTTTAGTCCTCCTTAGGCTTATTCTTGTCCAATTAGGGTTTTAAACCAATCTTGTGCATCCAATAGGTGTTTTGTGTCATTGGATGAACATTTAGGTGTTTTTCGTCCTCCCTAAACTTAAGCTTGTCCAATTAGGGTTTCTAACCAATCTTTTGCATCCAATAGGTGTTTTTTCTCATTGCATGAACAATTAGGTCATTTTCGTCCTCCCTAGGCTTATTCTTGTCCAATTAGTGCTTCTAACCAATCTTGTGCATCCAATAGGTGTTTTTGTGTCATTGGAAGAACAATTAGGTGATTTTGGTCCTCCCTAAGCTAATTCTTGTCCAATTAGGGTTTCTAACCAATCTTTTGCATCCAATAGGTGTTTTGTGTCATTGGATGAATATTTAGGTCATTTTCGTCCTCCCTACACTTAATCATGTCCAATTAGGGTTTCTAACCAATCTTGTGCATCCAATAGGTGTTTTTGTGTCATTGGATGAACATTTAGGTCATTTTCGTCCTCCCTAGGCTTATGCTTGTCGAATTAGGTTTTCTAACCAATCTTGTGCATCCAATAGGTGTTTTTGTGTCATTGGATGAACAATTAGGTCATTTTCGTCCTCCCTAGGCTAATTCTTGTCCAATTAGGGTTTCTAACCAATCTTGTGCATCCAATAGGTGTTTTGTGTCATTGGATGAACAAGTAGGTCATTTTCGTCCTCCCTAGGCTTATTCTTGTCCAATTAGGGTTTCTAACCAATCTTGTGCATCCAATAGGTGTTTTGTGTCATTGGATGAACAAGTAGGTCATTTTAGTCCTCCCTAGGCTTATTCTTGTCCAATTAGGGTTTTAAACCAATCTTGTGCATCCAATAGGTGTTTTGTGTCATTGGAAGAACATTTAGGTCTTTTTCGTCCTCCCTAAACTTATTCTTTTCCCATTACGGTTTCTAACCAATCTTGTGCATCCAATAGGTGTTTTGTGTCATTGCATGAACAATTAGGTGATTTTCGTCCTCCCTAGGCTTATTCTTGTCCAATTAGTGTTTCTAACCAATCTTGTGCATCCAATAGGTGTTTTTGTGTCATTGGAAGAATATTTAGGTCATTTTCGTCCTCCCTAGGCTAATTCTTGTCCAATTAGGGTTTCTAACCAATCTTGTGCATCCAATAGGTGTTTTTGTGTCATTGGATGAACAATTAGGTCATTTTCGTCCTCCCTAGGCTTATTCTTGTCCAATTAGGGTTTTTAACCAATCTTGTGCATCCAATAGGTGTTTTGTGTCATTTGCTGAACATTTAGGTCATTTTCGTCCTCGCTAAACTTAATCTTGTGCAATTAGGGTTTCTAAACAATCTTGTGCATCCAATAGTTGTTTTTGTGTCATTGGATGAACATTTAGGTCATTTTCGTCCTCCCTAGGCTTATGCTTGTCCAATTAGGGTTTCTAACCAATCTTGTGCATCCAATAGGTGTTTTTGTGTCATTGGATGAACAATTTGTCATTTTCGTCCACCCTAGGTTAATTCTTGTCCAATTAGGGTTTTTAACCAATCTTATGCATCCAATAGGTGTTTTTGTGTCATTGGATGAACAATTACGTCATTTTCGTCCTCCCTAGGCTGATACTTGTCAAATTAGGGTTTCTAACCAATCTTGTGCGTCCAATAGGTGTTTTTGTGTCATTGGAAGAATATTTAGGTCATAATCGTCCTCCCTACACTTAATCTTGTCCAATTAGGGTTTTTAACCAATCTTGTGCATCCAATAGGTGTTTTGTGTCATTGGATGAACATTTAGGTCATTTTCGTCCTTCCTAAACGTAATCTTGTCCAATTAGGGTTTCTAGCCAATCTTGTGCATCCAATAGGTGTTTTTGTTTCATTGGAAGAACAATTAGGTGATTTTCGTCCTCCCTAAGCTAATTCTTGTCCAATTAGGGTTTCTAACCAATCTTGTGCATCCAATAGGTGTTTTTGTGTCATTGGATGAACATTTAGGTCTTTTTCGTCCTCCCTAAACTTAAGCTTCTCCAATTAGGGTTTCTAACCAATCTTTTGCATCCAACAGGTGTTTTTTCTCATTGCATGAACAATTAGGTCATTTTCGTCCTCCCTAGGCTTATTCTTGTCCAATTAGTGCTTCTAACCAATCTTGTGCATCCAATAGGTGTTTTTGTGTCATTGGAAGAATATTTAGGTCATTTTCGTCCTCCCTAGGCTAATTCTTGTCCAACTAGGGTTTCTAACGAATCTTGTGCATCCAATAGGTGTTTTGTGTCATTGGATGAACAAGTAAGTCATTTTCGTCCTCCCTAGGCTTATTCTTGTCCAATTAGGGTTTTTAACCAATCTTGTGCATCCAATAGGTGTTTTGTGTCATTGGCTGAACATTTAGGTCATTTTCGTCCTCGCTAAACTTAATCTTGTGCAATTAGGGTTTCTAACCAATCTTGTGCATCCAATAGTTGTTTTTGTGTCATTGGATGAACATTTAGGTCATTTTCGTCCTCCCTAGGCTTATGCTTGTCCAATTAGGGTTTCTAACCAATCTTGTGCATCCAATAGGTGTTTTTGTGTCATTGGATAAACATTTAGGTCTTTTTCGTCCTCCCTAAACTTAAGCTTGTCCAATTAGAGTTTCTAACCAATCTTTTGCATCCAACAGGTGTTTTTTCTCATTGCATGAACAATTAGGTCATTTTCGTCCTCGCTAGGCTTATTCTTGTCCAATTAGTGCTTCTAACCAATCTTGTGCATCCAATAGGTGTTTTTGTGTCATTGGAAGAATATTTAGGTCATTTTCGTCCTCCCTAGGCTAATTCTTGTCCAATTAGGGTTTCTAACGAATCTTGTGCATCCAATAGGTGTTTTGTGTCATTGGATGAACAAGTAAGTCATTTTCGTCCTCCCTAGGCTTATTCTTGTCCAATTAGGGTTTTTAACCAATCTTGTGCATCCAATAGGTGTTTTGTGTCATTGGCTGAACATTTAGGTCATTTTCGTCCTGACTAAACTTAATCTTGTGCAATTAGGGTTTCTAACCAATCTTGTGCATCCAATAGTTGTTTTTGTGTCATTGGATGAACATTTAGGTCATTTTCGTCCTCCCTAGGCTTATGCTTGTCCAATTAGGGTTTCTAACCAATCTTGTGCATCCAATAGGTGTTTTTGTGTCATTGGATGAACAATTTGTCATTTTCGTCCACCCTAGGCTAATTCTTGTCCAATTAGGGTTTTTAACCAATCTTGTGCATCCAATAGGTGTTTTGTGTCATTGGATGAACATTTAGGTCATTTTCGTCCTCGCTAAACTTAATCTTGTCCAATTAGGGTTTCTAACCAATCTTGTGCATCCAATAGGTGTTTTTGTTTCATTGGAAGAACAATTAGGTGATTTTCGTCCTCCCTAAGCTAATTCTTGTCCAATTAGGGTTTCTAACCAATCTTGTGCATCCAATAGGTGTTTTTGTGTCATTGGATGAACATTTAGGTCTTTTTCGTCCTCCCTAAACTTAATCTTGTCCAATTAGGGTTTCTAACCAATCTTGTGCATCCAATAGGTGTTTTTATGTCATTGGATGAACAATTAGGTCATTTTCGTCCTCCCTAGGCTAATTCTTGTCCAATTAGGGTTTCTAACCAATCTTGTGCATCCAATAGGTGTTTTGTGTCATTGGATGAACAAGTAGGTCATTTTAGTCCTCCCTAGGTTTATTCTTGTCCAATTAGGGTTTTAAACCAATCTTGTGCATCCAATAGGTGTTTTGTGTCATTGGATGAACATTTAGGTCTTTTTCGTCCTCCCTAAACTTAAGCTTGTCCAATTAGGGTTTCTAACCAATCTTTTGCATCCAATAGGTGTTTTTTCTCATTGCATGATCAATTAGGTCATTTTCGTCCTCCCTAGGCTTATTCTTGTCCAATTAGTCCTTCTAACCAATCTTGTGCATCCAATAGGTGTTTTTGTGTCATTGGAAGAACAATTAGGTGATTTTGGTCCTCCTTAAGCTAATTCTTGTCCAATTAGGGTTTCTAACCAATCTTTTGCATCCAATAGGTGTTTTGTGTCATTGGATGAATATTTAGGTCATTTTCGTCCTCCCTACACTTAATCTTGTCCAATTAGGGTTTCTAACCAATCTTGTGCATCCAATAGGTGTTTTTGTGTCATTGGATGAACATTTAGGTCTTTTTCGTCCTCCCTAGGCTTATGCTTGTCGAATTAGGGTTTCTAACCAATTTTGTGCATCCAATAGGTGTTTTTGTGTCATTGGATGAACAATTAGGTGATTTTCATCCTCCCTAGGCTAATTCTTGTCCAATTAGGGTTTCTAACCAATCTTGTGCATCCAATAGGTGTTTTGTGTCATTGGATGAACAAGTAGGTCATTTTCTTCCTCCCTAGGCTTATTCTTGTCCAATTAGGGTTTTAAACCAATCTTGTGCATCCAATAGGTGTTTTGTGTCATTGGATGAACATTTAGGTCATTTTCGTCCTCGCTAAACTTAATCTTGTCGAATGAGGGTTTCTAACCAATCTTGTGCATCCAATAGGTGTTTTTGTGTCATTGGATGAACATTTAGGTCATTTTCGTCCTCCCTAAACTTAAGCTTGTCCAATTAGGGTTTCTAATCAATCTTTTGCATCCAATAGGTGTTTTTTCTCATTGCATGAACAATTAGGTCATTTTCGTCCTCCCTAGGCTTATTCTTGTGCAATTAGTGCTTCTAACCAATCTTGTGCATCCAATAGGTGTTTTTGTGTCATTGGAAGAACAATTAGGTGATTTTTGTCCTCCCTCAGCTAATTCTTGTCCAATTAGGGTTTCTAATCAATCTTTTGCATCCAATAGGTGTTTTGTGTCATTGGGTGAATATTTATGTCATTTTCGTCCTCCCTACACTTAATCTTGTCCAATTAGGGTTTCTATCCAATCTTGTGCGTCCAATAGGTGTTTTTGTGTCATTGGATGAACATTTAGGTCATTTTCGTCCTCGCTAAACTTAATCATGTCCAATTAGGGTTTCTAACCAATGTTGTGCATCCAATAGGTGTTTTTGTGTCATTGGATGAACATTTAAGTCATTTTCGTCCTCCCTAGGCTTATGCTTGTCCAATTACGGTTTCTAACCAATCTTGTGCATCCAATAGGTGTTTTTGTGTCATTGGATGAACAATTTGTCATTTTCGTCCACCCTAGGTTAATTCTTGTCCAATTAGGGTTTTTAACCAATCTTATGCATCCAATAGGTGTTTTTGTGTCATTGGATGAACAATTACGTCATTTTCGTCCTCCCTAGGCTGATACTTGTCAAATTAGGGTTTCTAACCAATCTTGTGCGTCCAATAGGTGTTTTTGTGTCATTGGAAGAATATTTAGGTCATAATCGTCCTCCCTACACTTAATCTTGTCCAATTAGGGTTTTTAACCAATCTTGTGCATCCAATAGGTGTTTTGTGTCATTGGATGAACATTTAGGTCATTTTCGTCCTTCCTAAACTTAATCTTGTCCAATTAGGGTTTCTAACCAATCTTGTGCATCCAATAGGTGTTTTTGTGTCATTGGATGAACATTTAGGTCTTTTTCGTCCTCCCTAGGCTTATGCTTGTCGAATTAGGGTTTCTAACCAATCTTGTGCATCCAATAGGTGTTTTTGTGTCATTGGATGAACAATTAGGTGATTTTCGTCCTCCCTAGGCTAATTCTTGTCCAATTAGGGTTTCTAACCAATCTTGTGCATCCAATAGGTGTTTTGTGTCATTGGATGAACAAGTAGGTCATTTTCGTCCTCCCTAGGCTTATTCTTGTCCAATTAGGGTTTTAAACCAATCTTGTGCATCCAATAGGTGTTTTGTGTCATTGGATGAACATTTAGGTCATTATCGTCCTTCCTAAACTTAATCTTGTCCAATTAGGGTTTCTAAGCTATCTTGTGCAGCCAATAGGTGTTTTTTGTGTCATTGGAAAAACAATTAGGTGATTTTCGTCCTCCCTAAGCTAATTCTTCTCCAATTAGGGTTTATAACCAATCTTCTGCATCCAATAGGTGTTTTTGTGTCATTGGATGAACATTTAGGTCTTTTTCGTCCTCCCTAAACTTAATCTTGTCCAATTAGGGTTTCTAACCAATCTTGTGCATCCAATAGGTGTTTTTGTGTCATTTGATGAATATTTAGGTCATTTTCGTCCTCCCTACACTTAATCCAATTAGGGTTTTTAACCAATCTTGTGCATCCAATAGGTGTTTTTGTGTCATTGGATGAATATTTAGGTCATTTTCGTCCTCCCTACACTTAATCTTGTCCAATTAGGGTTTCTAACCAATCTTGTGTATCCAATAGGTGTTTTTGTTGCATTGGATGAACATTTAGGTCATTTTCGTCCTCCCTAGGCTTATGCTTGTCCAATTAGGGTTTCTAACCAATCTTGTGCGTCCAATAGGTGTTTTTGTGTCATTGGATGAACAATTAGGTCATTTTCGTCCTCCTTAGGCAAATTCTTGTCCAATTAGGGTTTCTAACCAATCTTGTGCATCCAATAGGTGTTTTTGTGTCATTGGATGAACATTTAGGTCATTTTCGTCCTCCCTAGGCTTAAGCTTGTCCAATTAGGGTTTCTAACCAATCTTGTGCATCCAATAGGTGTCTTTGTGTCATTGGATGAACAATTTGTCATTTTCGTCCACCCTAGGCTAATTCTTGTCCAATTAGGGTTTTTAACCAATCTTGTGCATCCAATAGGTGTTTTGTGTCATTGGATGAACAATTAGGTCATTTTTGTCCTCCCTAAGCTAATTCTTGTGCAATTAGGGTTTCTAACCAATCTTTTGCATCAAATAGGTGTTTTGTGTCATTGGATGAATATTTAGGTCATTTTCGTCCTCCCTACACTTAATCTTGTCCAATTAGGGTTTCTAACCAATCTTGTGCATCCAATAGGTGTTTTTGTGTCATTGGATGAACATTTAGGTTATTTTCGTCCTCCCTAGGCTTATGCTTGTCCAATTAGGTTTCTAACCAATCTTGTGCATCCAATAGGTGTCTTTGTGTCATTGGATGAACAATTTGTCATTTTCGTCCACCCTAGGCTAATTCTTGTCCAATTAGGGTTTTTAACCAATCTTGTGCATCCAATAGGTGTTTTGTGTCATTGGATGAACAATTAGGTCATTTTCGTCCTCCCTAGGCTTATTCTTGTCAAATTAGGGTTTCTAACAAATCTTGTGCATCCAATAGGTGTTTTTGTGTCATTGGAAGAATATTTAGGTCATAATCGTCCTCCCTACACTTAATCTTGTCCAATTAGGGTTTTTAACCAATCTTGTGCATCCAATAGGTGTTTTGTGTCATTGGATGAACATTTAGGTCATTTTCGTCCTTCTTAAACTTAATCTTGTCCAATTACGGTTTCTAACCAATCTTGTGCATCCAATAGGTGTTTTTGTGTCGTTGGATGAACAATTAGGTCATTTTCGTCCTCCCTAGGCTAATTCTTGTCCAATTAGGGTTTTTAACCAATCTTGTGCATCCAATAGGTGTTTTGTGTCATTGGATGAACATTTAGGTCATTTTCGTCCTCGCTAAACTTAATCTTGTCCAATTAGGGTTTCTAACCAATCTTGTGCTTCCAATAGGTGTTTTTGTGTCATTGGATGAACATTTAGGTCATTTTCGTCCTCCCTAGGCTTATGCTTGTCGAATTAGGGTTTCTAACCAATCTTGTGCATCCAATAGGTGTTTTTGTGTCATTGGATGAACAATTAGGTCATTTTCGTCCTCCCTAGGCTAATTCTTGTCCAATTAGGGTTTCTAACCAATCTTGTGCATCTAATAGGTGTTTTGTGTCATTGGATGAACATTTACGTCATTTTCGTCCTCCCTAAACTTAATCTTGTCCAATTAGGGTTTCTAACCAATCTTGTGCATCCAATAGGTGTTTTTGTGTCATTGGATGAACAATTACGTCATTTTCGTCCTCCCTAGGCTAATTCTTGTCCAATTAGGGTTTCTAACCAATCTTGTGCATCCAATAGGTGTTTTGTGTCATTGGATGAACAAGTAGGTCATTTTCGTCCTCCCTAGGCTTATTCTTGTCCAATTAGGGTTTTAAACCAATCTTGTGCATCCAATAGCTGTTTTGTGTGATTGGATAAACATTTAGGTCATTTTCGTCCTCGCTAAACTTAATCTTTTCGAATTAGGGTTTCTAACCAATGTTGTGCATCCAATAGGTGTTTTTGTGTCATTGGATGAACATTTAGGTCATTTTCGTCCTCCCGAGGCTTATGGTTGTCCAATTAGGGTTTCTAACCAATCTTGTGCATCCAATAGGTGTTTTGGTGTCATTGGATGAACAATTAGGTCATTTTCGTCCTTCCTAAACTTAATCTTGTCCAATTAGGGTTTCTAACCAATCTTGTGCATCCAATAGGTGTTTTTGTGTCATTGGAAGAACAATTAGGTGATTTTTGTCCTCCCTAAGCTAATTCTTGTCCAATTAGGGTTTCTAACCAATCTTTTGCATCCAATAGGTGTTTTGTGTGATTGGATGAATATTTATGTCATTTTCGTCCTCCCTACACTTAATCTTGTCCAATTAGGGTTTCTATCCAATCTTGTGCGTCCAATAGGTGTTTTTGTGTCATGGGATGAACATTTAGGTCATTTTCGTCCTCCCTAGGCTTATGGTTGTCCAATTAGGGTTTCTAACCAATCTTGTGCATCCAATAGGTGTTCTGCTGTCATTGGATGAACAATTAGGTCATTTTCGTCCTCGCTAAACTTAATCATGTCCAATTAGGGTTTCTAACCAATGTTGTGCATCCAATAGGTGTTTTTGTGTCATTGGATGAACATTTAAGTCATTTTCGTCCTCCCTAGGCTTATGCTTGTCCAATTAGGGTTTCTAACCAATCTTGTGCATCCAATAGGTGTTTTTGTGTCATTGGATGAACAATTTGTCATTTTCGTCCACCCTAGGTTAATTCTTGTCCAATTAGGGTTTTTAACCAATCTTATGCATCCAATAGGTGTTTTTGTGTCATTGGATGAACAATTAGGTCATTTTCGTCCTCCCTAGGCTGATACTTGTCAAATTAGGGTTTCTAACCAATCTTGTGCGTCCAATAGGTGTTTTTGTGTCATTGGAAGAATATTTAGGTCATAATCGTCCTCCCTACACTTAATCTTGTCCAATTAGGGTTTTTAACCAATCTTGTGCATCCAATAGGTGTTTTGTGTCATTGGATGAACATTTAGGTCATTTTCGTCCTTCCTAAACTTAATCTTGTCCAATTAGGGTTTCTAAGCAATCTTGTGCATCTAATAGGTGTTTTTGTGTCATTGGAAGAACAATTAGGTGATTTTCGTCCTCCCTAAGCAAATTCTGGTCCAATTAGGGTTTCTAACCAATCTTGTGCATCCAATAGGTGTTTTTGTGTCATTGGATGAACATTTAGGTCTTTTTCGTCCTCCCTAAACTTAATCTTGTCCAATTAGGGTTTTTAACCAATCTTGTGCATCCAATAGGTGTTTTTGTGTCATTGGATGAACAATTAGGTCATTTTCGTCCTCCCTAGGCTAATTCTTGTCCAATTAGGGTTTCTAACCAATCTTGTGCATCCAATAGGTGTTTTGTGTCATTGGATGAACAAGTAGGTCATTTTAGTCCTCCCTAGTCTTATTCTTGTCCAATTAGGGTTTTAAACCAATCTTGTTCATCCAATAGGTGTTTTGTGTCATTGGATGAACATTTAGGTCTTTTTCGTCATCCCTAAACTTAATGTGGTCCAATTATGGTTTCTAACCAATCTTGTGCATCCAATAGGTGTTTTGTCTCATTGCATGAACAATTAGGTCATTTTCGTCCTCCCTAGGCTTATTCTTGTCCAATTAGTGCTTCTAACCAATCTTGTGCATCCAATAGGTGTTTTTGTGTCATTGGAAGAATATTTAGGTCATTTTCGTCCTCCCTAGGCTAATTCTTGTCCAATTAGGGTTTCTATACAATCTTGTGCATCCAATAGGTGTTTTGTGTCATTGGATGAACAAGTAAGTCATTTTCGTCCTCCCTAGGCTTATTCTTGTCCAATTAGGGTTTTTAACCAATCTTGTGCATCCAATAGGTGTTTTGTGTCATTGGCTGAACATTTAGGTCATTTTCGTCCTCGCTAAACTTAATCTTGTGCAATTAGGGTTTCTAAACAATCTTGTGCATCCAATAGTTGTTTTTGTGTCATTGGATGAACATTTAGGTCATTTTCGTCCTCCCTAGGCTTATGCTTGTCCAATTAGGGTTTCTAACCAATCTTGTGCATCTAATAGGTGTTTTTGTGTCGTTGGAAGAACAATTAGGTGATTTTCGTCCTCCCTAAGCTAATTCTGGTCCAATTAGGGTTTCTAACCAATCTTGTGCATCCAATAGGTGTTTTTGTGTCATTGGATGAACATTTAGGTCTTTTTCGTCCTCCCTAAACTTAATCTTGTCCAATTAGGGTTTTTAACCAATCTTGTGCATCCAATAGGTGTTTTTGTGTCATTGGATGAACAATTAGGTCATTTTCGTCCTCCCTAGGCTAATTCTTGTCCAATTAGGGTTTCTAACCAATTTTGTGCATCCAATAGGTGTTTTGTGTCATTGGATGAACAAGTAGGTCATTTTAGTCCTCCCTAGTCTTATTCTTGTCCAATTAGGGTTTTAAACCAATCTTGTTCATCCAATAGGTGTTTTGTGTCATTGGATGAACATTTAGGTCTTTTTCGTCCTCCCTAAACTTAATGTTGTCCAATTATGGTTTCTAACCAATCTTGTGCATCCAATAGGTGTTTTGTCTTATTGCATGAACAATTAGGTCATTTTCGTCCTCCCTAGGCTTATTCTTGTCCAATTAGTGCTTCTAACCAATCTTGTGCATCCAATAGGTGTTTTTGTGTCATTGGAAGAATATTTAGGTCATTTTCGTCCTCCCTAGGCTAATTCTTGTCCAATTAGGGTTTCTAACGAATCTTGTGCATCCAATAGGTGTTTTTGTGTCATTGGATGAACAATTAGGTCATTTTCGTCCTCCCTAGGCTTATTCTTGTCCAATTAGGATTTTTAACCAATCTTGTGCATCCAATAGGTGTTTTGTGTCATTTGCTGAACATTTAGGTCATTTTCGTCCTCGCTAAACTTAATCTTGTGCAATTAGGGTTTCTAAACAATCTTGTGCATCCAATAGTTGTTTTTGTGTCATTGGATGAACATTTAGGTCATTTTCGTCCTCCCTAGGCTTATGCTTGTCCAATTAGGGTTTCTAACCAATCTTGTGCATCCAATAGGTGTTTTTGTGTCATTGGATGAACAATTTGTCATTTTCGTCCACCCTAGGTTAATTCTTGTCCAATTAGGGTTTTTAACCAATCTTATGCATCCAATAGGTGTTTTTGTGTCATTGGATGAACAATTACGTCATTTTCGTCCTCCCTAGGCTGATACTTGTCAAATTAGGGTTTCTAACCAATCTTGTGCGTCCAATAGGTGTTTTTGTGTCATTGGAAGAATATTTAGGTCATAATCGTCCTCCCTACACTTAATCTTGTCCAATTAGGGTTTTTAACCAATCTTGTGCATCCAATAGGTGTTTTGTGTCATTGGATGAACATTTAGGTCATTTTCGTCCTTCCTAAACTTAATCTTGTCCAATTAGGGTTTCTAAGCAATCTTGTGCATCTAATAGGTGTTTTTGTGTCATTGGAAGAACAATTAGGTGATTTTCGTCCTCCCTAAGCAAATTCTGGTCCAATTAGGGTTTCTAACCAATCTTGTGCATCCAATAGGTGTTTTTGTGTCATTGGATGAACATTTAGGTCTTTTTCGTCCTCCCTAAACTTAATCTTGTCCAATTAGGGTTTTTAACCAATCTTGTGCATCCAATAGGTGTTTTTGTGTCATTGGATGAACAATTAGGTCATTTTCGTCCTCCCTAGGCTAATTCTTGTCCAATTAGGGTTTCTAACCAATCTTGTGCATCCAATAGGTGTTTTGTGTCATTGGATGAACATTTAGGTCATTTTCGTCCTTCCTAAACTTAATCTTGTCCAATTAGGGTTTCTAGGCAATCTTGTGCATCTAATAGGTGTTTTTGTGTCATTGGAAGAACAATTAGGTGATTTTCGTCCTCCCTAAGCTAATTCTGGTCCAATTAGGGTTTCTAACCAATCTTGTGCATCCAATAGGTGTTTTTGTGTCATTGGATGAACATTTAGGTCTTTTTCGTCCTCCCTAAACTTAATCTTGTCCAATTAGGGTTTTTAACCAATCTTGTGCATCCAATTGGTGTTTTTGTGTCATTGGATGAACAATTAGGTCATTTTCGTCCTCCCTAGGCTAATTCTTGTCCAATTAGGGTTTCTAACCAATCTTGTGCATCCAATTGGTGTTTTTGTGTCATTGGATGAACAATTAGGTCATTTTCCTCCTCCCTATGATAATTCTTGTCCAATTAGGGTTTTTAACCAATCTTGTGCATCCAATAGGTGTTTTGTGTCATTGGATGAACATTTAGGTCATTTTCGTCCTCCCTAAACTTAATCTTGTCCAATTAGGGTTTCTAACCAATCTTGTGCATCCAATAGGTGTTTTGTGTTATTGCATGAACAATTAGGTCATTTTCGTCCTCCCTAGGCTTATTCTTGTCCAATTAGTGCTTCTAACCAATCTTGTGCATCCAATAGGTGTTTTTGTGTCATTGGAAGAATATTTAGGTCATTTTCGTCCTCCCTAGGCTAATTCTTGTCCAATTAGGGTTTCTAACGAATCTTGTGCATCCAATAGGTGTTTTGTGTCATTGGATGAACAAGTAAGTCATTTTAGTCCTCCCTAGGCTTATTCTTGTCCAATTAGGGTTTTAAACCAATCTTGTGCATCCAATAGGTGTTTTGTGTCATTGGATGAACATTTAGGTCTTTTTCGTCCTCCCTAAACTTAAGCTTGTCCAATTAGGGTTTCTAACCAATCTTTTGCATCCAATAGGTGTTTTTTCTCATTGCATGAACAGTTAGGTCATTTTCGTCCTCCCTAGGCTTATTCTTGTCCAATTAGTGCTTCTAACCAATCTTGTGCATTCAATAGGTGTTTTTGTGTCATTGGAAGAATATTTTGGTCATTTTCGTCCTCCCTAGGCTAATTCTTGTCCAAATAGGGTTTCTAACGAATCTTGTGCATCCAATAGGTATTTTGTGTCATTGGATGAACAAGTAAGTCATTTTCGTCCTCCCTAGGCTTATTCTTGTCCAATTAGGGTTTTTAACCAATCTTGTGCATCCAATAGGTGTTTTGTGTCATTGGATGAACATTTAGGTCTTTTTCGTCCTCCCTAAACTTAAGCTTGTCCAATTAGGGTTTCTAACCAATCTTTTGCATCCAATAGGTGTTTTTTCTCATTGCATGAACAATTAGGTCATTTTCGTCCTCCCTAGGCTTATTCTTGTCCAATTAGTGCTTCTAACCAATCTTGTGCATCCAATAGGTGTTTTTGTGTC
Organism: Cicer judaicum; assembly: GCA_037974835.1. NCBI lineage: Eukaryota > Viridiplantae > Streptophyta > Magnoliopsida > Fabales > Fabaceae > Cicer > Cicer judaicum. Next base: position 857,900 of record JBBPBS010000510.1, on the reverse strand, counting down.
ATTGGAAGAACAATTAGGTGATTTTGGTCCTCCCTAAGCTAATTCTTGTCCAATTAGGGTTTCTAACCAATCTTTTGCATCCAATAGGTGTTTTGTGTCATTGGATGAATATTTAGGTCATTTTCTTCCTCCCTACACTTAATCTTGTCCAATTAGGGTTTCTAACCAATCTTGTGCATCCAATAGGTGTTTTTGTGTCATTGGATGAACATTTAGGTCATTTTCGTCCTCCCTAGGCTTATGCTTGTCGAATTAGGGTTTCTAACCAATCTTGTGCATCCAATAGGTGTTTTTGTGTCATTGGATGAACAATTAGGTCATTTTCGTCCTCCCTAGGCTAATTCTTGTCCAATTAGGGTTTCTAACCAATCTTGTGCATCCAATAGGTGTTTTTGTGTCATTGGATGAGCAATTAGGTCATTTTCATTCTCCCTAGGCTAATTCTTGTCCAATTAGGGTGTTTAACCAATCTTGTGCATCCAATAGGTGTTTTTGTGTCATTGGATGAACATTTTAGTCCTCTTCTTCCTCCCTAAACTTAATCTTGTCCAATTAGGGTTTCTAACCAATCTTGTGCATCCATATAGGTGTTTTTGTGTCATTGGATGAACAATTAGGTCATTTTCGTCCTCCCTAGGCTTATTCTTGTCCAATTAGGGTTTCTATCGAATCTTGTGCATCCAATAGGTGTTTTTGTGTCATTGGATGAACAATTAGGTCATTTTTGTCCACCCTAGGCGTATTCTTGTCCAATTAGGGTTTCTAACCAATCTTGTGCATCCAATAGGTGTTTTTGTGTCATTGGATGAACAATTAGGTCATTTTCGTCCTCCCTAGGCTTATTCTTGTCCAATTAGGGTTTTTAACCAATCTTGTGCATCCAATAGGTGTTTTGTGTCATTTGCTGAACATTTAGGTCATTTTCGTCCTCGCTAAACTTAATCTTGTGCAATTAGGGTTTCTAAACAATCTTGTGCATCCAATAGTTGTTTTTGTGTCATTGGATGAACATTTAGGTCATTTTCGTCCTCCCTAGGCTTATGCTTGTCCAATTAGGGTTTCTAACCAATCTTGTGCATCCAATAGGTGTTTTTGTGTCATTGGATGAACAATTTGTCATTTTCGTCCACCCTAGACTAATTCTTGTCCAATTAGGGTTTCTAACCAATCTTGTGCATCCAATAGGTGTTTTTGTGTCATTGGATGAACATTTAGGTCTTTTTCGTCCTCCCTAAACTTAATCTTGTCCAATTAGGGTTTTTAACCAATCTTGTGCATCCAATAGGTGTTTTTGTGTCATTGGATGAACAATTAGGTCATTTTCGTCCTCCCTAGGCTAATTCTTGTCCAATTAGGGTTTCTAACCAATCTTGTGCATCCAATAGGTGTTTTGTGTCATTGGATGAACAAGTAGGTCATTTTAGTCCTCCCTAGTTTTATTCTTGTCCAATTAGGGTTTTAAACCAATCTTGTTCATCCAATAGGTGTTTTGTGTCATTGGATGAACATTTAGGTCTTTTTCGTCCTCCCTAAACTTAATGTTGTCCAATTATGGTTTCTAACCAATCTTGTGCATCCAATAGGTGTTTTGTCTTATTGCATGAACAATTAGGTCATTTTCGTCCTCCCTAGGCTTATTCTTGTCCAATTAGTGCTTCTAACCAATCTTGTGCATCCAATAGGTGTTTTTGTGTCATTGGAAGAATATTTAGGTCATTTTCGTCCTCCCTAGGCTAATTCTTGTCCAATTAGGGTTTCTAACGAATCTTGTGCATCCAATAGGTGTTTTTGTGTCATTGGATGAACAATTAGGTCATTTTCGTCCTCCCTAGGCTTATTCTTGTCCAATTAGGGTTTTTAACCAATCTTGTGCATCCAATAGGTGTTTTGTGTCATTTGCTGAACATTTAGGTCATTTTCGTCCTCGCTAAACTTAATCTTGTGCAATTAGGGTTTCTAAACAATCTTGTGCATCCAATAGTTGTTTTTGTGTCATTGGATGAACATTTAGGTCATTTTCGTCCTCCCTAGGCTTATGCTTGTCCAATTAGGGTTTCTAACCAATCTTGTGCATCCAATAGGTGTTTTTGTGTCATTGGATGAACAATTTGTCATTTTCGTCCACCCTAGACTAATTCTTGTCCAATTAGGGTTTCTAACCAATCTTGTGCATCCAATAGGTGTTTTTGTGTCATTGGATGAACATTTAGGTCTTTTTCGTCCTCCCTAAACTTAATCTTGTCCAATTAGGGTTTTTAACCAATCTTGTGCATCCAATAGGTGTTTTTGTGTCATTGGATGAACAATTAGGTCATTTTTGTCCTCCCTAGGCTAATTCTTGTCCAATTAGGGTTTCTAACCAATCTTGTGCATCCAATAGGTGTTTTGTGTCATTGGATGAACAAGTAGGTCATTTTAGTCCTCCCTAGTCTTATTCTTGTCCAATTAGGGTTTTAAACCAATCTTGTTCATCCAATAGGTATTTTGTGTCATTGGATGAACATTTAGGTCTTTTTCGTCCTCCCTAAACTTAATGTTGTCCAATTATGGTTTCTAACCAATCTTGTGCATCCAATAGGTGTTTTGTCTCATTGCATGAACAATTAGGTCATTTTCGTCCTCCCTAGGCTTATTCTTGTCCAATTAGTGCTTCTAACCAATCTTGTGCATGCAATAGGTGTTTTCTGTCATTGGATGAACAATTAGGTCATTTTCGTCCTCCCTAGGCTAATTCTTGTACAATTAGGGTTTCTAACAATTCTTGTGCATCCAATAGGTGTTTTGTGTCATTGGATGAACAAGTAGGTCATTTTAGTCCTCCCTAGACTTATTCTTGTCCAATTAGGGTTTTAAACCAATCTTGTGCATCCAATAGGTGTTTTGTGTCATTGGATGAACATTTAGGTCTTTTTCGTCCTCCCTAAACTTAA
>JBBPBS010000510.1:816638-844235 GCA_037974835.1 Cicer judaicum | reverse complement strand
TGCATCCAATAGGTGTTTTTGTGTCATTGGATGAACAATTAGGTCATTTTCGTCCTCCCTAGGCTGATACTTGTCAAATTAGGGTTTCTAACCAATCTTGTGCGTCCAATAGGTGTTTTTGTGTCATTGGAAGAATATTTAGGTCATAATCGTCCTCCCTACACTTAATCTTGTCCAATTAGGGTTTTTAACCAATCTTGTGCATCCAATAGGTGTTTTGTGTCATTGGATGAACATTTAGGTCATTTTCGTCCTTCCTAAACTTTATCTTGTCCAATTAGGGTTTCTAGGCAATCTTGTGCATCTAATAGGTGTTTTTGTGTCATTGGAAGAACAATTAGGTGATTTTCGTCCTCCCTAAGCTAATTCTGGTCCAATTAGGGTTTCTAACCAATCTTGTGCATCCAATAGGTGTTTTTGTGTCATTGGATGAACATTTAGGTCTTTTTCGTCCTCCCTAAACTTAATCTTGTCCAATTAGGGTTTCTAACCAATCTTGTGCATCCAATAGGTGTTTTGTGTCATTAGATGAACAAGTAGGTCATTTTAGTCCTCCCTAGGCTTATTCTTGTCCAATTTGGGTTTTAAACCAATCTTGTGCATCCAATAGGTGTTTTGTGTCATTGGATGAACATTTAGGTCTTTTTCGTCCTCCCTAAACTTAAGCTTGTCCAATTAGGGTTTCTAACCAATCTTTTGCATCCAATAGGTGTTTTTTCTCATTGCATAAACAATTAGGTCATTTTCGTCCTCCCTAGGCTTATTCTTGTCCAATTAGTGCTTCTAACCAATCTTGTGCATCCAATAGGTGTTTTTGTGTCATTGGAAGAATATTTAGGTCATTTTCGTCCTCCCTAGGCTAATTCTTGTCCAATTAGGGTTTCTAACGAATCTTGTGCATCCAATAGGTGTTTTGTGTCATTGGATGAACAAGTAAGTCATTTTAGTCCTCCCTAGGCTTATTCTTGTCCAATTAGGGTTTTAAACCAATCTTGTGCATCCAATAGGTGTTTTGTGTCATTGGATGAACATTTAGGTCTTTTTCGTCCTCCCTAAACTTAAGCTTGTCCAATTAGGGTTTCTAACCAATCTTTTGCATCCAATAGGTGTTTTTTCTCATTGCATGAACAATTAGGTCATTTTCGTCCTCCCTAGGCTTATTCTTGTCCAATTAGTGCTTCTAACCAATCTTGTGCATCCAATAGGTGTTTTTGTGTCATTGGAAGAATATTTAGGTCATTTTCGTCCTCCCTAGGCTAATTCTTGTCCATTTAGGGTTTCTAACGAATCTTGTGCATCCAATAGGTGTTTTGTGTCATTGGATGAACAAGTAAGTCATTTTCGTCCTCCCTAGGCTTATTCTTGTCCAATTAGGGTTTTTAACCAATCTTGTGCATCCAATAGGTGTTTTGTGTCATTGGCTGAACATTTAGGTCATTTTCGTCCTCGCTAAACTTAATCTTGTCCAATTAGGGTTTCTAACCAATCTTGTGCATCCAATAGTTGTTTTTGTGTCATTGGATGAACATTTAGGTCATTTTCATCCTCCCTAGGCTTATGCTTGTCCAATTAGGGTTTCTAACCAATCTTGTGCATCCAATAGGTGTTTTTGTGTCATTGGATGAACAATTTGTCATTTTCGTCCACCCTAGGCTAATTCTTGTCCAATTAGGGTTTTTAACCAATCTTGTGCATCCAATAGGTGTTTTTGTGTCATTGGATGAACAATTAGGTCATTTTCGTCCTCCCTAGGCTGATACTTGTCAAATTAGGGTTTCTAACCAATCTTGTGCGTCCAATAGGTGTTTTTGTGTCATTGGAAGAATATTTAGGTCATAATCGTCCTCCCTACACTTAATCTTGTCCAATTAGGGTTTTTAACCAATCTTGTGCATCCAATAGGTGTTTTGTGTCATTGGATGAACATTTAGGTCATTTTCGTCCTTCCTAAACTTAATCTTGTCCAATTAGGGTTTCTAACCAATCTTGTGCATCCAATAGGTGTTTTTGTGTCATTGGATGAACATTTAGGTCTTTTTCGTCCTCCCTAGGCTTATGCTTGTCGAATTAGGGTTTCTAACCAATCTTGTGCATCCAATAGGTGTTTTTGTGTCATTGGATGAACAATTAGGTCATTTTCGTCCTACCTAGGCTGATACTTGTCAAAGTAGGGTTTCTAACCAATCTTGTGCGTCCAATAGGTGTTTTTGTGTCATTGGAAGAATATTTAGGTCATAATCGTCCTCCCTACACTTAATCTTGTCCAATTAGGGTTTTTAACCAATCTTGTGCATCCAATAGGTGTTTTGTGTCATTGGATGAACATTTAGGTCATTTTCGTCCTTCCTAAACGTAATCTTGTCCAATTAGGGTTTCTAGCCAATCTTGTGCATCCAATAGGTGTTTTTGTTTCATTGGAAGAACAATTAGGTGATTTTCGTCCTCCCTAAGCTAATTCTTGTCCAATTAGGGTTTCTAACCAATCTTGTGCATCCAATAGGTGTTTTTGTGTCATTGGATGAACATTTAGGTCTTTTTCGTCCTCCCTAAACTTAAGCTTCTCCAATTAGGGTTTCTAACCAATCTTTTGCATCCAACAGGTGTTTTTTCTCATTGCATGAACAATTAGGTCATTTTCGTCCTCCCTAGGCTTATTCTTGTCCAATTAGTGCTTCTAACCAATCTTGTGCATCCAATAGGTGTTTTTGTGTCATTGGAAGAATATTTAGGTCATTTTCGTCCTCCCTAGGCTAATTCTTGTCCAACTAGGGTTTCTAACGAATCTTGTGCATCCAATAGGTGTTTTGTGTCATTGGATGAACAAGTAAGTCATTTTCGTCCTCCCTAGGCTTATTCTTGTCCAATTAGGGTTTTTAACCAATCTTGTGCATCCAATAGGTGTTTTTGTGTCATTGGATGAACATTTAGGTCTTTTTCGTCCTCCCTAAACTTAAGCTTGTCCAATTAGGGTTTCTAACCAATCTTTTGCATCCAACAGGTGTTTTTTCTCGTTGCATGAACAATTAGGTCATTTTCGTCCTCCCTAGGCTTATTCTTGTCCAATTAGTGCTTCTAACCAATCTTGTGCATCCAATAGGTGTTTTTGTGTCATTGGAAGAATATTTAGGTCATTTTCGTCCTCCCTAGGCTAATTCTTGTCCAATTAGGGTTTCTAACGAATCTTGTGTATCCAATAGGTGTTTTGTGTCATTGGATGAACAAGTAAGTCATTTTCGTCCTCCCTATGCTTATTCTTGTCCAATTAGGGTTTTTAACCAATCTTGTGCATCCAATAGGTGTCATTGGCTGAACATTTAGGTCATTTTCGTCCTCGCTAAACTTAATCTTGTGCAATTAGGGTTTCTAACCAATCTTGTGCATCCAATAGTTGTTTTTGTGTCATTGGATGAACATTTAGGTCATTTTCGTCCTCCCTAGGCTTATGCTTGTCGAATTAGGGTTTCTAACCAATCTTGTGCATCCAATAGGTGTTTTTGTGTCATTGGATGAACAATTAGGTCATTTTCGTCCTCCCTAGGCTAATTCTTGTCCAATTAGGGTTTCTAACCAATCTTGTGCATCCAATAGGTGTTTTATGTCATTGAATGAACAAGTAGGTCATTTTAGTCCTCCCTAGTCTTATTCTTGTCCAATTAGGGTTTTAAACCAATCTTGTGCGTCCAATAGGTGTTTTGTGCCATTAGATGAACATTTAGGTCTTTTTCGTCCTCCCTAAACTTAATGTTGTCCAATTAGGGTTTCTAACCAATCTTGTGCATCCAATAGGTGTTTTGTCTCATTGCATGAAGAATTAGGTCATTTTCGTCCTCCCTAGGCTTATTCTTGTCCAATTAGTGCTTCTAACCAATCTTGTGCATCCAATAGGTGTTTTTGTGTCATTGGAAGAATATTTAGGTCATTTTCGTCCTCCCTAGGCTAATTCTTGTCCAATTAGGGTTTCTAACGAATCTTGTGCATCCAATAGGTGTTTTGTGTCATTGGATGAACAAGTAGGTCATTTTCGTCCTCCCTAGGCTTATTCTTGTCCAATTAAGGTTTTTAACCATTCTTGTGCACCCAATAGGTGTTTTGTGTCATTGGATGAACATTTAGGTCATTTTCGTCCTCGCTAAACTTAATCTTGTCCAATTAGGGTTTCTAACCAATCTTGTGCATCCAATAGGTGTTTTTGTGTCATTGGATGAACATTTAGGTCATTTTCGTCCTCCCTAGGCTTATGCTTGTCCAATTAGGGTTTCTAACCAATCTTGTGCATCCAATAGGTGTCTTTGTGTCATTGGATGAACAATTTGTCATTTTCGTCCACCCTAGGCTAATTCTTGTCCAATTAGGGTTTTTAACCAATCTTGTGCATCCAATAGGTGTTTTGTGTCATTGGATGGACAATTAGGTCATTTTCGTCCTCCCTAGGCTTATACTTGTCAAATTAGGGTTTCTAACCAATCTTGTGCGTCCAATAGGTGTTTTTGTGTCATTGGAAGAATATTTAGGTCATAATCGTCCTCCCTACACTTAATCTTGTCCAATTAGTGTTTTTAACCAATCTTTTGCATCCAATAGGTGTTTTGTGTCATTGGATGAATATTTATGTCATTTTCGTCCTCCCTACACTTAATCTTGTCCAATTAGGGTTTCTAACCAATCTTGTGCGTCCAATAGGTGTTTTTGTGTCATTGGAAGAACAATTAGGTGATTTTCGTCCTCCCTAAGCTAATTCTTGTCCAATTAGGGTTTCTAACCAATCTTGTGCAATCAATAGGTGTTTTTGTGTCATTGGATGAACATATAGGTCTTTTTCTTCCTCCCTAAACTTAATCTTGTCCAATTAGGGTTTCTAACCAATCTTGTGCATCCAATAGGTGTTTTTGTGTCATTGGATGAACAATTAGGTCATTTTCGTCCTCCCTAGGCTAATTCTTGTCCAATTAGGGTTTCTAACCAATCTTGTGCATCCAATAGGTGTTTTGTGTCATTGAATGAACAAGTAGGTCATTTTAGTCCTCCCTAGTCTTATTCTTGTCCAATTAGGGTTTTAAACCAATCTTGTGCATCCAATAGGTGTTTTGTATCATTGGATGATCATTTAGGTCTTTTTCGTCCTCCCTAAACTTAATGTTGTCCAATTAGGGTTTCTAACCAATCTTGTGCATCCAATAGGTGTTTTGTCTCATTGCATGAACAATTAGGTCATTTTCGTCCTTCCTAGGCTTATTCTTGTCCAATTAGTGCTTCTAACCAATCTTGTGCATCCAATAGGTGTTTTTGTGTCATTGGAAGAATATTTAGGTCATTTTCGTCCTCCCTAGGCTAATTCTTGTCCAATTAGGGTTTCTAACGAATCTTGTGCATCCAATAGGTGTTTTGTGTCATTGGATGAACAAGTAGGTCATTTTCGTCCTCCCTAGGCTTATTCTTGTCCAATTAGGGTTTTTAACCAATCTTGTGCATCCAATAGGTGTTTTGTGTCATTGGCTGAACATTTAGGTCATTTTCGTCCTCGCTAAACTTAATCTTGTCCAATTAGGGTTTCTAACCAATCTTGTGCATCCAATAGTTGTTTTTGTGTCATTGGATGAACATTTAGGTCATGTTCATCCTCCCTAGGCTTATGCTTGTCCAATTAGAGTTTCTAACCAATCTTGTGCCTCCAATAGGTGTTTTTGTGTCATTGGATGAACAATTTGTCATTTTCGTCCACCCTAGGCTAATTCTTGTCCAATTAGGGTTTCTAACGAATCTTGTGCATCCAATAGGTGTTTTGTGTCATTGGATGAACAAGTAAGTCATTTTCGTCCTCCCTAGGCTTATTCTTGTCCAATTAGGGTTTTTAACCAATCTTGTGCATCCAATAGGTGTTTTGTGTCATTGGCTGAACATTTAGGTCATTTTCGTCCTCGCTAAACTTAATCTTGTCCAATTAGGGTTTCTAACCAATCTTGTGCATCCAATAGTTGTTTTTGTGTCATTGGATGAACATTTAGGTCATTTTCATCCTCCCTAGGCTTATGCTTGTCCAATTAGAGTTTCTAACCAATCTTGTGCCTCCAATAGGTGTTTTTGTGTCATTGGATGAACAATTTGTCATTTTCGTCCACCCTAGGCTAATTCTTGTCCAATTATGGTTTTTAACCAATCTTGTGCATCCAATAGGTGTTTTCTGTCATTGGATGAACATTTAGGTCATTTTCGTCCTTCCTAAACTTAATCTTGTCCAATTAGGGTTTCTAACCAATCTTGTGCATCCAATAGGTGTTTTTGTGTCATTGGAAGAACAATTAGGTGATTTTCGTCCTCCCTAAACTTAATCTTGTCCAATTAGGGTTTCTAACCAATCTTGTGCATGCAATAGGTGTTTTTCTGTCATTGGAAGAATATTTAGGTCATTTTCGTCCTCCCTAGGCTAATTCTTGTCCAATTAGGGTTTCTAACGAATCTTGTGCATCCAATATGTGTTTTGTGTCATTGGATGAACAAGTAGGTCACTTTCGTCCTCCCTAGGCTTATTCTTGTCCAATTAGGGTTTTTAACCAATCTTGTGCATCCAATAGGTGTTTTGTGTCATTGGATGAACATTTAGGTCATTTTCGTCCTCCCTAAACTTAATCTTGTCCAATTAGGGTTTCTAACCAATCTTGTGCTTCCAATAGGTGTTTTTGTGTCATTGGATGAACATTTAGGTCATTTTCGTCCTCCCTCGGCTTATGCTTGTCCAATTAGGGTTTCTAACCAATCTTGTGCATCCAATAGGTGTTTTTGTGTCATTGGATGAACAATTTGTCATTTTCGTCCACCGTAGACTAATTCTTGTCCAATTAGGGTTTTTAACCAATCTTGTGCATCCAATAGGTGTTTTTGTGTCATTGGATGAACAATTAGGTCATTTTCGTCCTCCCTAGGCTGATACTTGTCAAATTAGGGTTTCTAATCAATCTTGTGCGTCCAATAGGTGTTTTTGTGTCATTGGAAGAATATTTAGGTCATAATCGTCCTCCCTACACTTAATCTTGTCCAATTAGGGTTTTTAACCAATCTTGTGCATCCAATAGGTGTTTTGTGTCATTGGATGAACATTTAGGTCATTTTCGTCCTTCCTAAACTTAATCTTGTCCAATTAGGGTTTCTAGGCAATCTTGTGCATCTAATAGGTGTTTTTGTGTCATTGGAAGAACAATTAGGTGATTTTCGTCCTCCCTAAGCTAATTCTGGTCCAATTAGGGTTTCTAACCAATCTTGTGCATCCAATAGGTGTTTTTGTGTCATTGGATGAACATTTAGGTCTTTTTCGTCCTCCCTAAACTTAATCTTGTCCAATTAGGGTTTTTAACCAATCTTGTGCATCCAATTGGTGTTTTTGTGTCATTGGATGAACAATTAGGTCATTTTCGTCCTCCCTAGGCTAATTCTTGTCCAATTAGGGTTTCTAACCAATCTTGTGCATCCAATAGGTGTTTTGTGTCATTGGATGAACAAGTAGGTCATTTTAGTCCTCCCTAGTCTTATTCTTGTCCAATTAGGGTTTTAAACCAATCTTGTTCATCCAATAGGTGTTTTGTGTCATTGGATGAACATTTAGGTCTTTTTCGTCCTCCCTAAACTTAATGTTGTCCAATTATGGTTTCTAACCAATCTTGTGCATCCAATAGGTGTTTTGTCTCATTGCATGAACAATTAGGTCATTTTCAACCTCCCTAGGCTTATTCTTGTCCAATTAGTGCTTCTAACCAATCTTGTGCATGCAATAGGTGTTTTTGTGTCATTGGAAGAATATTTAGGTCATTTTCGTCCTCCCTAGGCTAATTCTTGTCCAATTAGGGTTTCTAACGAATCTTGTGCATCCAATAGGTGTTTTGTGTCATTGGATGAACATTTAGGTCATTTTCGTCCTCGCTAAACTTAATCTTGTCCAATTAGGGTTTCTAACCAATCTCGTGCATCCAACAGGTGTTTTTTGTCATTGGATGAACATTTAGGTCATTTTCGTCCTTCCTAAACTTAATCTTGTCCAATTAGGATTTCTAACCAATCTTGTGCATCCAATAGGTGTTTTTGTTTCATTGGAAGAACAATTAGGTGATTTTCGTCCTCCCTAAGCTAATTCTTGTCCAATTAGGGTTTCTAACCAATCTTGTGCATCCAATAGGTGTTTTTGTGTCATTGGATGAACAAGTAGGTCATTTTCGTCCTCCCTAGGCTTATTCTTGTCCAATTAGTGCTTCTAACCAATCTTGTACATCCAATAGGTGTTTTGTGTCATTGGATGAACATTTAGGTCATTTTCGTCCTTCCTAAACTTAATCTTGTCCAATTAGGGTTTCTAACCAATCTTGTGCATCCAATAGGTGTTTTTGTGTCTTTGGAAGAACAATTAGGTGATTTTCGTCCTCCCTAGGCTTATTCTTGTCCAATTAGGGTGTTTAACCAATCTTGTGCATCCAATAGGTGTTTTGTGTCATTGGATGAACAATTAGGTCATTTTCGTCCTCCCTAGGCTTATACTTGTCAAATTATGGTTTCTAACCAATCTTGTGCGTCCAATAGCTGTTTTTGTGTCATTGGAAGAATATTTAGGTCATAATCGTCCTCCCTACACTTAATCTTGTCCAATTAGGGTTTTTAACCAATCTTGTGCATCCAATAGGTGTTTTGTGTCATTGGATGAACATTTAGGTCATTTTCGTCCTTCCTAAACTTAATCTTGTCCAATTAGGGTTTCTAACCAATCTTGTGCATCCAATAGGTATTTTGTGTCATTGGAAGAACAATTAGGTGATTTTTGTCCTCCCTAAGCTAATTCTTGTCCAATTAGTGCTTCTAACCAATCTTGTGCATCCAATAGGTGTTTTTGTGTCATTGGAAGAATATGTAGGTGATTTTCGTCCTCCCTAGGCTAATTCTTGTCGAATTAGGGTTTCTAACCAATCTTGTGCATCCAATAGTTGTTTTTGTGTCATTGGATGAACATTTAGGTCATTTTCGTCCTCCCTAGGCTTATGCTTGTCCAATTAGGGTTTCTAACCAATCTTGTGCATCCAATAGGTGTTTTTGTGTCATTGGATGAACATTTAGGTCATTTTCGTCCACCCTAGGCTAATTCTTGTCCAATTAGGGTTTCTAACCAATCTTGTGCATCCAATTGGTGTTTTGTGTCATTGGATGAACAATTAGGTCATTTTCGTCCACCCTAGGCTAATTCTTGTCCAATTAGGGTTTCTAACCAATCTTGTGCATCCAATTGGTCTTTTGTGTCATTGGATGAACAATTAGGTCATTTTCGTCCTCCCTAGGCTAATTCTTGTCCAACTAGGGTTTTTGTGTCATTGGATGAACATTTAGGTCATGTTCGTCCTCCCTAGGCTTATTCTTGTCCAATTAGGATTTCTAACCAATTTGTGCATCCAATAGGTGTTTTTGTGTCATTGGATGAACATTTAGGTCATTTTCGTCCTCCCTAGGCTTATTCTTGTCCAATTAGGGTTTCTAGCCAATCTTGTGCATCCAATAGGCGTTTTTGTGTCATTGGATGAACATTTAGGTCATTTTCGTCCTCCCTAAACTTAATCTTGTCCAATTAGGATTTCTAACCAATCTTGTGCATCCAATAGGTGTTTTTGTGTCATTGGATGAACATTTAGGTCATTTTCGTCCTCCGTAGGCTTATGCTTGTCCAATTAGGGTTTCTAACCAATCTTGTGCATCCAATAGGTGTTTTTGTGTCATTGGATGAACAATTAGGTCATTTTCGTCCACCCTAGGCTAATTCTTGTCCAATTAGGGTTTTTAACCAATCTTATGCATCCAATAGGTGTTTTGTGTCATTGGATGAACATTTAGGTCATTTTCTTCCTCCCTAAACTTAATCTTATCCAATTTGGGTTTCTAACCAATCTTGTGCATCCAATAGGTATTTTTGTGTCATTGGATGAACAATTAGGTCATTTTCGTCCACCCTAGGCTAATTCTTGTCCAATTAGAGTTTCTAACCAATCTTGTGCATCCAATTGGTCTTTTGTGTCATTGGATGAACAATTAGGTCATTTTCGTCCTCCCTAGGCTAATTCTTGTCCAACTAGGGTTTTTAACCAATCTTGTGCATCCAATAGGTGTTTTGTGTCATTGGATGAACATTTAGGTCATTTTCGTCGCCCCTAAGCTTAATCTTGTCCAATTAGGATTTCTAACCAATCTTGTGCATCCAATAGGTGTTTTTGTGTCATTGGATGAACATTTAGGTCATTTTCGTCCTCCCTAGGCTTATTCTTGTCCAATTAGGGTTTCTAACCAATCTTGTGCATCCAATTGGTCTTTTGTGTCATTGGATGAACAATTAGGTCATTTTCGTCCTCCCTAGGCTAATTCTTGTCCAATTAGGGTTTTTAACCAATCTTGTGCATCCAATAGGTGTTTTTGTGTCATTGGATGAACATTTAGGTCATTTTCGTCCTCCCTAAACTTAATCTTGTCCAATTAGGATTTCTAACCAATCTTGTGCATCCAATAGGTGTTTTTGTGTCATTGGATGAACATTTAGGTCATTTTCGTCCTCCCTAGGCTTATGCTTGTCCAATTAGGGTTTTTAACCAATCTTGTGCATCCAATAGGTGTTTTGTGTCATTGGATGAACAATTAGGTCATTTTCGTCCTCCCTAGGCTTATTCTTGTCAAATTAGGGTTTCTAACCAATCTTGTGCATCCAATAGGTGTTCTTGTGTCATTGGAAGAATATTTAGGTCATAATCGTCCTCCCTACACTTAATCTTGTCCAATTAGGGTTTTTAACCAATCTTGTGCATCCAATAGGTGTTTTGTGTCATTGGATGAACATTTAGGTCATTTTCGTCCTTCCTAAACTTAATCTTGTCCAATTAGGGTTTCTAAGAAATCTTGTGCATCTAATAGGTGTTTTTGTGTCATTGGAAGAACAATTAGGTGATTTTCGTCCTCCCTAAGCTAATTCTGGTCCAATTAGGGTTTCTAACCAATCTTGTGCATCCAATAGGTGTTTTTGTGTCATTGGATGAACATTTAGGTCTTTTTCGTCCTCCCTAAACTTAATCTTGTCCAATTAGGGTTTTTAACCAATCTTGTGCATCCAATAGGTGTTTTTGTGTCATTGGATGAACAATTAGGTCATTTTCGTCCTCCCTAGGCTAATTCTTGTCCAATTAGGGTTTCTAACCAATCTTGTACATCCAATAGGTGTTTTGTGTCATTGGATGAACAAGTAGGTCATTTTAGTCCTCCCTAGTCTTATTCTTGTCCAATTAGGGTTTTAAACCAATCTTGTTCATCCAATAGGTGTTTTGTGTCATTGGATGAACATTTAGGTCTTTTTCGTCCTCCCTAAACTTAATGTTGTCCAATTATGGTTTCTAACCAATCTTGTGCATCCAATAGGTGTTTTGTCTCATTGCATGAACAATTAGGTCATTTTCGTCCTCCCTAGGCTTATTCTTGTCCAATTAGTGCTTCTAACCAATCTTGTGCATGCAATAGGTGTTTTTGTGTCATTGGAAGAATATTTAGGTCATTTTCGTCCTCCCTAGGCTAATTCTTGTCCAATTAGGGTTTCTAACGAATCTTGTGCATCCAATAGGTGTTTTGTGTCATTGGATGAACAAGTAGGTCACTTTCGTCCTCCCTAGGCTTATTCTTGTCCAATTAGGGTTTTTAACCAATCTTGTGCATCCAATAGGTGTTTTGTGTCATTGGATGAACATTTAGGTCATTTTCGTCCTCGCTAAACTTAATCTTGTCCAATTAGGGTTTCTAACCAATCTCGTGGATCCAATAGGTGTTTTTTGTCATTGGATGAACATTTAGGTCATTTTCGTCCTTCCTAAACTTAATCTTGTCCAATTAGGGTTTCTAACCAATCTTGTGCATCCAATAGGTGTTTTTGTTTCATTGGAAGAACAATTAGGTGATTTTCGTCCTCCCTAAGCTAATTCTTGTCCAATTAGGGTTTCTAACCAATCTTGTGCATCCAATAGGTGTTTTTGTGTCATTGGATGAACATTTAGGTCTTTTTCGTCCTCCCTAAACTTAATCTTGTCCAATTAGGGTTTCTAACCAATCTTGTGCATCCAATAGGTGTTTTTATGTCATTGGATGAACAATTAGGTCATTTTCGTCCTCCCTAGGGTAATTCTTGTCCAATTAGGGTTTCTAACCAATCTTGTGCATCCAATAGGTGTTTTGTGTCATTAGATGAACAAGTAGGTCATTTTAGTCCTCCCTAGGCTTATTCTTGTCCAATTTGGGTTTTAAACCAATCTTGTGCATCCAATAGGTGTTTTGTGTCATTGGATGAACATTTAGGTCTTTTTCGTCCTCCCTAAACTTAAGCTTGTCCAATTAGGGTTTCTAACCAATCTTTTGCATCCAATAGGTGTTTTTTCTCATTGCATAAACAATTAGGTCATTTTCGTCCTCCCTAGGCTTATTCTTGTCCAATTAGTGCTTCTAACCAATCTTGTGCATCCAATAGGTGTTTTTGTGTCATTGGATGAACAATTAGGTCATTTTCGTCCTCCCTAGGCTAATTCTTGTCCAATTAGGGTTTCTAACCAATCTTGTGCATCCAATAGGTGTTTTGTGTCATTGGATGAACAAGTAGGTCATTTTAGTCCTCCCTAGTCTTATTCTTGTCCAATTAGGGTTTCTAACCAATCTTGTGCATCCAATAGGTGTTTTGTGTCATTGGATGAACAAGTAGGTCATTTTAGTGCTCCCTAGTCTTATTCTTGTCCAATTAGGGTTTTTAACCAATCTTGTGCATCCAATAGGTGTTTTTGTGTCATTGGATGAACAATTAGGTCATTTTCGTCCTCCCTAGGCTAATTCTTGTCCAATTAGGGTTTCTAACCAATCTTGTGCATCCAATAGGTGTTTTTGTGTCATTGGATGAACATTTAGGTCTTTTTCGTCCTACCTAAACTTAATCTTGTCCAATTAGGGTTTCTAAACAATCTTGTGCATCCAATAGGTGTTTTTATGTCATTGGATGAACAATTAGGTCATTTTCGTCCTCCCTAGGCTAATTCTTGTCCAATTAGGGTTTCTAACCAATCTTGTGCATCCAATAGGTGTTTTGTGTCATTGGATGAACAAGTAGGTCATTTTAGTCCTCCCTAGGCTTATTCTTGTCCAATTAGGGTTTTAAAACACTCTTGTGCATCCAATAGGTGTTTTGTGTCATTGGATGAACATTTAGGTCTTTTTCGTCCTCCCTAAGCTTAAGCTTGTCCAATTAGGGTTTCTAACCAATCTTTTGCATCCAATAGGTGTTTTTTCTCATTGCATGAACAATTAGGTCATTTTCGTCCTCCCTAGGCTTATTCTTGTCCAATTAGTGCTTCTAACCAATCTTGTGCATCCAATAGGTGTTTTTGTGTCATTGGAAGAATATTTAGGTCATTTTCGTCCTCCCTAGGCTAATTCTTGTCCAATTAGGGTTTCTAACCAATCTTGTGCATGCAATAGGTGTTTTGTGTCATTGGATGAACAAGTAGGTCATTTTCGTCCTCCCTAGGTTTATTCTTGTCCAATTAGGGTTTTTAACCAATCTTGTGCATCCAATAGGTGTTTTGTGTCATTGGATGAACATTTAGGTCATTTTCGTCCTCGCTAAACTTAATCTTTTCCAATTAGGGTTTCTAACCAATCTTGTGCATCCAATAGGTGTTTTTGTGTCATTGGAAGAATATTTAGGTCATAATCGTCCTCCCTACACTTAATCTTGTCCAATTAGGGTTTTTAACCAATTTTGTGCATCCAATAGGTGTTTTGTGTCATTGGATGAACATTTAGGTCATTTTCGTCCTTCCTAAACTTAATCTTGTCCAATTAGGGTTTCTAACCAATCTTGTGCATCCAATAGGTGTTTTTGTGTCATTGGATGAACATTTAGGTCTTTTTCGTCCTACCTAAACTTAATCTTGTCCAATTAGGGTTTCTAAACAATCTTGTGCATCCAATAGGTGTTTTTATGTCATTGGATGAACAATTAGGTCATTTTCGTCCTCCCTAGGCTAATTCTTGTCCAATTAGGGTTTCTAACCAATCTTGTGCATCCAATAGGTGTTTTGTGTCATTGGATGAACAAGTAGGTCATTTTAGTCCTCCTTAGGCTTATTCTTGTCCAATTAGGGTTTTAAACCAATCTTGTGCATCCAATAGGTGTTTTGTGTCATTGGATGAACATTTAGGTGTTTTTCGTCCTCCCTAAACTTAAGCTTGTCCAATTAGGGTTTCTAACCAATCTTTTGCATCCAATAGGTGTTTTTTCTCATTGCATGAACAATTAGGTCATTTTCGTCCTCCCTAGGCTTATTCTTGTCCAATTAGTGCTTCTAACCAATCTTGTGCATCCAATAGGTGTTTTTGTGTCATTGGAAGAATATTTAGGTTATTTTCGTCCTCCCTAGGCTAATTCTTGTCCATTTAGGGTTTCTAACGAATCTTGTGCATCCAATAGGTGTTTTGTGTCATTGGATGAACAAGTAAGTCATTTTCGTCCTCCCTAGGCTTATTCTTGTCCAATTAGGGTTTTTAACCAATCTTGTGCATCCAATAGGTGTTTTGTGTCATTGGCTGAACATTTAGGTCATTTTCGTCCTCGCTAAACTTAATCTTGTGCAATTAGGGTTTCTAACCAATCTTGTGCATCCAATAGTTGTTTTTGTGTCATTGGATGAACATTTAGGTCATTTTCGTCCTCCCTAGGCTTATGCTTGTCCAATTAGGGTTTCTAACCAATCTTGTGCATCCAATAGGTGTTTTTGTGTCATTGGATGAACATTTAGGTCTTTTTCGTCCTCCCTAAACTTAAGCTTGTCCAATTAGGGTTTCTAACCAATCTTTTGCATCCAACAGGTGTTTTTTCTCGTTGCATGAACAATTAGGTCATTTTCGTCCTCCCTAGGCTTATTCTTGTCCAATTAGTGCTTCTAACCAATCTTGTGCATCCAATAGGTGTTTTTGTGTCATTGGAAGAATATTTAGGTCATTTTCGTCCTCCCTAGGCTAATTCTTGTCCAATTAGGGTTTCTAACGAATCTTGTGCATCCAATAGGTGTTTTGTGTCATTGGATGAACAAGTAAGTCATTTTCGTCCTCCCTATGCTTATTCTTGTCCAATTAGGGTTTTTAACCAATCTTGTGCATCCAATAGGTGTTTTGTGTCATTGGCTGAACATTTAGGTCATTTTCGTCCTCGCTAAACTTAATCTTGTGCAATTAGGGTTTCTAACCAATCTTGTGCATCCAATAGTTGTTTTTGTGTCATTGGATGAACATTTAGGTCATTTTCGTCCTCCCTAGGCTTATGCTTGTCCAATTAGGGTTTCTAACCAATCTTGTGCATCCAATAGGTGTTTTTGTGTCATTGGATGAACAATTAGGTCATTTTCGTCCACCCTAGACTAATTCTTGTCCAATTAGGGTTTTTAACCAATCTTGTGCATCCAATAGGTGTTTTGTGTCATTGGATGAACAATTAGGTCATTTTCGTCCTCCCTAGGCTTATACTTGTCAAATTAGGGTTTCTAACCAATCTTGTGCGTCCAATAGCTGTTTTTGTGTCATTGGAAGAATATTTAGGTCATAATCGTCCTCCCTACACTTAATCTTGTCCAATTAGGGTTTTTAACCAATCTTGTGCATCCAATAGGTGTTTTGTGTCATTGCATGAACATTTAGGTCATTTTCGTCCTTCCTAAACTTAATCTTGTCCAATTAGGGTTTCTAACCAATCTTGTGCATCCAATAGGTGTTTTTGTGTCTTAGGAAGAACAATTAGGTGATTTTCGTCCTCCCTAGGCTTATTCTTGTCCAATTAGGGTGTTTAACCAATCTTGTGCATCCAATAGGTGTTTTGTGTCATTGGATGAACAATTAGGTCATTTTCGTCCTCCCTAGGCTTATACTTGTCAAATTAGGGTTTCTAACCAATCTTGTGCGTCCAATAGGTGTTTTTGTGTCATTGGAAGAATATTTAGGTCATAATCGTCCTCCCTACACTTAATCTTGTCCAATTAGGGTTTTTAACCAATCTTGTGCATTCAATAGGTGTTTTGTGTCATTGGATGAACATTTAGGTCATTTTCGTCCTTCCTAAACGTAATCTTGTCCAATTAGGGTTTCTAGCCAATCTTGTGCATCCAATAGGTGTTTTTGTTTCATTGGAAGAACAATTAGGTGATTTTCGTCCTCCCTAAGCTAATTCTTGTCCAATTAGGGTTTCTAACCAATCTTGTGCATCCAATAGGTGTTTTTGTGTCATTGGATGAACATTTAGGTCTTTTTCGTCCTCCCTAAACTTAAGCTTGTCCAATTAGGTTTTCTAACCAATCTTTTGCATCCAACAGGTGTTTTTTCTCATTGCATGAACAATTAGGTCATTTTCGTCCTCCCTAGGCTTATTCTTGTCCAATTAGTGCTTCTAACCAATCTTGTGCATCCAATAGGTGTTTTTGTGTCATTGGAAGAATATTTAGGTCATTTTCGTCCTCCCTAGGCTAATTCTTGTCCAACTAGGGTTTCTAACGAATCTTGTGCATCCAATAGGTGTTTTGTGTCATTGGATGAACAAGTAAGTCATTTTCGTCCTCCCTAGGCTTATTCTTGTCCAATTAGGGTTTTTAACCAATCTTGTGCATCCAATAGGTGTTTTGTGTCATTGGCTGAACATTTAGGTCATTTTCGTCCTCGCTAAACTTAATCTTGTGCAATTAGGGTTTCTAACCAATCTTGTGCATCCAATAGTTGTTTTTGTGTCATTGGATGAACATTTAGGTCATTTTCGTCCTCCCTAAGCTTATGCTTGTCCAATTAGGGTTTCTAACCAATCTTGTGCATCCAATAGGTGTTTTTGTGTCATTGGATGAACATTTAGGTCTTTTTCGTCCTCCCTAAACTTAAGCTTGTCCAATTAGGGTTTCTAACCAATCTTTTGCATCCAACAGGTGTTTTTTCTCGTTGCATGAACAATTAGGTCATTTTCGTCCTCCCTAGGCTTATTCTTGTCCAATTAGTGCTTCTAACCAATCTTGTGCATCCAATAGGTGTTTTTGTGTCATTGGAAGAATATTTAGGTCATTTTCGTCCTCCCTAGGCTAATTCTTGTCCAATTAGGGTTTCTAACGAATCTTGTGCATCCAATAGGTGTTTTGTGTCATTGGATGAACAAGTAAGTCATTTTCGTCCTCCCTAGGCTTATTCTTGTCCAATTAGGGTTTTTAACCAATCTTGTGCATCCAATAGGTGTTTTGTGTCATTGGCTGAACATTTAGGTCATTTTCGTCCTCACTAAACTTAATCTTGTGCAATTAGGGTTTCTAACCAATCTTGTGCATCCAATAGTTGTTTTTGTGTCATTGGATGAACATTTAGGTCATTTTCGTCCTCCCTAGGCTTATGCTTGTCCAATTAGGGTTTCTAACCAATCTT
The DNA here is from genome assembly GCA_037974835.1 of Cicer judaicum. Classification (NCBI taxonomy): domain Eukaryota; kingdom Viridiplantae; phylum Streptophyta; class Magnoliopsida; order Fabales; family Fabaceae; genus Cicer; species Cicer judaicum. Next base: position 826,766 of record JBBPBS010000510.1, on the reverse strand, counting down.
GTGCATCCAATAGGTGTTTTTGTGTCATTGGATGAACAATTTGTCATTTTCGTCCACCCTAGGCTAATTCTTGTCCAATTAGGGTTTTTAACCAATCTTGTGCATCCAATAGGTGTTTTCTGTCATTGGATGAACAATTAGGTCATTTTCGTCCTTCCTAAACTTAATCTTATCCAATTAGGGTTTCTAACCAATCTTGTGCATCCAATAGGTGTTTTTGTGTCATTGGATGAACATTTAGGTCTTTTTCGTCCTCCCTAAACTTAATCTTGTCCAATTAGGGTTTCTAAACAATCTTGTGCATCCAATAGGTGTTTTTATGTCATTGGATGAACATTTAGGTCATTTTCGTCCTTCCTAAACTTATTCTTGTCCAATTAGGGTTTCTAACCAATCTTGTGCATCCAATAGGTATTTTGTGTCATTGGAAGAACAATTAGGTGATTTTTGTCCTCCCTAAGCTAATTCTTGTCCAATTAGTGCTTCTAACCAATCTTGTGCATCCAATAGGTGTTTTTGTGTCATTGGAAGAATATTTAGGTCATTTTTGTCCTCCCTAGGCTAATTCTTGTCCAATTAGGGTTTCTAACCAATCTTGTGCATCCAATAGTTGTTTTTGTGTCATTGGATGAACATTTAGGTCATTTTCGTCCTCCCTAGGCTTATGCTTGTCCAATTAGGGTTTCTAACCAATCTTGTGCATCCAATAGGTGTTTTTGTGTCATTGGATGAACAATTTGTCATTTTCGTCCACCCTAGGCTAATTCTTGTCCAATTTGGGTTTTTAACCAATCTTGTGCATCCAATAGGTGTTTTCTGTCATTGGATGAACAATTAGGTCATTTTCGTCCTTCCTAAACTTAATCTTGTCCAATTAGGGTTTCTAACCAATCTTGTGCATCCAATAGGTGTTTTTGTGTCATTGGATGAACATTTAGGTCTTTTTCGTCCTCCCTAAACTTAATCTTGTCAAATTAGGGTTTCTAAACAATCTTGTGCATCCAATAGGTGTTTTTATGTCATTGGATGAACATTTAGGTCATTTTCGTCCTTCCTAAACTTAATCTTGTCCAATTAGGGTTTCTAACCAATCTTGTGCATCCAATAGGTGTTTTTGTGTCATTGGATGAACAATTTGTCATTTTCGTCCACCCTAGGCTAATTCTTGTCCAATTAGGGTTTTTAACCAATCTTGTGCATCCAATAGGTGTTTTTGTGTCATTGGATGAACAATTAGGTCATTTTCGTCCTCCCTAGGCTGATACTTGTCAAATTAGGGTTTCTAACCAATCTTGTGCGTCCAATAGGTGTTTTTGTGTCATTGGAAGAATATTTAGGTCATAATCGTCCTCCCTACACTTAATCTTGTCCAATTAGGGTTTTTAACCAATCTTGTGCATCCAATAGGTGTTTTGTGTCATTGGATGAACATTTAGGTCATTTTCGTCCTTCCTAAACGTAATCTTGTCCAATTAGGGTTTCTAAGAAATCTTGTGCATCTAATAGGTGTTTTTGTGTCATTGGAAGAACAATTAGGTGATTTTCGTCCTCCCTAAGCTAATTCTGGTCCAATTAGGGTTTCTAACCAATCTTGTGCATCCAATAGGTGTTTTTGTGTCATTGGATGAACATTTAGGTCTTTTTCGTCCTCCCTAAACTTAATCTTGTCCAATTAGGGTTTTTAACCAATCTTGTGCATCCAATAGGAGTTTTTGTGTCATTGGATGAACAATTAGGTCATTTTCGTCCTCCGTAGGCTAATTCTTGTCCAATTAGGGTTTCTAACCAATCTTGTACATCCAATAGGTGTTTTGTGTCATTGGATGAACAAGTAGGTCATTTTAGTCCTCCCTAGTCTTATTCTTGTCCAATTAGGGTTTTAAACCAATCTTGTTCATCCAATAGGTGTTTTGTGTCATTGGATGAACATTTAGGTCTTTTTCGTCCTCCCTAAACTTAATGTTGTCCAATTATGGTTTCTAACCAATCTTGTGCATCCAATAGGTGTTTTGTCTCATTGCATGAACAATTAGGTCATTTCCGTCCTCCCTAGGCTTATTCCTGTCCAATTAGTGCTTCTAACCAATCTTGTGCATGCAATAGGTGTTTTTGTGTCATTGGAAGAATATTTAGGTCATTTTCGTCCTCCCTAGGCTAATTCTTGTCCAATTAGGGTTTCTAACGAATCTTGTGCATCCAATATGTGTTTTGTGTCATTGGATGAACAAGTAGGTCACTTTCGTCCTCCCTAGGCTTATTCTTGTCCAATTAGGGTTTTTAACCAATCTTGTGCATCCAATAGGTGTTTTGTGTCATTGGATGAACATTTAGGTCATTTTCGTCCTCGCTAAACTTAATCTTGTCCAATTAGGGTTTCTAACCAATCTTGTGCTTCCAATAGGTGTTTTTGTGTCATTGGATGAACATTTAGGTCATTTTCGTCCTCCCTCGGCTTATGCTTGTCCAATTAGGGTTTCTAACCAATCTTGTGCATCCAATAGGTGTTTTTGTGTCATTGGATGAACAATTTGTCATTTTCGTCCACCCTAGGCTAATTCTTGTCCAATTAGGGTTTTTAACCAATCTTGTGCATCCAATAGGTGTTTTGTGTCATTGGATGAACAATTAGGTCATTTTCGTCCTCCCTAGGCTTATACTTGTCAAATTAGGGTTTCTAACCAATCTTGTGCGTCCAATAGGTGTTTTTGTGTCATTGGAAGAATATTTAGGTCATAATCGTCCTGCCTACTCTTAATCTTGTCCAATTAGGGTTTTTAACCAATCTTGTGCATCCAATAGGTGTTTTGTGTCATTGGATGAACATTTAGGTCATTTTCGTCCTTCCTAAACTTAATCTTGTCCAATTAGGGTTTCTAACCAATCTTGTGCATCCAATAGGTGTTTTTGTTTCATTGGAAGAACAATTAGGTGATTTTCGTCCTCCCTAAGCTAATTCTTGTCCAATTAGGGTTTCTAACCAATCTTGTGCATCCAATAGGTGTTTTGTGTCATTGGATGAACAATTAGGTCATTTTCGTCCTCCCTAGGCTTATACTTGTCAAATTAGGGTTTCTAACCAATCTTGTGCGTCCAATAGGTGTTTTTGTGTCATTGGAAGAATATTTAGGTCATAATCGTCCTCCCTACACTTAATCTTGTCCAATTAGGGTTTTTAACCAATCTTGTGCATCCAATAGGTGTTTTATGTCATTGGATGAACATTTAGGTCATTTTCGTCCTTCCTAAACTTAATCTTGTCCAATTAGGGTTTCTAACCAATCTTGTGCATCCAATAGGTGTTTTTGTGTCATTGGATGAACATTTAGGTCTTTTTCGTCCTCCCTAAACTTAATCTTGTCCAATTAGGGTTTCTAAACAATCTTGTGCATCCAATAGGTGTTTTTATGTCATTGGATGAACAATTAGGTCATTTTCGTCCTCCCTAGGATAATTCTTGTCCAATTAGGGTTTCTAACCAATCTTGTGCATCCAATAGGTGTTTTGTGTCATTGGATGAACAAGTAGGTCATTTTAGTCCTCCCTAGGCTTATTCTTGTCCAATTAGGGTTTTAAACCAATCTTGTGCATCCAATAGGTGTTTTGTGTCATTGGATGAACATTTAGGTCTTTTTCGTCCTCCCTAAACTTAAGCTTGTCCAATTAGGGTTTGTAACCAATCTTTTGCATCCAATAAGTGTTTTTTTCTCATTGCATGAACAATTAGGTCATTTTCGTCCTCCCTAGGCTTATTCTTGTCCAATTAGTGCTTCTAACCAATCTTGTGCATCCAATATGTTTTTTTGTGTCATTGGAAGAATATTTAGGTCATTTTCGTCCTCCCTAAACTTAATCTTGTCCAATTAGGGTTTCTAAACAATCTTGTGCATCCAATAGGTGTTTTTATGTCATTGGATGAACATTTAGGTCATTTTCGTCCTTCCTAAACTTAATCTTGTCCAATTAGGGTTTCTAACCAATCTTGTGCATCCAATAGGTATTTTGTGTCATTGGAAGAACAATTAGGTGATTTTTGTCCTCCCTAAGCTAATTCTTGTCCAATTAGTGCTTCTAACCAATCTTGTGCATCCAATAGGTGTTTTTGTGTCATTGGAAGAATATTTTGGTCATTTTTGTCCTCCCTAGGCTAATTCTTGTCCAATTAGGGTTTCTAACCAATCTTGTGCATCCAATAGTTGTTTTTGTGTCATTGGATGAACATTTAGGTCATTTTCGTCCTCCCTAGGCTTATGCTTGTCCAATTAGGGTTTCTAACCAATCTTGTGTGTCCAATAGGTGTTTTTGTGTCATTGGAAGAATATTTAGGTCATAATTGTCCTCCCTACACTTAATCTTGTCCAATTAGGGTTTTTAACCAATGTTGTGCATCCAATAGGTGTTTTGTGTCATTGGATGAACATTTAGGTCATTTTCGTCCTTCCTAAACTTAATCTTGTCCAATTAGGGTTTCTAACCAATCTTGTGCATCCAATAGGTGTTTTTGTGTCATTGGAAGAACAATTAGGTGATTTTCGTCCTCCCTAAGCTAATTCTTGTCCAATTAGGGTTTCTAACCAATCTTGTGCATCCAATAGGTGTTTTTGTGTCATTGGATGAACATTTAGGTCATTTTCGTCCTCGCTAAACTTAATCTTGTCCAATTAGGGTTTCTAACCAATCTTTTGCATCCAATAGGTGTTTTGTGTCATTGGATGAACATTTAGGTCTTTTTCGTCCTCCCTAAACTTAATCTGGTCCGATTAGGGTTTCTAACCAAGCTTGTGCATCCAATAGGTGTTTTTGTGTCATTGGATGAACAATTAGGTCATTTTCGTCCTCCCTAGGCTAATTCTTGTCCAATTAGGGTTTCTAACCAATCTTGTGCATCCAATAGGTGTCTTTGTGTCATTGGATGAACAATTTGTCATTTTCGTCCACCCTAGGCTAATTCTTGTCCAATTAGGGTTTTTAACCAATCTTGTGCATCCAATAGGTGTTTTGTGTCATTGGATGAACATTTAGGTCATTTTCGTCCTTCCTAAACTTAATCTTGTCCAATTAGGGTTTCTAACCAATCTTGTGCATCCAATTGGTGTTTTTGTGTCATGGGAAGAACAATTAGGTGATTTTCGTCCTCCATAAGCTAATTCTTGTCCAATTAGGGTTTCTAACCAATCTTTTGCATCCAATAGGTGTTTTTATGTCATTGGATGAACAATTAGGTCATTTTCGTCCTCCCTAGGCTAATTCTTGTCCAATTAGGGTTTCTAACCAATCTTGTGCATCCAATAGGTGTTTTTGTGTCATTGGATGAACATTTAGGTCTTTTTCGTCCTACCTAAACTTAATCTTGTCCAATTAGGGTTTCTAAACAATCTTGTGCATCCAATAGGTGTTTTTATGTCATTGGATGAACAATTAGGTCATTTTCGTCCTCCCTAGGCTAATTCTTGTCCAATTAGGGTTTCTAACCAATCTTGTGCATCCAATAGGTGTTTTGTGTCATTGGATGAACAAGTAGGTCATTTTAGTCGTCCCTAGGCTTATTCTTGTCCAATTAGGGTTTTAAACCAATCTTGTGCATCCAATAGGTGTTTTGTGTCATTGGATGAACATTTAGGTCTTTTTCGTCCTCCCTAAACTTAAGCTTGTCCAATTAGGGTTTCTAACCAATCTTTTGCATCCAATAGGTGTTTTTTCTCATTGCATGAACAATTAGGTCATTTTCGTCCTCCCTAGGCTTATTCTTGTCCAATTAGTGCTTCTAACCAATCTTGTGCATCCAATAGGTATTGTGTCATTGGAAGAACAATTAGGTGATTTTTGTCCTCCCTAAGCTAATTCTTGTCCAATTAGTGCTTCTAACCAATCTTGTGCATCCAATAGGTGTTTTTGTGTCATTGGAAGAATATGTAGGTGATTTTCGTCCTCCCTAGGCTAATTCTTGTCGAATTAGGGTTTCTAACCAATCTTGTGCATCCAATAGTTGTTTTTGTGTCATTGGATGAACATTTAGGTCATTTTCGTCCTCCCTAGGCTTATGCTTGTCCAATTAGGGTTTCTAACCAATCTTGTGCATCCAATAGGTGTCTTTGTGTCATTGGATGAACAATTTCTCATTTTCGTCCACCCTAGGCTAATTCTTGTCCAATTAGGGTTTTTAACCAATCTTGTGCATCCAATAGGTGTTTTGTGTCATTGGATGAACATTTAGGTCTTTTTCGTCCTACCTAAACTTAATCTTGTCCAATTAGGGTTTCTAAACAATCTTGTGCATCCAATAGGTGTTTTTATGTCATTGGATGAACAATTAGGTCATTTTCGTCCTCCCTAGGCTAATTCTTGTCCAATTAGGGTTTCTAACCAATCTTGTGCATCCAATAGGTATTTTGTGTCATTGGAAGAACAATTAGGTGATTTTTGTCCTCCCTAAGCTAATTCTTGTCCAATTAGTGCTTCTAACCAATCTTGTGCATCCAATAGGTGTTTTTGTGTCATTGGATGAACATTTAGGTCATTTTCGTCCTTCCTAAACTTAATCTTGTCCAATTAGGGTTTCTAACCAATCTTGTGCATCCAATAGGTGTTTTTGTGTCATTGGATGAACATTTAGGTCTTTTTCGTCCTACCTAAACTTAATCTTGTCCAATTAGGGTTTCTAAACAATCTTGTGCATCCAATAGGTGTTTTTATGTCATTGGATGAACAATTAGGTCATTTTCGTCCTCCCTAGGCTAATTCTTGTCCAATTAGGGTTTCTAACCAATCTTGTGCATCCAATAGGTGTTTTGTGTCATGCGATGAACAAGTAGGTCATTTTAGTCGTCCCTAGGCTTATTCTTGTCCAATTAGGGTTTTAAACCAATCTTGTGCATCCAATAGGTGTTTTGTGTCATTGGATGAACATTTAGGTCTTTTTCGTCCTCCCTAAACTTAAGCTTGTCCAATTAGGGTTTCTAACCAATCTTTTGCATCCAATAGGTGTTTTTTCTCATTGCATGAACAATTAGGTCATTTTCGTCCTCCCTAGGCTTATTCTTGTCCAATTAGTGCTTCTAACCAATCTTGTGCATCCAATAGGTATTTTGTGTCATTGGAAGAACAATTAGGTGATTTTTGTCCTCCCTAAGCTAATTCTTGTCCAATTAGTGCTTCTAACCAATCTTGTGCATCCAATAGGTGTTTTTGTGTCATTGGAAGAATATGTAGGTGATTTTCGTCCTCCCTAGGCTAATTCTTGTCGAATTAGGGTTTCTAACCAATCTTGTGCATCCAATAGTTGTTTTTGTATCATTGGATGAACATTTAGGTCATTTTCGTCCTCCCTAGGCTTATGCTTGTCCAATTAGGGTTTCTAACCAATCTTGTGCATCCAATAGGTGTCTTTGTGTCATTGGATGAACAATTTATCATTTTCGTCCACCCTAGGCTAATTCTTGTCCAATTAGGGTTTTTAACCAATCTTGTGCATCCAATAGGTGTTTTGTGTCATTGGATGAACAATTAGGTCATTTTCGTCCTCCCTAGGCTTATACTTGTCAAATTAGGGTTTCTAACCAATCTTGTGCGTCTAACAGGTGTTTTTGTGTCATTGGAAGAATATTTAGGTCATAATCGTCCTCCCTACACTTAATCTTGTCCAATTAGGGTTTTTAACCAATCTTGTGCATCCAATAGGTGTTTTGTGTCATTGGATGAACATTTAGGTCATTTTCGTCCTTCCTAAACTTAATCTTATCCAATTAGGGTTTCTAACTAATCCTGTGCATCCAATAGGTGTTTTTGTGTCATTGGATGAACAATTAGGTGATTTTCGTCCTCCCTAGGCTAATTCTTGTCCAATTAGGGTTTCTAACCAATCTTGTGCATCCAATAGGTGTTTTGTGTCATTGGATGAACAATTAGGTCATTTTCGTCCTCCCTAGGCTTATACTTGTCAAATTAGGGTTTCTAACCAATCTTGTGCGTCTAACAGGTGTTTTTGTGTCATTGGAAGAATATTTAGGTCATAATCGTCCTCCCTACACTTAATCTTGTCCAATTAGGGTTTTTAACCAATCTTGTGCATCCAATAGGTGTTTTGTGTCATTGGATGAACATTTAGGTCATTTTCGTCCTTCCTAAACTTAATCTTATCCAATTAGGGTTTCTAACTAATCTTGTGCATCCAATAGGTGTTTTTGTGTCATCGGATGAACAATTAGGTGATTTTCGTCCTCCCTAGGCTAATTCTTGTCCAATTAGGGTTTCTAACCAATCTTGTGCATCCAATAGGTGTTTTGTGTCATTGGATAAACAAGTAGGTCATTTTCGTCCTCCCTAGGCTTATTCTTGTCGAATTAGGGTTTTAAACCAATCTTGTGCATCCAATAGGTGTTTTGCGACATTGGATGAACATTTAGGTCATTTTCGTCCTCGCTAAACTTAATCTTGTCGAATTAGGGTTTCTAACCAATCTTGTGCATCCAATAGGTGTTTTTGTGTCATTGGATGAACATTTAAGTCATTTTCGTCCTCCCTAGGCTTATGGTTGTCCAATTAGGGTTTCTAACCAATCTTGTGCATCCAATAGGTGTTTTGGTGTCATTGGATGAACAATTAGGTCATTTTCGTCCTTCCTAAACTTAATCTTGTCCAATTAGGGTTTCTAACCAATCTTGTTCATCCAATAGGTATGTTGTGTCATTGGAAGAACAATTAGGTGATTTTTGTCCTCCCTAAACTAATTCTTGTCCAATTAGTGCTTCTAACCAATCTTGTGCATCCAATAGGTGTTTTTGTGTCATTGGAAGAATATGTAGGTCATTTTCGTCCTCCCTAGGCTAATTCTTGTCAAATTAGGGTTTCTAACCAATCTTGTGCATCCAATAGTTGTTTTTGTGTCATTGGATGAACATTTAGGTCATTTTCGTCCTCCCTAGGCTTATGCTTGTCCAATTAGGGTTTCTAACCAATCTTGTGCATCCAATAGGTGTCTTTGTGTCATTGGATGAACAATTTCTCATTTTCGTCCACCCTAGGCTAATTCTTGTCCAATTAGGGTTTTTAACCAATCTTGTGCATCCAATAGGTGTTTTGTGTCATTGGATGAACAATTAGGTCATTTTCGTCCTCCCTAGGCTTATACTTGTCAAATTAGGGTTTCTAACCAATCTTGTGCGTCCAATAGTTGTTTTTGTGTCATTGGATGAACATTTAGGTCATAATCGTCCTCCCTACACTTAATCTTGTCCAATTAGGGTTTTTAACCAATCTTGTGCATCCAATAGGTGTTTTGTGTCATTGGATGAACATTTAGGTCATTTTCGTCCTTCCTAAACTTAATCTTGTCCAATTAGGGTTTCTAACAAATCTTGTGCATCCAATAGGTGTTTTTGTGTCATTGGATGAACATTTAGGTCTTTTTCGTCCTCCCTAAACTTAATCTTGTCCAATTAGGGTTTCTAAACAATCTTGTGCATCCAATAGGTGTTTTTATGTCATTGGATGAACATTTAGGTCATTTTCGTCCTTCCTAAACTTAATCTTGTCCAATTAGGGTTTCTAACCAATCTTGTGCATCCAATAGGTATTTTGTGTCATTGGAAGAACAATTAGGTGATTTTTGTCCTCCCTAAGCTAATTCTTGTCCAATTAGTGCTTCGAACCAATCTTGTGCATCCAATAGGTGTTTTTGTGTCATTGGAAGAATATGTAGGTCATTTTCGTCCTCCCTAGGCTAATTCTTGTCGAATTAGGGTTTTTAACCAATCTTGTGCATCCAATAGTTGTTTTTGTGTCATTGGATGAACATTTAGGTCATTCTCGTCCTCCCTAGGCTTATGCTTGTCCAATTAGGGTTTCTAACCAATCTTGTGCATCCAATAGGTGTCTTTGTGTCATTGGATGAACAATTTGTCATTTTCGTCCACCCTAGGCTAATTCTTGTCCAATTAGGGTTTTTAACCAATCTTGTGCATCCAATAGGTGTTTTGTGTCATTGGATGAACAATTAGGTCATTTTCGTCCTCCCTAGGCTTATACTTGTCAAATTAGGGTTTCTAACCAATCTTGTGCGTCCAATAGGTGTTTTTGTGTCATTGGAAGAATATTTAGGTCATAATCGTCCTCCCTACACTTAATCTTGTCCAA
>JBBPBS010000510.1:671724-815919 GCA_037974835.1 Cicer judaicum | reverse complement strand
TCTTGTCCAATTAGGGTTTCTAACCAATCTTGTGCATCCAATAGGTGTTTTGTGTCATTAGATGAACAAGTAGGTCATTTTAGTCCTCCCTAGGCTTATTCTTGTCCAATTTGGGTTTTAAACCAATCTTGTGCATCCAATAGGTGTTTTGTGTCATTGGATGAACATTTAGGTCTTTTTCGTCCTCCCTAAACTTAATCTTTTCCAATTAGGGTTTCTAACCAATCTTGTGCATCCAATAGGTGTTTTGTGTCATTGCATGAACAATTAGGTCATTTTCGTCCTCCCTAGGCTTATTCTTGTCCAATTAGTGCTTCTAAACAATCTTGTGCATCCAATAGGTGTTTTTGTGTCATTGGAAGAATATTTAGGTCATTTTCGTCCTCCCTAGGCTAATTCTTGTCCAATTAGGGTTTCTAACCAATCTTGTGCATGCAATAGGTGTTTTGTGTCATTGGATGAACAAGTAGGTCATTTTCGTCCTCCCTAGGCTTATTCTTGTCCAATTAGGGTTTTTAACTAATCTTGTGCATCCAATAGGTGTTTTGTGTCATTAGATGAACATTTAGGTCATTTTCGTCCTCGCTAAACTTAATCTTTTCCAATTAGGGTTTCTAACCAATCTTGTGCATCCAATACGTGTTTTGTGTCATTGGATGAACATTTAGGTCTTTTTCGTCCTCCCTAAACTTAATATTTTCCAATTAGGGTTTCTAACCAATCTTATGCATCCAATAGGTGTTTTGTGTCATTGCATGAACAATTAGGTCATTTTCGTCCTCCCTAGGCTTATTCTTGTCCAATTAGTGCTTCTAACCAATCTTGTGCATCCAATAGGTGTTTTTGTGTCATTGGAAGAATATTTAGGTCATTTTCGTCCTCCCTAGGCTAATTCTTGTCCAATTAGGGTTTCTAACGAATCTTGTGCATCCAATAGGTGTTTTGTGTCATTGGATGAACAAGTAAGTCAGTTTCTTCCTCCCTAGGCTTATCCTTGTCCAATTAGGGTTTTTAACCAATCTTGTGCATCCAATAGGTGTTTTGTGTCATTGGCTGAACATTTAGGTCATTTTCGTCCTCGCTAAACTTAATCTTGTCCAATTAGGGTTTCTAACCAATCTTGTGCATCCAATAGTTGTTTTTGTGTCATTGGATGAACATTTAGGTCATGTTCATCCTCCCTAGGCTTATGCTTGTCCAATTAGAGTTTCTAACCAATCTTGTGCCTCCAATAGCTGTTTTTGTGTCATTGGATGAACAATTTATCATTTTCGTCCACCATAGGCTAATTCTTGTCCAATTAAGGTTTTTAACCAATCTTGTGCATCCAATAGGTGTTTTGTGTCATTGGATGAACAATTAGGTCATTTTCGTCCTCCCTAGGCTTATACTTGTCAAATTAGGGTTTCTAACCAATCTTGTGCGTCTAACAGGTGTTTTTGTGTCATTGGAAGAATATTTAGGTCATAATCGTCCTCCCTACACTTAATCTTGTCCAATTAGGGTTTTTAACCAATCTTGTGCATCCAATAGGTGTTTTGTGTCATTGGATGAACAATTAGGTCATTTTCGTCCTCCCTAGGCTTATACTTGTCAAATTAGGGTTTCTAACCAATCTTGTGCGTCCAATAGTTGTTTTTGTGTCATTGGATGAACATTTAGGTCATAATCGTCCTCCCTACACTTAATCTTGTCCAATTAGGGTTTTTAACCAATCTTGTGCATCCAATAGGTGTTTTGTGTCATTGGATGAACATTTAGGTCATTTTCGTCCTTCCTAAACTAAATCTTGTCCAATTAGGGTTTCTAACCAATCTTGTGCATCCAATAGGTGTTTTTGTGTCATTGGATGAACATTTAGGTCTTTTTCGTCCTCCCTAAACTTAATCTTGTCCAATTAGGGTTTCTAAACAATCTTGTGCATCCAATAGGTGTTTTTATGTCATTGGATGAACATTTAGGTCATTTTCGTCCTTCCTAAACTTATTCTTGTCCAATTAGGGTTTCTAACCAATCTTGTGCATCCAATAGGTATTTTGTGTCATTGGAAGAACAATTAGGTGATTTTTGTCCTCCCTAAGCTAATTCTTGTCCAATTAGTGCTTCTAACCAATCTTGTGCATCCAATAGGTGTTTTTGTGTCATTGGAAGAATATTTAGGTCATTTTTGTCCTCCCTAGGCTAATTCTTGTCCAATTAGGGTTTCTAACCAATCTTGTGCATCCAATAGTTGTTTTTGTGTCATTGGATGAACATTTAGGTCTTTTTCGTCCTCCCTAAACTTAATCTTGTCCAATTAGGGTTTCTAAACAATCTTGTGCATCCAATAGGTGTTTTTATGTCATTGGATGAACATTTAGGTCATTTTCGTCCTTCCTAAACTTAATCTTGTCCAATTAGGGTTTCTAACCAATCTTGTGCATCCAATAGGTATTTTGTGTCATTGGAAGAACAATTAGGTGATTTTTGTCCTCCCTAAGCTTATTCTTGTCCAATTAGTGCTTCTAACCAATCTTGTGCATCCAATAGGTGTTTTTGTGTCATTGGATGAACATTTAGGTCATTTTCGTCCTTCCTAAACTTAATCTTGTCCAATTAGGGTTTCTAACCAATCTTGTGCATCCAATAGGTGTTTTTGTGTCATTGGATGAACATTTAGGTCTTTTTCGTCCTACCTAAACTTAATCTTGTCCAATTAGGGTTTCTAAACAATCTTGTGCATCCAATAGGTGTTTTTATGTCATTGGATGAACAATTAGGTCATTTTCGTCCTCCCTAGGCTAATTCTTGTCCAATTAGGGTTTCTAACCAATCTTGTGCATCCAATAGGTGTTTTGTGTCATTGGATGAACAAGTAGGTCATTTTAGTCCTCCTTAGGCTTATTCTTGTCCAATTAGGGTTTTAAACCAATCTTGTGCATCCAATAGGTGTTTTGTGTCATTGGATGAACATTTAGGTGTTTTTCGTCCTCCCTAAACTTAAGCTTGTCCAATTAGGGTTTCTAACCAATCTTTTGCATCCAATAGGTGTTTTTTCTCATTGCATGAACAATTAGGTCATTTTCGTCCTCCCTAGGCTTATTCTTGTCCAATTAGTGCTTCTAACCAATCTTGTGCATCCAATAGGTGTTTTTGTGTCATTGGAAGAATATTTAGGTTATTTTCGTCCTCCCTAGGCTAATTCTTGTCCATTTAGGGTTTCTAACGAATCTTGTGCATCCAATAGGTGTTTTGTGTCATTGGATGAACAAGTAAGTCATTTTCGTCCTCCCTAGGCTTATTCTTGTCCAATTAGGGTTTTTAACCAATCTTGTGCATCCAATAGGTGTTTTGTGTCATTGGCTGAACATTTAGGTCATTTTCGTCCTCGCTAAACTTAATCTTGTCCAATTAGGGTTTCTAACCAATCTTGTGCATCCAATAGGTGTTTTTGTGTCATTGGATGAACATTTAGGTCATTTTCGTCCTCCCTAGGCTTATGCTTGTCCAATTAGGGTTTCTAACCAATCTTGTGCATCCAATAGGTGTCTTTGTGTCATTGGATGAACAATTTGTCATTTTCGTCCACCCTAGGCTAATTCTTGTCCAATTAGGGTTTCTAACGAATCTTGTGCATCCAATAGGTGTTTTGTGTCATTGGATGAACAAGTAGGTCATTTTCGTCCTCCCTAGGCTTATTCTTGTGCAATTAGGGTTTTTAACCAATCTTGTGCATCCAATAGGTGTTTTGTGTCATTGGATGAACATTTAGGTCATTTTCGTCCTCGCTAAACTTAATCTTGTCCAATTAGGGTTTCTAACCAATCTTGTGCATCCAATAGGTGTTTTTGTGTCATTGGATGAACATTTAGGTCTTTTTCGTCCTCCCTAAACTTAATCTTGTCCAATTAGGGTTTCTAATCAATCTTGTGCATCCAATAGGTGTTTTTGTGTCATTGGATGAACAATTGTGTCATTTTCGTCCTCCCTAGGCTAATTCTTGTCCAATTAGGGTTTCTAACCAATCTTGTGCATCCAATAGGTGTTTTGTGTCATTGGATGAACAAGTAGGTCATTTTAGTCCTCCCTAGGCTTATTCTTGTCCAATTAGGGTTTCTAACCAATCTTGTGCATCCAATAGGTGTTTTGTGTCATTGGATGAACATTTAGGTCATTTTCGTCCTTCCTAAACTTAATCTTGTCCAATTAGGGTTTCTAACCAATCTTGTGCATCCAATAGGTGTTTTTGTGTCATTGGATGAACATTTAGGTCTTTTTCGTCCTACCTAAACTTAATCTTGTCCAATTAGGGTTTCTAAACAATCTTGTGCATCCAATAGGTGTTTTTATGTCATTGGATGAACAATTAGGTCATTTTCGTCCTCCCTAGGCTAATTCTTGTCCAATTAGGGTTTCTAACCAATCTTGTGCATCCAATAGGTGTTTTGTGTCATTGGATGAACAAGTAGGTCATTTTAGTCGTCCCTAGGCTTATTCTTGTCCAATTAGGGTTTTAAACCAATCTTGTGCATCCAATAGGTGTTTTGTGTCATTGGATGAACATTTAGGTCTTTTTCGTCCTCCCTAAACTAAAGCTTGTCCAATTAGGGTTTCTAACCAATCTTTTGCATCCAATAGGTGTTTTTTCTCATTGCATGAACAATTAGGTCATTTTCGTCCTCCCTAGGCTTATTCTTGTCCAATTAGTGCTTCTAACCAATCTTGTGCATCCAATAGGTATTTTGTGTCATTGGAAGAACAATTAGGTGATTTTTGTCCTCCCTAAGCTAATTCTTGTCCAATTAGTGCTTCTAACCAATCTTGTGCATCCAATAGGTGTTTTTGTGTCATTGGAAGAATATGTAGGTGATTTTCGTCCTCCCTAGGCTAATTCTTGTCGAATTAGGGTTTCTAACCAATCTTGTGCATCCAATAGTTGTTTTTGTATCATTGGATGAACATTTAGGTCATTTTCGTCCTCCCTAGGCTTATGCTTGTCCAATTAGGGTTTCTAACCAATCTTGTGCATCCAATAGGTGTCTTTGTGTCATTGGATGAACAATTTATCATTTTCGTCCACCCTAGGCTAATTCTTGTCCAATTAGGGTTTTTAACCAATCTTGTGCATCCAATAGGTGTTTTGTGTCATTGGATGAACAATTAGGTCATTTTCGTCCTCCCTAGGCTTATACTTGTCAAATTAGGGTTTCTAACCAATCTTGTGCGTCTAACAGGTGTTTTTGTGTCATTGGAAGAATATTTAGGTCATAATCGTCCTCCCTACACTTAATCTTGTCCAATTAGGGTTTTTAACCAATCTTGTGCATCCAATAGGTGTTTTGTGTCATTGGATGAACATTTAGGTCATTTTCGTCCTTCCTAAACTTAATCTTATCCAATTAGGGTTTCTAACTAATCCTGTGCATCCAATAGGTGTTTTTGTGTCATTGGATGAACAATTAGGTGATTTTCGTCCTCCCTAGGCTAATTCTTGTCCAATTAGGGTTTCTAACCAATCTTGTGCATCCAATAGGTGTTTTGTGTCATTGGATGAACAATTAGGTCATTTTCGTCCTCCCTAGGCTTATACTTGTCAAATTAGGGTTTCTAACCAATCTTGTGCGTCTAACAGGTGTTTTTGTGTCATTGGAAGAATATTTAGGTCATAATCGTCCTCCCTACACTTAATCTTGTCCAATTAGGGTTTTTAACCAATCTTGTGCATCCAATAGGTGTTTTGTGTCATTGGATGAACATTTAGGTCATTTTCGTCCTTCCTAAACTTAATCTTATCCAATTAGGGTTTCTAACTAATCTTGTGCATCCAATAGGTGTTTTTGTGTCATCGGATGAACAATTAGGTGATTTTCGTCCTCCCTAGGCTAATTCTTGTCCAATTAGGGTTTCTAACCAATCTTGTGCATCCAATAGGTGTTTTGTGTCATTGGATAAACAAGTAGGTCATTTTCGTCCTCCCTAGGCTTATTCTTGTCGAATTAGGGTTTTAAACCAATCTTGTGCATCCAATAGGTGTTTTGCGACATTGGATGAACATTTAGGTCATTTTCGTCCTCGCTAAACTTAATCTTGTCGAATTAGGGTTTCTAACCAATCTTGTGCATCCAATAGGTGTTTTTGTGTCATTGGATGAACATTTAAGTCATTTTCGTCCTCCCTAGGCTTATGGTTGTCCAATTAGGGTTTCTAACCAATCTTGTGCATCCAATAGGTGTTTTGGTGTCATTGGATGAACAATTAGGTCATTTTCGTCCTTCCTAAACTTAATCTTGTCCAATTAGGGTTTCTAACCAATCTTGTTCATCCAATAGGTATGTTGTGTCATTGGAAGAACAATTAGGTGATTTTTGTCCTCCCTAAACTAATTCTTGTCCAATTAGTGCTTCTAACCAATCTTGTGCATCCAATAGGTGTTTTTGTGTCATTGGAAGAATATGTAGGTCATTTTCGTCCTCCCTAGGCTAATTCTTGTCAAATTAGGGTTTCTAACCAATCTTGTGCATCCAATAGTTGTTTTTGTGTCATTGGATGAACATTTAGGTCATTTTCGTCCTCCCTAGGCTTATGCTTGTCCAATTAGGGTTTCTAACCAATCTTGTGCATCCAATAGGTGTCTTTGTGTCATTGGATGAACAATTTCTCATTTTCGTCCACCCTAGGCTAATTCTTGTCCAATTAGGGTTTTTAACCAATCTTGTGCATCCAATAGGTGTTTTGTGTCATTGGATGAACAATTAGGTCATTTTCGTCCTCCCTAGGCTTATACTTGTCAAATTAGGGTTTCTAACCAATCTTGTGCGTCCAATAGTTGTTTTTGTGTCATTGGATGAACATTTAGGTCATAATCGTCCTCCCTACACTTAATCTTGTCCAATTAGGGTTTTTAACCAATCTTGTGCATCCAATAGGTGTTTTGTGTCATTGGATGAACATTTAGGTCATTTTCGTCCTTCCTAAACTTAATCTTGTCCAATTAGGGTTTCTAACCAATCTTGTGCATCCAATAGGTGTTTTTGTGTCATTGGATGAACATTTAGGTCATTTTCGTCCTTCCTAAACTTAATCTTGTCCAATTAGGGTTTCTAACCAATCTTGTGCATCCAATAGGTATTTTGTGTCATTGGAAGAACAATTAGGTGATTTTTGTCCTCCCTAAGCTAATTCTTGTCCAATTAGTGCTTCTAACCAATCTTGTGCATCCAATAGGTGTTTTTGTGTCATTGGATGAACATTTAGGTCATTTTCGTCCTTCCTAAACTTAATCTTGTCCAATTAGGGTTTCTAACCAATCTTGTGCATCCAATAGGTGTTTTTGTGTCATTGGATGAACATTTAGGTCTTTTTCGTCCTACCTAAACTTAATCTTGTCCAATTAGGGTTTCTAAACAATCTTGTGCATCCAATAGGTGTTTTTATGTCATTGGATGAACAATTAGGTCATTTTCGTCCTCCCTAGGCTAATTCTTGTCCAAATAGGGTTTCTAACCAATCTTGTGCATCCAATAGGTATTTTGTGTCATTGGATGAACAAGTAAGTCATTTTCGTCCTCCCTAGGCTTATTCTTGTCCAATTAGGGTTTTTAACCAATCTTGTGCATCCAATAGGTGTTTTGTGTCATTGGATGAACATTTAGGTCTTTTTCGTCCTCCCTAAACTTAAGCTTGTCCAATTAGGGTTTCTAACCAATCTTTTGCATCCAATAGGTGTTTTTTCTCATTGCATGAACAATTAGGTCATTTTCGTCCTCCCTAGGCTTATTCTTGTCCAATTAGTGCTTCTAACCAATCTTGTGCATCCAATAGGTGTTTTTGTGTCATTGGAAGAATATTTAGGTCATTTTCGTCCTCCCTAGGCTAATTCTTGTCCATTTAGGGTTTCTAACGAATCTTGTGCATCCAATAGGTGTTTTGTGTCATTGGATGAACAAGTAAGTCATTTTCGTCCTCCCTAGGCTTATTCTTGTCCAATTAGGGTTTTTAACCAATCTTGTGCATCCAATAGGTGTTTTGTGTCATTGGCTGAACATTTAGGTCATTTTCGTCCTCGCTAAACTTAATCTTGTCCAATTAGGGTTTCTAACCAATCTTGTGCATCCAATAGTTGTTTTTGTGTCATTGGATGAACATTTAGGTCATTTTCATCCTCCCTAGGCTTATGCTTGTCCAATTAGGGTTTCTAACCAATCTTGTGCATCCAATAGGTGTTTTTGTGTCATTGGATGAACAATTTGTCATTTTCGTCCACCCTAGGCTAATTCTTGTCCAATTAGGGTTTTTAACCAATCTTGTGCATCCAATAGGTGTTTTCTGTCATTGGATGAACAATTAGGTCATTTTCGTCCTTCCTAAACTTAATCTTATCCAATTAGGGTTTCTAACCAATCTTGTGCATCCAATAGGTGTTTTTGTGTCATTGGATGAACATTTAGGTCTTTTTCGTCCTCCCTAAACTTAATCTTGTCCAATTAGGGTTTCTAAACAATCTTGTGCATCCAATAGGTGTTTTTATGTCATTGGATGAACATTTAGGTCATTTTCGTCCTTCCTAAACTTAATCTTGTCCAATTAGGGTTTCTAACCAATCTTGTGCATCCAATAGGTATTTTGTGTCATTGGAAGAACAATTAGGTGATTTTTGTCCTCCCTAAGCTAATTCTTGTCCAATTAGTGCTTCGAACCAATCTTGTGCATCCAATAGGTGTTTTTGTATCATTGGAAGAATATGTAGGTCATTTTCGTCCTCCCTAGGCTAATTCTTGTCGAATTAGGGTTTTTAACCAATCTTGTGCATCCAATAGTTGTTTTTGTGTCATTGGATGAACATTTAGGTCATTTTCGTCCTCCCTAGGCTTATGCTTGTCCAATTAGGGTTTCTAACCAATCTTGTGCATCCAATAGGTGTCTTTGTGTCATTGGATGAACAATTTGTCATTTTCGTCCACCCTAGGCTAATTCTTGTCCAATTAGGGTTTTTAACCAATCTTGTGCATCCAATAGGTGTTTTGTGTCATTGGATGAACAATTAGGTCATTTTCGTCCTCCCTAGGCTTATTCTTGTCAAATTAGGGTTTCTAACAAATCTTGTGCATCCAATAGGTGTTTTTGTGTCATTGGAAGAATATTTAGGTCATAATCGTCCTCCCTACACTTAATCTTGTCCAATTAGGGTTTTTAACCAATCTTGTGCATCCAATAGGTGTTTTGTGTCATTGGATGAACATTTAGGTCATTTTCGTCCTTCTTAAACTTAATCTTGTCCAATTACGGTTTCTAACCAATCTTGTGCATCCAATAGGTGTTTTTGTGTCGTTGGAAGAACAATTAGGTGATTTTCGTCCTCCCTAAGCTAATTCTTGTCCAATTAGGGTTTCTAACCAATCTTTTGCATCCAATAGGTGTTTTGTGTCATTGGATGAATATTTATGTCATTTTCGTCCTCCCTACACTTAATCTTGTCCAATTTGGGTTTCTAACCAATCTTGTGCATTCAATAGGTGTTTTTGTGTCATTGGATGAAAATTTAGGTCTTTTTCGTCCTCCCTAAACTTAATCTTGTCCAATTACGGTTTCTAACCAATCTTGTGTATCCAATAGGTGTTTTTGTGTCATTGGATGAATAATTAGGTCATTTTCGTCCTCCCTAGGCTTATTCTTGTCAAATTAGGGTTTCTAACCAATCTTGTGCATCCAACAGCTGTTTTTGTGTCATTGGAAGAATATTTAGGTCATAATCGTCCTCCCTACACTTAATCTTGTCCAATTAGGGTTTTTAACCAATTTTGTGCATCCAATAGGTGTTTTGTGTCATTGGATGAACATTTAGGTCATTTTCGTCCTTCCTAAACTTAATCTTGTCCAATTAGGGTTTCTAACCAATCTTGTGCATCCAATAGGTGTTTTTGTGTCATTGGAAGAACAATTAGGTGATTTTTGTCCTCCCTAAGCTAATTCTTGTCCAATTAGGGTTTCCAACCAATCTTTGGCATCCAATAGGTGTTTTGTGTCATTGGATGAATATTTAGGACATTTTGGTCCTCCCTACACTTAATCTTGTCCAATTAAGGTTTCTAACCAATCTTGTGCATCCAATAGGTGTTTTTGTGTCATTGGATGAACATTTAGGTCTTTTTCGTCCTCCCTAAACTTAATCTAGTCCAATTACGGTTTCTAACCAATCTTGTGTATCCAATAGGTGTTTTTGTGTCATTGGATGAATAATTAGGTCATTTTCGTCCTCCCTAGGCTAATTCTTGTCCAATTAGGGTTTCTAACCAATCTTGTGCATCCAATAGGTGTTTTGTGTCATTGGATGAACAAGTAGGTCATTTTAGTCCTCCCTAGGCTTATTCTTGTCCAATTAGGGTTTCTAACCAATCTTGTGCATCCAATAGGTGTTTTGTGTCATTGGATGAACATTTAGGTCATTTTCGTCCTTCCTAAACTTAATCTTGTCCAATTAGGGTTTCTAACCAATCTTGTGCATCCAATAGGTGTTTTTGTGTCATTGGATGAACATTTAGGTCTTTTTCGTCCTACCTAAACTTAATCTTGTCCAATTAGGGTTTCTAAACAATCTTGTGCATCCAATAGGTGTTTTTATGTCATTGGATGAACAATTAGGTCATTTTCGTCCTCCCTAGGCTAATTCTTGTCCAATTAGGGTTTCTAACCAATCTTGTGCATCCAATAGGTGTTTTGTGTCATGCGATGAACAAGTAGGTCATTTTAGTCGTCCCTAGGCTTATTCTTGTCCAATTAGGGTTTTAAACCAATCTTGTGCATCCAATAGGTGTTTTGTGTCATTGGATGAACATTTAGGTCTTTTTCGTCCTCCCTAAACTTAAGCTTGTCCAATTAGGGTTTCTAACCAATCTTTTGCATCCAATAGGTGTTTTTTCTCATTGCATGAACAATTAGGTCATTTTCGTCCTCCCTAGGCTTATTCTTGTCCAATTAGTGCTTCTAACCAATCTTGTGCATCCAATAGGTATTTTGTGTCATTGGAAGAACAATTAGGTGATTTTTGTCCTCCCTAAGCTAATTCTTGTCCAATTAGTGCTTCTAACCAATCTTGTGCATCCAATAGGTGTTTTTGTGTCATTGGAAGAATATGTAGGTGATTTTCGTCCTCCCTAGGCTAATTCTTGTCGAATTAGGGTTTCTAACCAATCTTGTGCATCCAATAGTTGTTTTTGTATCATTGGATGAACATTTAGGTCATTTTCGTCCTCCCTAGGCTTATGCTTGTCCAATTAGGGTTTCTAACCAATCTTGTGCATCCAATAGGTGTCTTTGTGTCATTGGATGAACAATTTATCATTTTCGACCACCCTAGGCTAATTCTTGTCCAATTAGGGTTTTTAACCAATCTTGTGCATCCAATAGGTGTTTTGTGTCATTGGATGAACAATTAGGTCATTTTCGTCCTCCCTAGGCTTATACTTGTCAAATTAGGGTTTCTAACCAATCTTGTGCGTCCAATAGTTGTTTTTGTGTCATTGGATGAACATTTAGGTCATAATCGTCCTCCCTACACTTAATCTTGTCCAATTAGGGTTTTTAACCAATCTTGTGCTTCCAATAGGTGTTTTGTGTCATTGGATGAACATTTAGGTCATTTTCGTCCTTCCTAAACTTAATCTTGTCCAATTAGGGTTTCTAACCAATCTTGTGCATCCAATAGGTGTTTTTGTGTCATTGGATGAACATTTAGGTCTTTTTCGTCCTCCCTAAACTTAATCTTGTCCAATTAGGGTTTCTAAACAATCTTGTGCATCCAATAGGTGTTTTTATGTCATTGGATGAACATTTAGGTCATTTTCGTCCTTCCTAAACTTAATCTTGTCCAATTAGGGTTTCTAACCAATCTTGTGCATCCAATAGGTATTTTGTGTCATTGGAAGAACAATTAGGTGATTTTTGTCCTCCCTAAGCTAATTCTTGTCCAATTAGTGCTTCTAACCAATCTTGTGCATCCAATAGGTGTTTTTGTGTCATTGGAAGAATATTTAGGTCATTTTTGTCCTCCCTAGGCTAATTCTTGTCCAATTACGGTATCTAACCAATCTTGTGCATCCAATAGTTGTTTTTGTGTCATTGGATGAACATTTAGGTCATTTTCGTCCTCCCTAGGCTTATGCTTGTCCAATTAGGGTTTCTAACCAATCTTGTGCATCCAATAGGTGTCTTTGTGTCATTGGATGAACAATTTGTCATTTTCGTCCAACCTAGGCTAATTCTTGTCCAATTAGGGTTTTTAACCAATCTTGTGCATCCAATAGGTGTTTTGTGTCATTGGATGAACAATTAGGTCATTTTCGTCCTCCCTAGGCTTATACTTGTCAAATTAGGGTTTCTAACCAATCTTGTGCGTCCAATAGTTGTTTTTGTGTCATTGGATGAACATTTAGGTCATAATCGTCCTCCCTACACTTAATCTTGTCCAATTAGGGTTTTTAACCAATCTTGTGCATCCAATAGGTGTTTTGTGTCATTGGATGAACATTTAGGTCATTTTCGTCCTTCCTAAACTAAATCTTGTCCAATTAGGGTTTCTAACCAATCTTGTGCATCCAATAGGTGTTTTTGTGTCATTGGATGAACATTTAGGTCTTTTTCGTCCTCCCTAAACTTAATCTTGTCCAATTAGGGTTTCTAAACAATCTTGTGCATCCAATAGGTGTTTTTATGTCATTGGATGAACATTTAGGTCATTTTCGTCCTTCCTAAACTTAATCTTGTCCAATTAGGGTTTCTAACCAATCTTGTGCATCCAATAGGTATTTTGTGTCATTGGAAGAACAATTAAGTGATTTTTGTCCTCCCTAAGCTAATTCTTGTCCAATTAGTGCTTCTAACCAATCTTGTGCATCCAATAGGTGTTTTTGTGTCATTGGAAGAATATTTAGGTCATTTTTGTCCTCCCTAGGCTAATTCTTGTCCAATTAGGGTTTCTAACCAATCTTGTGCATCCAATAGGTGTTTTTGTGTCATTGGATGAACATTTAGGTCTTTTTCGTCCTCCCTAAACTTAATCTTGTCCAATTAGGGTTTCTAACCAATCTTGTGCATCCAATAGGTGTTTTTATGTCATTGGATGAACATTTAGGTCATTTTCGTCCTTCCTAAACTTAATCTTGTCCAATTAGGGTTTCTAACCAATCTTGTGCATCCAATAGGTATTTTGTGTCATTGGAAGAACAATTAGGTGATTTTTGTCCTCCCTAAGCTAATTCTTGTCCAATTAGTGCTTCTAACCAATCTTGTGCATCCAATAGGTGTTTTTGTGTCATTGGAAGAATATTTAGGTCATTTTTGTCCTCCCTAGGCTAATTCTTGTCCAATTAGGGTTTCTAACCAATCTTGTGCATCCAATAGTTGTTTTTGTGTCATTGGATGAACATTTAGGTCATTTTCGTCCTCCCTAGGCTTATGCTTGTCCAATTAGGGTTTCTAACCAATCTTGTGTGTCCAATAGGTGTTTTTGTGTCATTGGAAGAATATTTAGGTCATAATCGTCCTCCCTACACTTAATCTTGTCCAATTAGGGTTTTTAACCAATGCTGTGCATCCAATAGGTGTTTTGTGTCATTGGATGAACATTTAGGTCATTTTCGTCCTTCCTAAACTTAATCTTGTCCAATTAGGGTTTCTAACCAATCTTGTGCATCCAATAGGTGTTTTTGTGTCATGGGAAGAACAATTAGGTGATTTTCGTCCTCCATAAGCTAATTCTTGTCCAATTAGGGTTTCTAACCAATCTTTTGCATCCAATAGGTGTTTTTATGTCATTGGATGAACAATTAGGTCATTTTCGTCCTCCCTAGGCTAATTCTTGTCCAATTAGGGTTTCTAACCAATCTTGTGCATCCAATAGGTGTTTTGTGTCATTGGATGAACAAGTAGGTCATTTTAGTCCTCCCTAGTCTTATTCTTGTCCAATTAGGGTTTTAAACCAATCTTGTTCATCCAATAGGTGTTTTGTGTCATTGGATGAACATTTAGGTCTTTTTCGTCCTCCCTAAACTTAATGTTGTCCAATTATGGTTTCTAACCAATCTTGTGCATCCAATAGGTGTTTTTGTGTCATTGGATGAACATTTAGGTCTTTTTCGTCCTCCCTAAACTTAATCTTGTCCAATTAGGGTTTTTAACCAATCTTGTGCATCCAATAGGTGTTTTTGTGTCATTGGATGAACAATTAGGTCATTTTCGTCCTCCCTAGGCTAATTCTTGTCCAATTAGGGTTTCTAACCAATCTTGTGCATCCAATAGGTGTTTTGTGTCATTGAATGAACAAGTAGGTCATTTTAGTCCTCCCTAGTCTTATTCTTGTCCAATTAGGGTTTTAAACCAATCTTGTGCATCCAATAGGTGTTTTGTGTCATTGGATGATCATTTAGGTCTTTTTCGTCCTCCCTAAACTTAATGTTGTCCAATTAGGGTTTCTAACCAATCTTGTGCATCCAATAGGTGTTTTGTCTCATTGCATGAAGAATTAGGTCATTTTCGTCCTCCCTAGGCTTATTCTTGTCCAATTAGTGCTTCTAACCAATCTTGTGCATCCAATAGGTGTTTTTGTGTCATTGGAAGAATATTTAGGTCATTTTCGTCCTCCCTAGGCTAATTCTTGTCCAATTAGGGTTTCTAACGAATCTTGTGCATCCAATAGGTGTTTTGTGTCATTGGATGAACAAGTAAGTCATTTTCGTCCTCCCTAGGCTTATTCTTGTCCAATTAGGGTTTTTAACCAATCTTGTGCATCCAATAGGTGTTTTGTGTCATTGGCTGAACATTTAGGTCATTTTCGTCCTCGCTAAACTTAATCTTGTCCAATTAGGGTTTCTAACCAATCTTGTGCATCCAATAGGTGTTTTTGTGTCATTGGATGAACATTTAGGTCATTTTCGTCCTCCCTAGGCTTATGCTTGTCCAATTAGGGTTTCTAACCTATCTTGTGCATCCAATAGGTGTTTTGTGTCATTGCATGAACAATTAGGTCATTTTCGTCCTCCGTAGGCTTATTCTTGTCCAATTAGTGCTTCTAACCAATCTTGTGCATCCAATAGGTGTTTTTGTGTCATTGGAAGAATATTTAGGTCATTTTCGTCCTCCCTAGGCTAATTCTTGTCCAATTAGGGTTTCTAACCAATCTTGTGCATCCAATAGGTGTTTTTGTGTCATTGGAAGAATATTTAGGTCATAATCGTCCTCCCTACACTTAATCTTGTCCAATTAGGGTTTTTAACCAATCTTGTGCATCCAATAGGTGTTTTGTGTCATTGGATGAACATTTAGGTTATTTTCGTCCTCCCTAGGCTTATTCTTGTCCAATTAGTGCTTCTAGCCAATCTTGTGCATCCAATAGGTGTTTTTGGGTCATTGGAAGAACAATTAGGTGATTTTCGTCCTCCCTAAGCTAATTCTTGTCCAATTAGGGTTTCTAACCAATCTTTTGCATCCAATAGGTGTTTTGTGTCACTGGATGAATATTTAAGTCATTTTCGTCCTCCCTACACTTAATCTTGTCCAATTAGGGTTTCTAACCAATCTTGTGCATCCAATAGGTGTTTTTGTGTCATTGAATGAAAATTTAGGTCTTTTTCGTCCTCCCTAAACTTAATCTTGTCCAATTACGGTTTCTAACCAATCTTGTGTATCCAATAGGTGTTTTTGTGTCATTGGATGAATAATTAGGTCATTTTCGTCCTCACTAGGCTAATTCTTATCCAATTAGGGTTTTTAACCAATCTTGTGCATCCAATTGGTGTTTTGTGTCATTGGATGAACAAATAGGTCATTTTAGTCCTCCCTAGGCTTATTCTTGTCCAATTAGGGTTTTAAACCAATCTTGTGCATCCAATAGGTGTTTTGTGTCATTGGATGAACATTTAGGCCTTTTTCGTCCTCCCTAAACTTAATCTTGTCCAATTAGGGTTTCTAACCAATCTTGTGCATTCAATAGGTGTTTTGTGTCATTGCATGAACAATTAGGTCTATTTCGTCGTCCCTAGGCTTATTCTTGTCCAATTAGTGCTTCTAACCAATCTTGTGCATCCAATAGGTGTTTTTGTGTCATTGGAAGAATATTTAGGTCATTTTCGTCCTCCCTAGGCTAATTCTTGTCCAATTAGGGTTTCTAACCAATCTTGTGCATCCAATAGGTGTTTTGTGTCATTGGATGAACAAGTAGGTCATTTTAGTCCTCCCTAGGCTTATTCTTGTCCAATTAGGGTTTCTAACCAATCTTGTGCATCCAATAGGTGTTTTGTGTCATTGGATGAACATTTAGGTCATTTTCGTCCTTCCTAAACTTAATCTTGTCCAATTAGGGTTTCTAACCAATCTTGTGCATCCAATAGGTGTTTTTGTGTCATTGGATGAACATTTAGGTCTTTTTCGTCCTACCTAAACTTAATCTTGTCCAATTAGGTTTTCTAAACAATCTTGTGCATCCAATAGGTGTTTTTATGTCATTGGATGAACAATTAGGTCATTTTCGTCCTCCCTAGGCTAATTCTTGTCCAATTAGGGTTTCTAACCAATCTTGTGCATCCAATAGGTGTTTTGTGTCATTGGATGAACAAGTAGGTCATTTTAGTCCTCCCTAGGCTTGTTCTTGTCCAATTAGGGTTTTAAACCAATCTTGTGCATCCAATAGGTGTTTTGTGTCATTCGATGAACATTTAGGTCTTTTTCGTCCTCCCTAAACTTAAGCTTGTCCAATTAGGGTTTCTAACCAATCTTTTGCATCCAATAGGTGTTTTTTCTCATTGCATGAACAATTAGGTCATTTTCGTCCTCCCTAGGCTTATTCTTGTCCAATTAGTGCTTCTAACCAATCTTGTGCATCCAATAGGTGTTTTTGTGTCATTGGAAGAATATTTAGGTCATTTTCGTCCTCCCTAGGCTAATTCTTGTCCATTTAGGGTTTCTAACGAATCTTGTGCATCCAATAGGTGTTTTGTGTCATTGGATGAACAAGTAAGTCATTTTCGTCCTCCCTAGGCTTATTCTTGTCCAATTAGGGTTTTTAACCAATCTTGTGCATCCAATAGGTGTTTTGTGTCATTGGCTGAACATTTAGGTCATTTTCGTCCTCGCTAAACTTAATCTTGTCCAATTAGGGTTTCTAACCAATCTTGTGCATCCAATAGTTGTTTTTGTGTCATTGGATGAACATTTAGGTCATTTTCATCCTCCCTAGGCTTATGCTTGTCCAATTAGGGTTTCTAACCAATCTTGTGCATCCAATAGGAGTTTTTGTGTCATTGGATGAACAATTTGTCATTTTCGTCCACCCTAGGCTAATTCTTGTCCAATTAGGGTTTTTAACCAATCTTGTGCATCCAATAGGTGTTTTCTGTCATTGGATGAACAATTAGGACATTTTCGTCCTTCCTAAACTTAATCTTGTCCAATTAGGGTTTCTAACCAATCTTGTGCATCCAATAGGTGTTTTTGTGTCATTGGATGAACATTTAGGTCTTTTTCGTCCTCCCTAAACTTTATCTTGTCCAATTAGGGTTTCTAAACAATCTTGTGCATCCAATAGGTGTTTTTATGTCATTGGATGAACATTTAGGTCATTTTCGTCCTTCCTAAACTTAATCTTGTCCAATTAGGGTTTCTAACCAATCTTGTGCATCCAATAGGTATTTTGTGTCATTGGAAGAACAATTAGGTGATTTTTGTCCTCCCTAAGCTAATTCTTGTCCAATTAGTGCTTCTAACCAATCTTGTGCATCCAATAGGTGTTTTTGTGTCATTGGAAGAATATTTAGGTCATTTTTGTCCTCCCTAGGCTAATTCTTGTCCAATTAGGGTATCTAACCAATCTTGTGCATCCAATAGTTGTTTTTGTGTCATTGGATGAACATTTAGGTCATTTTCGTCCTCCCTAGGCTTATGCTTGTCCAATTAGGGTTTCTAACCAATCTTGTGCATCCAATAGGTGTCTTTGTGTCATTGGATGAACAATTTGTCATTTTCGTCCAACCTAGGCTAATTCTTGTCCAATTAGGGTTTTTAACCAATCTTGTGCATCCAATAGGTGTTTTGTGTCATTGGATGAACATTTAGGTCATTTTCGTCCTCGCTAAACTTAATCTTGTCCAATTAGGGTTTCTAACCAATCTTGTGGTTCCAATAGGTGTTTTTGTGTCATTGGATGAACATTTAGGTCATTTTCGTCCTCCCTCGGCTTATGCTTGTCCAATTAGGGTTTCTAACCAATCTTGTGCATCCAATAGGTGTTTTTGTGTCATTGGATGAACAATTTGTCATTTTCGTCCACCCTAGACTAATTCTTGTCCAATTAGGGTTTTTAACCAATCTTGTGCATCCAATAGGTGTTTTTGTGTCATTGGATGAACAATTAGGTCATTTTCGTCCTCCCTAGGCTGATACTTGTCAAATTAGGGTTTCTAACCAATCTTGTGCGTCCAATAGGTGTTTTTGTGTCATTGGAAGAATATTTAGGTCATAATCGTCCTCCCTACACTTAATCTTGTCCAATTAGGGTTTTTAACCAATCTTGTGCATACAATAGGTGTTTTGTGTCATTGGATGAACATTTAGGTCATTTTCGTCCTTCCTAAACTTAATCTTGTCCAATTAGGGTTTCTAGGCAATCTTGTGCATCTAATAGGTGTTTTTGTGTCATTGGAAGAACAATTAGGTGATTTTCGTCCTCCCTAAGCTAATTCTGGTCCAATTAGGGTTTCTAACCAATCTTGTGCATCCAATAGGTGTTTTTGTGTCATTGGATGAACATTTAGATCTTTTTCGTCCTCCCTAAACTTAATCTTGTCCAATTAGGGTTTTTAACCAATCTTGTGCATCCAATAGGTGTTTTTGTGTCATTGGATGAACAATTAGGTCATTTTCGTCCTCCGTAGGCTAATTCTTGTCCAATTAGGGTTTCTAACCAATCTTGTGCATCCAATAGGTGTTTTGTGTCATTGGATGAACAAGTAGGTCATTTTAGTCCTCCCTAGTCTTATTCTTGTCCAATTAGGATTTTAAACCAATCTTGTTCATCCAATAGGTGTTTTGTGTCATTGGATGAACATTTAGGTCTTTTTCGTCCTCCCTAAACTTAATGTTGTCCAATTATGGTTTCTAACCAATCTTGTGCATCCAATAGGTGTTTTGTCTCATTGCATGAACAATTAGGTCATTTTCAACCTCCCTAGGCTCATTCTTGTCCAATTAGTGCTTCTAACCAATCTTGTGCATGCAATAGGTGTTTTTGTGTCATTGGAAGAATATTTAGGTCATTTTCGTCCTCCCTAGGCTAATTCTTGTCCAATTAGGGTTTCTAACGAATCTTGTGCATCCAATAGGTGTTTTGTGTCATTGGATGAACATTTAGGTCATTTTCGTCCTCGCTAAACTTAATCTTGTCCAATTAGGGTTTCTAACCAATCTCGTGCATCCAATAGGTGTTTTTTGTCATTGGATGAACATTTAGGTCATTTTTGTCCTTCCTAAACTTAATCTTGTCCAATTAGGATTTCTAACCAATCTTGTGCATCCAATAGGTGTTTTTGTTTCATTGGAAGAACAATTAGGTGATTTTCGTCCTCCCTAAGCTAATTCTTGTCCAATTAGGGTTTCTAACCAATCTTGTGCATCCAATAGGTGTTTTTGTGTCATTGGATGAACAAGTAGGTCATTTTCGTCCTCCCTAGGCTTATTCTTGTCCAATTAGTGCTTCTAACCAATCTTGTACATCCAATAGGTGTTTTGTGTCATTGGATGAACGTTTAGGTCATTTTCGTCCTTCCTAAACTTAATCTTGTCCAATTAGGGTTTCTAACCAATCTTGTGCATCCAATAGGTGTTTTTGTGTCTTTGGAAGAACAATTAGGTGATTTTCGTCCTCCCTAGGCTTATTCTTGTCCAATTAGGGTGTTTAACCAATCTTGTGCATCCAATAGGTGTTTTGTGTCATTGGATGAACAATTAGGTCATTTTCGTCCTCCCTAGGCTTATACTTGTCAAATTAGGGTTTCTAACCAATCTTGTGCGTCCAATAGGTGTTTTTGTGTCATTGGAAGAATATTTAGGTCATAATCGTCCTCCCTACACTTAATCTTGTCCAATTAGGGTTTTTAACCAATCTTGTGCATTCAATAGGTGTTTTGTGTCATTGGATGAACATTTAGGTCATTTTCGTCCTTCCTAAACGTAATCTTGTCCAATTAGGGTTTCTAGCCAATCTTGTGCATCCAATAGGTGTTTTTGTTTCATTGGAAGAACAATTAGGTGATTTTCGTCCTCCCTAAGCTAATTCTTGTCCAATTAGGGTTTCTAACCAATCTTGTGCATCCAATAGGTGTTTTTGTGTCATTGGATGAACATTTAGGTCTTTTTCGTCCTCCCTAAACTTAAGCTTCTCCAATTAGGGTTTCTAACCAATCTTTTGCATCCAACAGGTGTTTTTTCTCATTGCATGAACAATTAGGTCATTTTCGTCCTCCCTAGGCTTATTCTTGTCCAATTAGTGCTTCTAACCAATCTTGTGCATCCAATAGGTGTTTTTGTGTCATTGGAAGAATATTTAGGTCATTTTCGTCCTCCCTAGGCTAATTCTTGTCCAACTAGGGTTTCTAACGAATCTTGTGCATCCAATAGGTGTTTTGTGTCATTGGATGAACAAGTAAGTCATTTTCGTCCTCCCTAGGCTTATTCTTGTCCAATTAGGGTTTTTAACCAATCTTGTGCATCCAATAGGTGTTTTGTGTCATTGGCTGAACATTTAGGTCATTTTCGTCCTCCCTAAACTTAAGCTTGTCCAATTAGGGTTTCTAACCAATCTTTTGCATCCAATAGGTGTTTTTTCTCATTGCATGAACAATTAGGTCATTTTCGTCCTCCCTAGGCTTATTCTTGTCCAATTAGTGCTTCTAACCAATCTTGTGCATCCAATAGGTGTTTTTGTGTCATTGGAAGAATATTTAGGTCATTTTCGTCCTCCCTAGGCTAATTCTTGTCCAATTAGGGTTTCTAACGAATCTTGTGCATCCAATAGGTGTTTTGTGTCATTGGATGAACATTTAGGTCTTTTTCGTCCTCCCTAAACTTAAGCTTGTCCAATTAGGGTTTCTAACCAATCTTTTGCATCCAATAGGTGTTTTTTCTCATTGCATGAACAATTAGGTCATTTTCGTCCTCCCTAGGCTTATTCTTGTCCAATTAGTGCTTCTAACCAATCTTGTGCATCCAATAGGTGTTTTTGTGTCATTGGAAGAATATTTAGGTCATTTTCGTCCTCCCTAGGCTAATTCTTGTCCATTTAGGGTTTCTAACGAATCTTGTGCATCCAATAGGTGTTTTGTGTCATTGGATGAACAAGTAAGTCATTTTCGTCCTCCCTAGGCTTATTCTTGTCCAATTAGGGTTTTTAACCAATCTTGTGCATCCAATAGGTGTTTTGTGTCATTGGCTGAACATTTAGGTCATTTTCGTCCTCGCTAAACTTAATCTTGTCCAATTAGGGTTTCTAACCAATCTTGTGCATCCAATAGTTGTTTTTGTGTCATTGGATGAACATTTAGGTCATTTTCATCCTCCCTAGGCTTATGCTTGTCCAATTAGGGTTTCTAACCAATCTTGTGCATCCAATAGGTGTTTTTGTGTCATTGGATGAACAATTTGTCATTTTCGTCCACCCTAGGCTAATTCTTGTCCAATTAGGGTTTTTAACCAATCTTGTGCATCCAATAGGTGTTTTCTGTCATTGGATGAACAATTAGGTCATTTTCGTCCTTCCTAAACTTAATCTTATCCAATTAGGGTTTCTAACCAATCTTGTGCATCCAATAGGTGTTTTTGTGTCATTGGATGAACATTTAGGTCTTTTTCGTCCTCCCTAAACTTAATCTTGTCCAATTAGGGTTTCTAAACAATCTTGTGCATCCAATAGGTGTTTTTATGTCATTGGATGAACATTTAGGTCATTTTCGTCCTTCCTAAACTTAATCTTGTCCAATTAGGGTTTCTAACCAATCTTGTGCATCCAATAGGTATTTTGTGTCATTGGAAGAACAATTAGGTGATTTTTGTCCTCCCTAAGCTAATTCTTGTCCAATTAGTGCTTCGAACCAATCTTGTGCATCCAATAGGTGTTTTTGTATCATTGGAAGAATATGTAGGTCATTTTCGTCCTCCCTAGGCTAATTCTTGTCGAATTAGGGTTTTTAACCAATCTTGTGCATCCAATAGTTGTTTTTGTGTCATTGGATGAACATTTAGGTCATTTTCGTCCTCCCTAGGCTTATGCTTGTCCAATTAGGGTTTCTAACCAATCTTGTGCATCCAATAGGTGTCTTTGTGTCATTGGATGAACAATTTGTCATTTTCGTCCACCCTAGGCTAATTCTTGTCCAATTAGGGTTTTTAACCAATCTTGTGCATCCAATAGGTGTTTTGTGTCATTGGATGAACAATTAGGTCATTTTCGTCCTCCCTAGGCTTATACTTGTCAAATTAGGGTTTCTAACCAATCTTGTGCGTCCAATAGGTGTTTTTGTGTCATTGGAAGAATATTTACGTCATAATCGTCCTCCCTACACTTAATCTTGTCCAATTAGTGTTTTTAACCAATCTTTTGCATCCAATAGGTGTTTTGTGTCATTGGATGAATATTTATGTCATTTTCGTCCTCCCTACACTTAATCTTGTCCAATTAGGGTTTCTAACCAATCTTGTGCGTCCAATAGGTGTTTTTGTGTCATTGGAAGAACAATTAGGTGATTTTCGTCCTCCCTAAGCTAATTCTTGTCCAATTAGGGTTTCTAACCAATCTTGTGCAATCAATAGGTGTTTTTGTGTCATTGGATGAACATATAGGTCTTTTTCTTCCTCCCTAAACTTAATCTTGTCCAATTAGGGTTTCTAACCAATCTTGTGCATCCAATAGGTGTTTTTGTGTCATTGGATGAACAATTAGGTCATTTTCGTCCTCCCTAGGCTAATTCTTGTCCAATTAGGGTTTCTAACCAATCTTATGCATCCAATAGGTGTTTTTGTGTCATTGGATGAACAATTAGGTCATTTTCGTCCACCCTAGGCTAATTCTTGTCCAATTAGGGTTTCTAACCAATCTTGTGCATCCAATAGGTGTTTTTGTGTCATTGGATGAACATTTAGGTCTTTTTCGTCCTCCCTAAACTTAATCTTGTCCAATTAGGGTTTCTAACCAATCTTGTGCATCCAATAGGTGTTTTTGTGTCATTGGATGAACATTTAGGTCTTTTTCGTCCTACCTAAACTTAATCTTGTCCAATTAGGGTTTCTAAACAATCTTGTGCATCCAATAGGTGTTTTTATGTCATTGGATGAACAATTAGGTCATTTTCGTCCTCCCTAGGCTAATTCTTGTCCAATTAGGGTTTCTAACCAATCTTGTGCATCCAATAGGTATTTTGTGTCATTGGAAGAACAATTAGGTGATTTTTGTCCTCCCTAAGCTAATTCTTGTCCAATTAGTGCTTCTAACCAATCTTGTGCATCCAATAGGTGTTTTTGTGTCATTGGATGAACATTTAGGTCATTTTCGTCCTTCCTAAACTTAATCTTGTCCAATTAGGGTTTCTAACCAATCTTGTGCATCCAATAGGTGTTTTTGTGTCATTGGATGAACATTTAGGTCTTTTTCGTCCTACCTAAACTTAATCTTGTCCAATTAGGGTTTCTAAACAATCTTGTGCATCCAATAGGTGTTTTTATGTCATTGGATGAACATTTAGGTCATTTTCGTCCTTCCTAAACTTAATCTTGTCCAATTAGGGTTTCTAACCAATCTTGTGCATCCAATAGGTATTTTGTGTCATTGGAAGAACAATTAGGTGATTTTTGTCCTCCCTAAGCTAATTCTTGTCCAATTAGTGCTTCTAACCAATCTTGTGCATCCAATAGGTGTTTTGTGTCATTGGATGAACATTTAGGTCATTTTCGTCCTTCCTAAACTTAATCTTGTCCAATTAGGGTTTCTAACCAATCTTGTGCATCCAATAGGTGTTTTTGTGTCATTGGAAGAACAATTAGGTGATTTTCGTCCTCCCTAAACTTAATCTTGTCCAATTAGGGTTTCTAACCAATCTTGTGCATCCAATAGGTGTTTTTGTGTCATTGGATGAACATTTAGGTCATTTTCGTCGTCCCTCGGCTTATGCTTGTCCAATTAGGGTTTCTAACCAATCTTGTGCGTCCAATAGCTGTTTTTGTGTCATTGGATGAACAATTTGTCATTTTCGTCCACCCTAGGCTAATTCTTGTCCAATTAGGGTTTTTAACCAATCTTGTGCATCCAATAGGTGTTTTGTGTCATTGGATGAACAATTAGGTCATTTTCGTCCTCCCTAGGCTTATACTTGTCAAATTAGGGTTTCTAACCAATCTTGTGCGTCTAACAGGTGTTTTTGTGTCATTGGAAGAATATTTAGGTCATAATCGTCCTCCCTACACTTAATCTTGTCCAATTAGGGTTTTTAACCAATCTTGTGCATCCAATAGGTGTTTTGTGTCATTGGATGAACATTTAGGTCATTTTCGTCCTTCCTAAACTTAATCTTATCCAATTAGGGTTTCTAACTAATCCTGTGCATCCAATAGGTGTTTTTGTGTCATTGGATGAACAATTAGGTGATTTTCGTCCTCCCTAGGCTAATTCTTGTCCAATTAGGGTTTCTAACCAATCTTGTGCATCCAATAGGTGTTTTGTGTCATTGGATGAACAATTAGGTCATTTTCGTCCTCCCTAGGCTTATACTTGTCAAATTAGGGTTTCTAACCAATCTTGTGCGTCTAACAGGTGTT
Source organism: Cicer judaicum (assembly GCA_037974835.1). Taxonomy (NCBI): domain Eukaryota; kingdom Viridiplantae; phylum Streptophyta; class Magnoliopsida; order Fabales; family Fabaceae; genus Cicer; species Cicer judaicum. The sequence continues at coordinate 791,097 of JBBPBS010000510.1, read as the reverse complement.
TTTGTGTCATTGGAAGAATATTTAGGTCATAATCGTCCTCCCTACACTTAATCTTGTCCAATTAGGGTTTTTAACCAATCTTGTGCATCCAATAGGTGTTTTGTGTCATTGGATGAACATTTAGGTCATTTTCGTCCTTCCTAAACTTAATCTTATCCAATTAGGGTTTCTAACTAATCTTGTGCATCCAATAGGTGTTTTTGTGTCATCGGATGAACAATTAGGTGATTTTCGTCCTCCCTAGGCTAATTCTTGTCCAATTAGGGTTTCTAACCAATCTTGTGCATCCAATAGGTGTTTTGTGTCATTGGATAAACAAGTAGGTCATTTTCGTCCTCCCTAGGCTTATTCTTGTCGAATTAGGGTTTTAAACCAATCTTGTGCATCCAATAGGTGTTTTGCGACATTGGATGAACATTTAGGTCATTTTCGTCCTCGCTAAACTTAATCTTGTCGAATTAGGGTTTCTAACCAATCTTGTGCATCCAATAGGTGTTTTTGTGTCATTGGATGAACATTTAAGTCATTTTCGTCCTCCCTAGGCTTATGGTTGTCCAATTAGGGTTTCTAACCAATCTTGTGCATCCAATAGGTGTTTTGGTGTCATTGGATGAACAATTAGGTCATTTTCGTCCTTCCTAAACTTAATCTTGTCCAATTAGGGTTTCTAACCAATCTTGTTCATCCAATAGGTATGTTGTGTCATTGGAAGAACAATTAGGTGATTTTTGTCCTCCCTAAACTAATTCTTGTCCAATTAGTGCTTCTAACCAATCTTGTGCATCCAATAGGTGTTTTTGTGTCATTGGAAGAATATGTAGGTCATTTTCGTCCTCCCTAGGCTAATTCTTGTCAAATTAGGGTTTCTAACCAATCTTGTGCATCCAATAGTTGTTTTTGTGTCATTGGATGAACATTTAGGTCATTTTCGTCCTCCCTAGGCTTATGCTTGTCCAATTAGGGTTTCTAACCAATCTTGTGCATCCAATAGGTGTCTTTGTGTCATTGGATGAACAATTTCTCATTTTCGTCCACCCTAGGCTAATTCTTGTCCAATTAGGGTTTTTAACCAATCTTGTGCATCCAATAGGTGTTTTGTGTCATTGGATGAACAATTAGGTCATTTTCGTCCTCCCTAGGCTTATACTTGTCAAATTAGGGTTTCTAACCAATCTTGTGCGTCCAATAGCTGTTTTTGTGTCATTGGAAGAATATTTAGGTCATAATCGTCGTCCCTACACTTAATCTTGTCCAATTAGGGTTTTTAACCAATCTTGTGCATCCAATAGGTGTTTTGTGTCATTGCATGAACATTTAGGTCATTTTCGTCCTTCCTAAACTTAATCTTGTCCAATTAGGGTTTCTAACCAATCTTGTGCATCCAATAGGTGTTTTTGTGTCTTAGGAAGAACAATTAGGTGATTTTCGTCCTCCCTAGGCTTATTCTTGTCCAATTAGGGTGTTTAACCAATCTTGTGCATCCAATAGGTGTTTTGTGTCATTGGATGAACAATTAGGTCATTTTCGTCCTCCCTAGGCTTATACTTGTCAAATTAGGGTTTCTAACCAATCTTGTGCGTCCAATAGGTGTTTTTGTGTCATTGGAAGAATATTTAGGTCATAATCGTCCTCCCTACACTTAATCTTGTCCAATTAGGGTTTTTAACCAATCTTGTGCATCCAATAGGTGTTTTGTGTCATTGGATGAACATTTAGGACATTTTCGTCCTTCCTAAACTTAATCTTGTCCAATTAGGGTTTCTAACCAATCTTGTGCATCCAATAGGTGTTTTTGTGTCATTGGATGAACATTTAGGTCTTTTTCGTCCTCCCTAAACTTAATCTTGTCCAATTAGGGTTTCTAACCAATCTTGTGCATCCAATAGGTGTTTTTATGTCATTGGATGAACAATTAGGTCATTTTCGTCCTCCCTAGGGTAATTCTTGTCCAATTAGGGTTTCTAACCAATCTTGTGCATCCAATAGGTGTTTTGTGTCATTAGATGAACAAGTAGGTCATTTTAGTCCTCCCTAGGCTTATTCTTGTCCAATTTGGGTTTTAAACCAATCTTGTGCATCCAATAGGTGTTTTGTGTCATTGGATGAACATTTAGGTCTTTTTCGTCCTCCCTAAACTTAAGCTTGTCCAATTAGGGTTTCTAACCAATCTTTTGCATCCAATAGGTGTTTTTTCTCATTGCATAAACAATTAGGTCATTTTCGTCCTCCCTAGGCTTATTCTTGTCCAATTAGTGCTTCTAACCAATCTTGTGCATCCAATAGGTGTTTTTGTGTCATTGGAAGAATATTTAGGTCATTTTGGTCCTCCCTAGGCTAATTCTTGTCCAATTAGGGTTTCTAACGAATCTTGTGCATCCAATAGGTGTTTTGTGTCATTGGATGAACAAGTAAGTCATTTTCGTCCTCCCTAGGCTTATTCTTGTCCAATTAGGGTTTTTAACCAATCTTGTGCATCCAATAGGTGTTTTGTGTCATTGGCTGAACATTTAGGTCATTTTCGTCCTCGCTAAACTTAATCTTGTCCAATTAGGGTTTCTAACCAATCTTGTGCATCCAATAGTTGTTTTTGTGTCATTGGATGAACATTTAGGTCATGTTCATCCTCCCTAGGCTTATGCTTGTCCAATTAGAGTTTCTAACCAATCTTGTGCCTCCAATAGCTGTTTTTGTGTCATTGGATGAACAATTTATCATTTTCGTCCACCATAGGCTAATTCTTGTCCAATTAAGGTTTTTAACCAATCTTGTGCATCCAATAGGTGTTTTGTGTCATTGGATGAACAATTAGGTCATTTTCGTCCTCCCTAGGCTTATACTTGTCAAATTAGGGTTTCTAACCAATCTTGTGCGTCTAACAGGTGTTTTTGTGTCATTGGAAGAATATTTAGGTCATAATCGTCCTCCCTACACTTAATCTTGTCCAATTAGGGTTTTTAACCAATCTTGTGCATCCAATAGGTGTTTTGTGTCATTGGATGAACATTTAGGTCATTTTCGTCCTTCCTAAACTTAATCTTATCCAATTAGGGTTTCTAACTAATCTTGTGCATCCAATAGGTGTTTTTGTGTCATCGGATGAACAATTAGGTGATTTTCGTCCTCCCTAGGCTAATTCTTGTCCAATTAGGGTTTCTAACCAATCTTGTGCATCCAATAGGTGTTTTGTGTCATTGGATAAACAAGTAGGTCATTTTCGTCCTCCCTAGGCTTATTCTTGTCGAATTAGGGTTTTAAACCAATCTTGTGCATCCAATAGGTGTTTTGCGACATTGGATGAACATTTAGGTCATTTTCGTCCTCGCTAAACTTAATCTTGTCGAATTAGGGTTTCTAACCAATCTTGTGCATCCAATAGGTGTTTTTGTGTCATTGGATGAACATTTAAGTCATTTTCGTCCTCCCTAGGCTTATGGTTGTCCAATTAGGGTTTCTAACCAATCTTGTGCATCCAATAGGTGTTTTGGTGTCATTGGATGAACAATTAGGTCATTTTCGTCCTTCCTAAACTTAATCTTGTCCAATTAGGGTTTCTAACCAATCTTGTTCATCCAATAGGTATGTTGTGTCATTGGAAGAACAATTAGGTGATTTTTGTCCTCCCTAAACTAATTCTTGTCCAATTAGTGCTTCTAACCAATCTTGTGCATCCAATAGGTGTTTTTGTGTCATTGGAAGAATATGTAGGTCATTTTCGTCCTCCCTAGGCTAATTCTTGTCAAATTAGGGTTTCTAACCAATCTTGTGCATCCAATAGTTGTTTTTGTGTCATTGGATGAACATTTAGGTCATTTTCGTCCTCCCTAGGCTTATGCTTGTCCAATTAGGGTTTCTAACCAATCTTGTGCATCCAATAGGTGTCTTTGTGTCATTGGATGAACAATTTCTCATTTTCGTCCACCCTAGGCTAATTCTTGTCCAATTAGGGTTTTTAACCAATCTTGTGCATCCAATAGGTGTTTTGTGTCATTGGATGAACAATTAGGTCATTTTCGTCCTCCCTAGGCTTATACTTGTCAAATTAGGGTTTCTAACCAATCTTGTGCGTCTAACAGGTGTTTTTGTGTCATTGGAAGAATATTTAGGTCATAATCGTCCTCCCTACACTTAATCTTGTCCAATTAGGGTTTTTAACCAATCTTGTGCATCCAATAGGTGTTTTGTGTCATTGGATGAACATTTAGGTCATTTTCGTCCTTCCTAAACTTAATCTTATCCAATTAGGGTTTCTAACTAATCCTGTGCATCCAATAGGTGTTTTTGTGTCATTGGATGAACAATTAGGTGATTTTCGTCCTCCCTAGGCTAATTCTTGTCCAATTAGGGTTTCTAACCAATCTTGTGCATCCAATAGGTGTTTTGTGTCATTGGATAAACAAGTAGGTCATTTTCGTCCTCCCTAGGCTTATACTTGTCAAATTAGGGTTTCTAACCAATCTTGTGCGTCTAACAGGTGTTTTTGTGTCATTGGAAGAATATTTAGGTCATAATCGTCCTCCCTACACTTAATCTTGTCCAATTAGGGTTTTTAACCAATCTTGTGCATCCAATAGGTGTTTTGTGTCATTGGATGAACATTTAGGTCATTTTCGTCCTTCCTAAACTTAATCTTGTCCAATTAGGGTTTCTAACCAATCTTGTGCATCCAATAGGTGTTTTTGTGTCATTGGAAGAACAATTAGGTGATTTTCGTCCTCCCTAAGCAAATTCTTGTCCAATTAGGGTTTCTAACCAATCTTTTGCATCCAATAGGTGTTTTGTGTCATTGGATGAATATTTAGGTCCTTTTCGTCCTCCCTACACTTAATCTTGTCCAATTTGGAGTTCTAACCAATCTTGTGCATCCAATAGGTGTTTATGTGTCATTGGATGAACATTTAGGTCTTTTTCGTCCTCCCTAGGCTTATGCTTGTCGAATTAGGGTTTCTAACCAATCTTGTGCATCCAATAGGTGTTTTTGTGTCATTGGATGAACAATTAGGTGATTTTCGTCCTCCCTAGGCTAATTCTTGTCCAATTAGGGTTTCTAACCAATCTTGTGCATCCAATAGGTGTTTTGTGTCATTCGATGAACAAGTAGGTCATTTTCGTCCTCCCTAGGCTTATTCTTGTCCAATTAGGGTTTTAAACCAATCTTGTGCATCCAATAGGTGTTTTGTGTCATTGGATGAACATTTAGGTCATTTTCGTCCTCGCTAAACTTAATCTTGTCGAATGAGGGTTTCTAACCAATCTTGTGCATCCAATAGGTGTTTTTGTGTCATTGGATGAACATTTAGGTCATTTTCGTCCTCCCTAAACTTAAGCTTGTCCAATTAGGGTTTCTAACCAATCTTTTGCATCCAATAGGTGTTTTTTCTCATTGCATGAACAATTAGGTCATTTTCGTCCTCCCTAGGCTTATTCTTGTGCAATTAGTGCTTCTAACCAATCTTGTGCATCCAATAGGTGTTTTTGTGTCATTGGAAGAACAATTAGGTGATTTTTGTCCTCCCTAAGCTAATTCTTGTCCAATTAGGGTTTCTAACCAATCTTTTGCATCCAATAGGTGTTTTGTGTGATTGGATGAATATTTATGTCATTTTCGTCCTCCCTACACTTAATCTTGTCCAATTAGGGTTTCTATCCAATCTTGTGCGTCCAATAGGTGTTTTTGTGTCATGGGATGAACATTTAGGTCATTTTCGTCCTCCCTAGGCTTATGGTTGTCCAATTAGGGTTTCTAACCAATCTTGTGCATCCAATAGGTGTTCTGCTGTCATTGGATGAACAATTAGGTCATTTTCGTCCTCGCTAAACTTAATCATGTCCAATTAGGGTTTCTAACCAATGTTGTGCATCCAATAGGTGTTTTTGTGTCATTGGATGAACATTTAAGTCATTTTCGTCCTCCCTAGGCTTATGCTTGTCCAATTAGGGTTTCTAACCAATCTTGTGCATCCAATAGGTGTTTTTGTGTCATTGGATGAACAATTTGTCATTTTCGTCCACCCTAGGTTAATTCTTGTCCAATTAGGGTTTTTAACCAATCTTATGCATCCAATAGGTGTTTTTGTGTCATTGGATGAACAATTAGGTCATTTTCGTCCTCCCTAGGCTGATACTTGTCAAATTAGGGTTTCTAACCAATCTTGTGCGTCCAATAGGTGTTTTTGTGTCATTGGAAGAATATTTAGGTCATAATCGTCCTCCCTACACTTAATCTTGTCCAATTAGGGTTTTTAACCAATCTTGTGCATCCAATAGGTGTTTTGTGTCATTGGATGAACATTTAGGTCATTTTCGTCCTTCCTAAACTTAATCTTGTCCAATTAGGGTTTCTAAGCAATCTTGTGCATCTAATAGGTGTTTTTGTGTCATTGGAAGAACAATTAGGTGATTTTCGTCCTCCCTAAGCAAATTCTGGTCCAATTAGGGTTTCTAACCAATCTTGTGCATCCAATAGGTGTTTTTGTGTCATTGGATGAACATTTAGGTCTTTTTCGTCCTCCCTAAACTTAATCTTGTCCAATTAGGGTTTTTAACCAATCTTGTGCATCCAATAGGTGTTTTTGTGTCATTGGATGAACAATTAGGTCATTTTCGTCCTCCCTAGGCTAATTCTTGTCCAATTAGGGTTTCTAACCAATCTTGTGCATCCAATAGGTGTTTTGTGTCATTGGATGAACATTTAGGTCATTTTCGTCCTCCCTAGGCTTATGCTTGTCCAATTAGGGTTTCTAACCAATCTTGTGCATCCAATAGGTGTCTTTGTGTCATTGGATGAACAATTTGTCATTTTCGTCCACCCTAGGCTAATTCTTGTCCAATTAGGGTTTTTAACCAATCTTGTGCATCCAATAGGTGTTTTGTGTCATTGGATGAACAATTAGGTCATTTTCGTCCTCCCTAGGCTTATACTTGTCAAATTAGGGTTTCTAACCAATCTTGTGCGTCCAATAGGTGTTTTTGTGTCATTGGAAGAATATTTAGGTCATAATCGTCCTCCCTACTCTTAATCTTGTCCAATTAGGGTTTTTAACCAATCTTGTGCATCCAATAGGTGTTTTGTGTCATTGGATGAACATTTAGGTCATTTTCGTCCTTCCTAAACTTAATCTTGTCCAATTAGGGTTTCTAACCAATCTTGTGCATCCAATAGGTGTTTTTGTTTCATTGGAAGAACAATTAGGTGATTTTCGTCCTCCCTAAGCTAATTCTTGTCCAATTAGGGTTTCTAACCAATCTTGTGCATCCAATAGGTGTTTTTGTGTCATTGGATGAACAAGTAGGTCATTTTCGTCCTCCCTAGGCTTATTCTTGTCCAATTAGTGCTTCTAACCAATCTTGTACATCCAATAGGTGTTTTGTGTCATTGGATGAACATTTAGGTCATTTTCGTCCTTCCTAAACTTAATCTTGTCCAATTACGGTTTCTAACCAATCTTGTGCATCCAATAGGTGTTTTTGTGTCTTTGGAAGAACAATTAGGTGATTTTCGTCCTCCCTAGGCTTATTCTTGTCCAATTAGGGTGTTTAACCAATCTTGTGCATCCAATAGGTGTTTTGTGTCATTGGATGAACAATTAGGTCATTTTCGTCCTCCCTAGGCTTATACTTGTCAAATTAGGGTTTCTAACCAATCTTGTGCGTCCAATAGGTGTTTTTGTGTCATTGGAAGAATATTTAGGTCATAATCGTCCTCCCTACACTTAATCTTGTCCAATTAGGGTTTTTAACCAATCTTGTGCATCCAATAGGTGTTTTGTGTCATTGGATGAACATTTAGGTCATTTTCGTCCTTCCTAAACGTAATCTTGTCCAATTAGGGTTTCTAGCCAATCTTGTGCATCCAATAGGTGTTTTTGTTTCATTGGAAGAACAATTAGGTGATTTTCGTCCTCCCTAAGCTAATTCTTGTCCAATTAGGGTTTCTAACCAATCTTGTGCATCCAATAGGTGTTTTTGTGTCATTGGATGAACATTTAGGTCTTTTTCGTCCTCCCTAAACTTAAGCTTGTCCAATTAGGGTTTCTAACCAATCTTTTGCATCCAACAGGTGTTTTTTCTCATTGCATGAACAATTAGGTCATTTTCGTCCTCCCTAGGCTAATTCTTGTCCAATTAGGGTTTCTAACGAATCTTGTGCATCCAATAGGTGTTTTGTGTCATTGGATGAACAAGTAAGTCATTTTCGTCCTCCCTAGGCTTATTCTTGTCCAATTAGGGTTTTTAACCAATCTTGTGCATCCAATAGGTGTTTTGTGTCATTGGCTGAACATTTAGGTCATTTTCGTCCTCGCTAAACTTAATCTTGTGCAATTAGGGTTTCTAACCAATCTTGTGCATCCAATAGTTGTTTTTGTGTCATTGGATGAACATTTAGGTCATTTTCGTCCTCCCTAGGCTTATGCTTGTCCAATTAGGGTTTCTAACCAATCTTGTGCATCCAATAGGTGTTTTTGTGTCATTGGATGAACATTTAGGTCTTTTTCGTCCTCCCTAAACTTAAGCTTGTCCAATTAGGGTTTCTAACCAATCTTTTGCATCCAACAGGTGTTTTTTCTCGTTGCATGAACAATTAGGTCATTTTCGTCCTCCCTAGGCTTATTCTTGTCCAATTAGTGCTTCTAACCAATCTTGTGCATCCAATAGGTGTTTTTGTGTCATTGGAAGAATATTTAGGTCATTTTCGTCCTCCCTAGGCTAATTCTTGTCCAATTAGGGTTTCTAACGAATCTTGTGCATCCAATAGGTGTTTTGTGTCATTGGATGAACAAGTAAGTCATTTTCGTCCTCCCTATGCTTATTCTTGTCCAATTAGGGTTTTTAACCAATCTTGTGCATCCAATAGGTGTTTTGTGTCATTGGCTGAACATTTAGGTCATTTTCGTCCTCGCTAAACTTAATCTTGTGCAATTAGGGTTTCTAACCAATCTTGTGCATCCAATAGTTGTTTTTGTGTCATTGGATGAACATTTAGGTCATTTTCGTCCTCCCTAGGCTTATGCTTGTCCAATTAGGGTTTCTAACCAATCTTGTGCATCCAATAGGTGTTTTTGTGTCATTGGATAAACATTTAGGTCTTTTTCGTCCTCCCTAAACTTAAGCTTGTCCAATTAGAGTTTCTAACCAATCTTTTGCATCCAACAGGTGTTTTTTCTCATTGCATGAACAATTAGGTCATTTTCGTCCTCGCTAGGCTTATTCTTGTCCAATTAGTGCTTCTAACCAATCTTGTGCATCCAATAGGTGTTTTTGTGTCATTGGAAGAATATTTAGGTCATTTTCGTCCTCCCTAGGCTAATTCTTGTCCAATTAGGGTTTCTAACGAATCTTGTGCATCCAATAGGTGTTTTGTGTCATTGGATGAACAAGTAAGTCATTTTCGTCCTCCCTAGGCTTATTCTTGTCCAATTAGGGTTTTTAACCAATCTTGTGCATCCAATAGGTGTTTTGTGTCATTGGCTGAACATTTAGGTCATTTTCGTCCTGACTAAACTTAATCTTGTGCAATTAGGGTTTCTAACCAATCTTGTGCATCCAATAGTTGTTTTTGTGTCATTGGATGAACATTTAGGTCATTTTCGTCCTCCCTAGGCTTATGCTTGTCCAATTAGGGTTTCTAACCAATCTTGTGCATCCAATAGGTGTTTTTGTGTCATTGGATGAACAATTTGTCATTTTCGTCCACCCTAGGCTAATTCTTGTCCAATTAGGGTTTTTAACCAATCTTGTGCATCCAATAGGTGTTTTCTGTCATTGGATGAACAATTAGGTCATTTTCGTCCTTCCTAAACTTAATCTTATCCAATTAGGGTTTCTAACCAATCTTGTGCATCCAATAGGTGTTTTTGTGTCATTGGATGAACATTTAGGTCTTTTTCGTCCTCCCTAAACTTAATCTTGTCCAATTAGGGTTTCTAAACAATCTTGTGCATCCAATAGGTGTTTTTATGTCATTGGATGAACATTTAGGTCATTTTCGTCCTTCCTAAACTTAATCTTGTCCAATTAGGGTTTCTAACAAATCTTGTGCATCCAATAGGTATTTTGTGTCATTGGAAGAACAATTAGGTGATTTTTGTCCTCCCTAAGCTAATTCTTGTCCAATTAGTGCTTCTAACCAATCTTGTGCATCCAATAGGTGTTTTTGTGTCATTGGAAGAATATGTAGGTGATTTTCGTCCTCCCTAGGCTAATTCTTGTCGAATTAGGGTTTCTAACCAATCTTGTGCATCCAATAGTTGTTTTTGTATCATTGGATGAACATTTAGGTCATTTTCGTCCTCCCTAGGCTTATGCTTGTCCAATTAGGGTTTCTAACCAATCTTGTGCATCCAATAGGTGTCTTTGTGTCATTGGATGAACAATTTATCATTTTCGTCCACCCTAGGCTAATTCTTGTCCAATTAGGGTTTTTAACCAATCTTGTGCATCCAATAGGTGTTTTGTGTCATTGGATGAACAATTAGGTCATTTTCGTCCTCCATAGGCTTATACTTGTCAAATTAGGGTTTCTAACCAATCTTGTGCGTCCAATAGGTGTTTTTGTGTCATTGGAAGAATATTTAGGTCATAATCGTCCTCCCTACACTTAATCTTGTCCAATTAGGGTTTTTAACCAATCTTGTGCATCCAATAGGTGTTTTGTGTCATTGGATGAACATTTAGGTCATTTTCGTCCTTCCTAAACTTAATCTTGTCCAATTAGGGTTTCTAACCAATCTTGTGCATCCAATAGGTGTTTTTGTGTCATTGGATGAACATTTAGGTCTTTTTCGTCCTCCCTAAACTTAATCTTGTCCAATTAGGGTTTCTAAACAATCTTGTGCATCCAATAGGTGTTTTTATGTCATTGGATGAACATTTAGGTGATTTTCGTCCTTCCTAAACTTAATCTTGTCCAATTAGGGTTTCTAACCAATCTTGTGCATCCAATAGGTATTTTGTGTCATTGGAAGAACAATTAGGTGATTTTTGTCCTCCCTAAGCTAATTCTTGTCCAATTAGTGCTTCTAACCAATCTTGTGCATCCAATAGGTGTTTTTGTGTCATTGGAAGAATATTTAGGTCATTTTTGTCCTCCCTAGGCTAATTCTTGTCCAATTAGGGTTTCTAACCAATCTTGTGCATCCAATAGTTGTTTTTGTGTCATTGGATGAACATTTAGGTCATTTTCGTCCTCCCTAGGCTTATGCTTGTCCAATTAGGGTTTCTAACCAATCTTGTGTGTCCAATAGGTGTTTTTGTGTCATTGGAAGAATATTTAGGTCATAATCGTCCTCCCTACACTTAATCTTGTCCAATTAGGGTTTTTAACCAATGTTGTGCATCCAATAGGTGTTTTGTGTCATTGGATGAACATTTAGGTCATTTTCGTCCTTCCTAAACTTAATCTTGTCGAATTAGGGTTTCTAACCAATCTTGTGCATCCAATAGGTGTTTTTGTGTCATGGGAAGAACAATTAGGTGATTTTCGTCCTCCATAAGCTAATTCTTGTCCAATTAGGGTTTCTAACCAATCTTTTGCATCCAATAGGTGTTTTTATGTCATTGGATGAACAATTAGGTCATTTTCGTCCTCCCTAGGCTAATTCTTGTCCAATTAGGGTTTCTAACCAATCTTGTGCATCCAATAGGTGTTTTTGTGTCATTGGATGAACATTTAGGTCTTTTTCGTCCTACCTAAACTTAATCTTGTCCAATTAGGGTTTCTAAACAATCTTGTGCATCCAATAGGTGTTTTTATGTCATTGGATGAACAATTAGGTCATTTTCGTCCTCCCTAGGCTAATTCTTGTCCAATTAGGGTTTCTAACCAATCTTGTGCATCCAATAGGTGTTTTGTGTCATTGGATGAACAAGTAGGTCATTTTCGTCCTCGCTAAACTTAATCTTGTCCAATTAGGGTTTCTAACCAATCTTGTGCATCCAATAGGTGTTTTTGTGTCATTGGATGAACATTTAGGTCATTTTCGTCCTCCCTAGGCATATGCTTGTCCAATAAGGGTTTCTAACCAATCTTGTGCATCCAATAGGTATTTTTGTGTCATTGGATGAACAATTTTTTCATTTTCGTCCACCCTAGGTTAATTCTTGTCCAATTAGGGTTTTTAACCAATCTTGTGCATCCAATAGGTGTTTCATGTCATTGGATGAACAATTAGGTCATTTTCGTCCTCCCTAGGCTGATACTTGTCAAATTAGGGTTTCTAACCAATCTTGTGCGTCCAATAGGTGTTTTTGTGTCCTTGGAAGAATATTTAGGTCATAATCGTCCTCCCTACACTTAATCTTGTCCAATTAGGGTTTTTAACCAATCTTGTGCATCAAATAGGTGTTTTGTGTCATTGGATGAACATTTAGGTCATTTTCGTCCTCGCTAAACTTAATCTTGTCCAATTAGGGTTTCTAGGCAATCTTGTGCATCCAATAGGTGTTTTTGTGTCATTGGAAGAACGATTAGGTGATTTTCGTCCTCCCTAAGCTAATTCTTGTCCAATTAGGGTTTCTAACCAATCTTGTGCATCCAATAGGTGTTTTTGTGTCATTGGATGAACATTTACGTCTTTTTCGTCCTCCCTAATCTTAATCTTGTCCAATTAGGGTTTCTAACCAATCTTGTGCATCCAATAGGTGTTTTTGTGTCATTGGATAAACATTTAGGTCTTTTTCGTCCTCCCTAAACTTAAGCTTGTCCAATTAGGGTTTCTAACCAATCTTTTGCATCCAACAGGTGTTTTTTCTCATTGCATGAACAATTAGGTCATTTTCGTCCTCCCTAGGCTTATTCTTGTCCAATTAGTGCTTCTAACCAATCTTGTGCATCCAATAGGTTTTTTTGTGTCATTGGAAGAATATTTAGGTCATTTTCGTCCTCCCTAGGCTAATTCTTGTCCAATTAGGGTTTCTAACGAATCTTGTGCATCCAATAGGTGTTTTGTGTCATTGGATGAACAAGTAAGTCATTTTCGTCCTCCCTAGGCTTATTCTTGTCCAATTAGGGTTTTTAACCAATCTTGTGCATCCAATAGGTGTTTTGTGTCATTGGCTGAACATTTAGGTCATTTTCGTCCTGACTAAACTTAATCTTGTGCAATTAGGGTTTCTAACCAATCTTGTGCATCCAATAGTTGTTTTTGTGTCATTGGATGAACATTTAGGTCATTTTCGTCCTCCCTAGGCTTATGCTTGTCCAATTAGGGTTTCTAACCAATCTTGTGCATCCAATAGGTGTTTTTGTGTCATTGGATGAACAATTTGTCATTTTCGTCCACCCTAGGCTAATTCTTGTCCAATTAGGGTTTTTAACCAATCTTGTGCATCCAATAGGTGTTTTTGTGTCATTGGATGAACAATTAGGTCATTTTCGTCCTCCCTAGGCTGATACTTGTCAAATTAGGGTTTCTAACCAATCTTGTGCGTCCAATAGGTGTTTTTGTGTCATTGGAAGAATATTTAGGTCATAATCGTCCTCCCTACACTTAATCTTGTCCAATTAGGGTTTTTAACCAATCTTGTGCATCCAATAGGTGTTTTGTGTCATTGGATGAACATTTAGGTCATTTTCGTCCTTCCTAAACGTAATCTTGTCCAATTAGGGTTTCTAAGAAATCTTGTGCATCTAATAGGTGTTTTTGTGTCATTGGAAGAACAATTAGGTGATTTTCGTCCTCCCTAAGCTAATTCTGGTCCAATTAGGGTTTCTAACCAATCTTGTGCATCCAATAGGTGTTTTTGTGTCATTGGATGAACATTTAGGTCTTTTTCGTCCTCCCTAAACTTAATCTTGTCCAATTAGGGTTTTTAACCAATCTTGTGCATCCAATAGGAGTTTTTGTGTCATTGGATGAACAATTAGGTCATTTTCGTCCTCCGTAGGCTAATTCTTGTCCAATTAGGGTTTCTAACCAATCTTGTACATCCAATAGGTGTTTTGTGTCATTGGATGAACAAGTAGGTCATTTTAGTCCTCCCTAGTCTTATTCTTGTCCAATTAGGGTTTTAAACCAATCTTGTTCATCCAATAGGTGTTTTGTGTCATTGGATGAACATTTAGGTCTTTTTCGTCCTCCCTAAACTTAATGTTGTCCAATTATGGTTTCTAACCAATCTTGTGCATCCAATAGGTGTTTTGTCTCATTGCATGAACAATTAGGTCATTTCCGTCCTCCCTAGGCTTATTCCTGTCCAATTAGTGCTTCTAACCAATCTTGTGCATGCAATAGGTGTTTTTGTGTCATTGGAAGAATATTTAGGTCATTTTCGTCCTCCCTAGGCTAATTCTTGTCCAATTAGGGTTTCTAACGAATCTTGTGCATCCAATATGTGTTTTGTGTCATTGGATGAACAAGTAGGTCACTTTCGTCCTCCCTAGGCTTATTCTTGTCCAATTAGGGTTTTTAACCAATCTTGTGCATCCAATAGGTGTTTTGTGTCATTGGATGAACATTTAGGTCATTTTCGTCCTCGCTAAACTTAATCTTGTCCAATTAGGGTTTCTAACCAATCTTGTGCTTCCAATAGGTGTTTTTGTGTCATTGGATGAACATTTAGGTCATTTTCGTCCTCCCTCGGCTTATGCTTGTCCAATTAGGGTTTCTAACCAATCTTGTGCATCCAATAGGTGTTTTTGTGTCATTGGATGAACAATTTGTCATTTTCGTCCACCCTAGGCTAATTCTTGTCCAATTAGGGTTTTTAACCAATCTTGTGCATCCAATAGGTGTTTTGTGTCATTGGATGAACAATTAGGTCATTTTCGTCCTCCCTAGGCTTATACTTGTCAAATTAGGGTTTCTAACCAATCTTGTGCGTCCAATAGGTGTTTTTGTGTCATTGGAAGAATATTTAGGTCATAATCGTCCTGCCTACTCTTAATCTTGTCCAATTAGGGTTTTTAACCAATCTTGTGCATCCAATAGGTGTTTTGTGTCATTGGATGAACATTTAGGTCATTTTCGTCCTTCCTAAACTTAATCTTGTCCAATTAGGGTTTCTAACCAATCTTGTGCATCCAATAGGTGTTTTTGTTTCATTGGAAGAACAATTAGGTGATTTTCGTCCTCCCTAAGCTAATTCTTGTCCAATTAGGGTTTCTAACCAATCTTGTGCATCCAATAGGTGTTTTTGTGTCATTGGATGAACATTTAGGTCTTTTTCGTCCTCCCTAAACTTAATCTTGTCCAATTAGGGTTTCTAACCAATCTTGTGCATCCAATAGGTGTTTTTGTGTCATTGGATGAACATTTAGGTCTTTTTCGTCCTCCCTAAACTTAATCTTGTCCAATTAGGGTTTCTAAACAATCTTGTGCATCCAATAGTTGTTTTTGTGTCATTGGATGAACATTTAGGTCATTTTCGTCCTCCCTAGGCTTATGCTTGTCCAATTAGGGTTTCTAACCAATCTTGTGCATCCAATAGGTGTTTTTGTGTCATTGGATGAACAATTTGTCATTTTCGTCCTCCCTAGGCTAATTCTTGTCCAATTAGGGTTTTTAACCAATCTTGTGCATCCAATAGGTGTTTTGTGTCATTGGATGAACAATTAGGTCATTTTCGTCCTCCCTAGGCTTATACTTGTCAAATTAGGGTTTCTAACCAATCTTGTGCGTCCAATAGTTGTTTTTGTGTCATTGGATGAACATTTAGGTCATAATCGTCCTCCCTACACTTAATCTTGTCCAATTAGGGTTTTTAACCAATCTTGTGCATCCAATAGGTGTTTTGTGTCATTGGCTGAACATTTAGGTCATTTTCGTCCTCGCTAAACTTAATCTTGTCCAATTAGGGTTTCTAACCAATCTTGTGCATCCAATAGTTGTTTTTGTGTCATTGGATGAACATTTAGGTCATTTTCATCCTCCCTAGGCTTATGCTTGTCCAATTAGGGTTTCTAACCAATCTTGTGCATCCAATAGGTGTTTTTGTGTCATTGGATGAACAATTTGTCATTTTCGTCCACCCTAGGCTAATTCTTGTCCAATTAGGGTTTTTAACCAATCTTGTGCATCCAATAGGTGTTTTGTGTCATTGGATGAACAAGTAAGTCATTTTCGTCCTCCCTAGGCTTATTCTTGTCCAATTAGGGTTTTTAACCAATCTTGTGCATCCAATAGGTGTTTTGTGTCATTGGCTGAACATTTAGGTCATTTTCGTCCTCGCTAAACTTAATCTTGTCCAATTAGGGTTTCTAACCAATCTTGTGCATCCAATAGTTGTTTTTGTGTCATTGGATGAACATTTAGGTCATGTTCATCCTCCCTAGGCTTATGCTTGTCCAATTAGAGTTTCTAACCAATCTTGTGCCTCCAATAGGTGTTTTTGTGTCATTGGATGAACAATTTGTCATTTTCGTCCACCCTAGGCTAATTCTTGTCCAATTATGGTTTTTAACCAATCTTGTGCATCCAATAGGTGTTTTGTGTCATCGGATGAACAATTAGGTCATTTTCGTCCTCCCTAGGCTTATTCTTGTCAAATTAGGGTTTCTAACCAATCTTGTGCGTCCAATAGGTGTTTTTGTGTCATTGGAAGAATATTTAGGTCATAATCGTCCTCCCTACACTTAATCTTGTCCAATTAGGGTTTTTAACCAATCTTGTGCATTCAATAGGTGTTTTGTGTCATTGGATGAACATTTAGGTCATTTTCGTCCTTCCTAAACTTAATCTTGTCCAATTAGGGTTTCTAACCAATCTTGTGCATCCAATAGGTGTTTTTGTGTCTTTGGAAGAACAATTAGGTGATTTTCGTCCTCCCTAGGCTTATTCTTGTCCAATTAGGGTGTTTAACCAATCTTGTGCATCCAATAGGTGTTTTGTGTCATTGGATGAACAATTAGGTCATTTTCGTCCTCCCTAGGCTTATACTTGTCAAATTAGGGTTTCTAACCAATCTTGTGCGTCCAATAGGTGTTTTTGTGTCATTGGAAGAATATTTAGGTCATAATCGTCCTCCCTACACTTAATCTTGTCCAATTAGGGTTTTTAACCAATCTTGTGCATCCAATAGGTGTTTTGTGTCATTGGATGAACAATTAGGTCATTTTCGTCCTCCCTAGGCTTATACTTGTCAAATTAAGGTTTCTAACCAATCTTGTGCGTCCAATAGCTGTTTTTGTGTCATTGGAAGAATATTTAGGTCATAATCGTCCTCCCTACACTTAATCTTGTCCAATTAGGGTTTTTAACCAATCTTGTGCATCCAATAGGTGTTTTGTGTCATTGGATGAACATTTAGGTCATTTTCGTCCTTCCTAAACTTAATCTTGTCCAATTAGGGTTTCTAACCAATCTTGTGCATCCAATAGGTGTTTTTGTGTCTTTGGAAGAACAATTAGGTGATTTTCGTCCTCCCTAGGCTTATTCTTGTCCAATGAGGGTGTTTAACCAATCTTGTGCATCCAATAGGTGTTTTGTGTCATTGGATGAACAATTAGGTCATTTTCGTCCTCCCTAGGCTTATACTTGTCAAATTAGGGTTTCTAACCAATCTTGTGCATCCAATAGGTGTTTTGTGTCATTGGATGAACATTTAGGAGATTTTCGTCCTTCCTAAACTTAATCTTGTCCAATTAGGGTTTCTAACCAATCTTGTGCATCCAATAGGTGTTTTTGTTTCATTGGAAGAACAATTAGGTGATTTTCGTCCTCCCTAAGCTAATTCTTGTCCAATTAGGGTTTCTAACCAATCTTGTGCATCCAATAGGTGTTTTTGTGTCATTGGATGAACATTTAGGTCTTTTTCGTCCTCCCTAAACTTAATCTTGTCCAATTAGGGTTTCTAACCAATCTTGTGCATCCAATAGGTGTTTTTATGTCATTGGATGAACAATTAGGTCATTTTCGTCCTCCCTAGGGTAATTCTTGTCCAATTAGGGTTTCTATCCAATCTTGTGCATCCAATAGGTGTTTTGTGTCATTGGATGAACAAGTAGGTCATTTTAGTCCTCCCTAGGCTTATTCTTGTCCAATTTGGGTTTTAAACCAATCTTGTCCATCCAATAGGTGTTTTGTGTCATTGGATGAACATTTAGGTCTTTTTCGTCCTCCCTAAACTTAAGCTTGTCCAATTAGGGTTTCTAACCAATCTTTTGCATCCAATAGGTGTTTTTTCTCATTGCATAAACAATTAGGTCATTTTCGTCCTCCATAGGCTTATTCTTGTCCAATTAGTGCTTCTAACCAATCTTGTGCATCCAATAGGTGTTTTTGTGTCATTGGAAGAATATTTAGGTCATTTTCGTCCTCCCTAGGCTAATTCTTGTCCAATTAGGGTTTCTAACGAATCTTGTGCATCCAATAGGTGTTTTGTGTCATTGGATGAACAAGTAAGTCATTTTCGTCCTCCCTAGGCTTATTCTTGTCCAATTAGGGTTTTTAACCAATCTTGTGCATCCAATAGGTGTTTTGTGTCATTGGCTGAACATTTAGGTCATTTTCGTCCTCGCTAAACTTAATCTTGTCCAATTAGGGTTTCTAACCAATCTTGTGCATCCAATAGTTGTTTTTGTGTCATTCGATGAACATTTAGGTCATTTTCATCCTCCCTAGGCTTATGCTTGTCCAATTAGAGTTTCTAACCAATCTTGTGCCTCCAATAGGTGTTTTTGTGTCATTGGATGAACAATTTGTCATTTTCGTCCACCCTAGGCTAATTCTTGTCCAATTATGGTTTTTAACCAATCTTGTGCATCCAATAGGTGTTTTGTGTCATCGGATGAACAATTAGGTCATTTTCGTCCTCCCTAGGCTTATTCTTGTCAAATTAGGGTTTCTAACCAATCTTGTGCGTCCAATAGGTGTTTTTGTGTCATTGGAAGAATATTTAGGTCATAATCGTCCTCCCTACACTTAATCTTGTCCAATTAGGGTTTTTAACCAATCTTGTGCATCCAATAGGTGTTTTGTGTCATTGGATGAACATTTAGGTCATTTTCGTCCTTCCTAAACTTAATCTTGTCCAATTAGGGTTTCTAAGCAATCTTGTGCATCTAATAGGTGTTTTTGTGTCATTGGAAGAACAATTAGGTGATTTTCGTCCTCCCTAAGCAAATTCTGGTCCAATTAGGGTTTCTAACCAATCTTGTGCATCCAATAGGTGTTTTTGTGTCATTGGATGAACATTTAGGTCTTTTTCGTCCTCCCTAAACTTAATCTTGTCCAATTAGGGTTTTTAACCAATCTTGTGCATCCAATAGGTGTTTTTGTGTCATTGGATGAACAATTAGGTCATTTTCGTCCTCCCTAGGCTAATTCTTGTCCAATTAGGGTTTCTAACCAATCTTGTGCATCCAATAGGTGTTTTGTGTCATTGGATGAACAAGTAGGTCATTTTAGTCGTCCCTAGGCTTATTCTTGTCCAATTAGGGTTTTAAACCAATCTTGTGCATCCAATAGGTGTTTTGTGTCATTGGATGAACATTTAGGTCTTTTTCGTCCTCCCTAAACTTAAGCTTGTCCAATTAGGGTTTCTAACCAATCTTTTGCATCCAATAGGTGTTTTTTCTCATTGCATGAACAATTAGGTCATTTTCGTCCTCCCTAGGCTTATTCTTGTCCAATTAGTGCTTCTAACCAATCTTGTGCATCCAATAGGTATTTTGTGTCATTGGAAGAACAATTAGGTGATTTTTGTCCTCCCTAAGCTAATTCTTGTCCAATTAGTGCTTCTAACCAATCTTGTGCATCCAATAGGTGTTTTTGTGTCATTGGAAGAATATGTAGGTGATTTTCGTCCTCCCTAGGCTAATTCTTGTCGAATTAGGGTTTCTAACCAATCTTGTGCATCCAATAGTTGTTTTTGTGTCATTGGATGAACATTTAGGTCATTTTCGTCCTCCCTAGGCTTATGCTTGTCCAATTAGGGTTTCTAACCAATCTTGTGCATCCAATAGGTGTCTTTGTGTCATTGGATGAACAATTTATCATTTTCGTCCAACCTAGGCTAATTCTTGTCCAATTAGGGTTTTTAACCAATCTTGTGCATCCAATAGGTGTTTTTGTGTCATTGGAAGAACAATTAGGTGATTTTCGTCCTCCCTAAACTTAATCTTGTCCAATTAGGGTTTCTAACCAATCTTGTGCATCCAATAGGTGTTTTTGTGTCATTGGATGAACATTTAGGTCATTTTCGTCGTCCCTCGGCTTATGCTTGTCCAATTAGGGTTTCTAACCAATCTTGTGCATCCAATAGCTGTTTTTGTGTCATTGGATGAACAATTTGTCATTTTCGTCCACCCTAGGCTAATTCTTGTCCAATTAGGGTTTTTAACCAATCTTGTGCATCCAATAGGTGTTTTGTGTCATTGGATGAACAATTAGGTCATTTTCGTCCTCCCTAGGCTTATACTTGTCAAATTAGGGTTTCTAACCAATCTTGTGCGTCCAATAGGTGTTTTTGTGTCATTGGAAGAATATTTAGGTCATAATCGTCCTCCCTACACTTAATCTTGTCCAATTAGGGTTTTTAACCAATCTTGTGCATCCAATAGGTGTTTTATGTCATTGGATGAACATTTAGGTCATTTTCGTCCTTCCTAAACTTAATCTTGTCCAATTAGGGTTTCTAACCAATCTTGTGCATCCAATAGGTGTTTTTGTGTCATTGGATGAACATTTAGGTCTTTTTCGTCCTCCCTAAACTTAATCTTGTCCAATTAGGGTTTCTAAACAATCTTGTGCATCCAATAGGTGTTTTTATGTCATTGGATGAACAATTAGGTCATTTTCGTCCTCCCTAGGATAATTCTTGTCCAATTAGGGTTTCTAACCAATCTTGTGCATCCAATAGGTGTTTTGTGTCATTGGATGAACAAGTAGGTCATTTTAGTCCTCCCTAGGCTTATTCTTGTCCAATTAGGGTTTTAAACCAATCTTGTGCATCCAATAGGTGTTTTGTGTCATTGGATGAACATTTAGGTCTTTTTCGTCCTCCCTAAACTTAAGCTTGTCCAATTAGGGTTTGTAACCAATCTTTTGCATCCAATAAGTGTTTTTTTCTCATTGCATGAACAATTAGGTCATTTTCGTCCTCCCTAGGCTTATTCTTGTCCAATTAGTGCTTCTAACCAATCTTGTGCATCCAATATGTTTTTTTGTGTCATTGGAAGAATATTTAGGTCATTTTCGTCCTCCCTAAACTTAATCTTGTCCAATTAGGGTTTCTAAACAATCTTGTGCATCCAATAGGTGTTTTTATGTCATTGGATGAACATTTAGGTCATTTTCGTCCTTCCTAAACTTAATCTTGTCCAATTAGGGTTTCTAACCAATCTTGTGCATCCAATAGGTATTTTGTGTCATTGGAAGAACAATTAGGTGATTTTTGTCCTCCCTAAGCTAATTCTTGTCCAATTAGTGCTTCTAACCAATCTTGTGCATCCAATAGGTGTTTTTGTGTCATTGGAAGAATATTTAGGTCATTTTTGTCCTCCCTAGGCTAATTCTTGTCCAATTACGGTATCTAACCAATCTTGTGCATCCAATAGTTGTTTTTGTGTCATTGGATGAACATTTAGGTCATTTTCGTCCTCCCTAGGCTTATGCTTGTCCAATTAGGGTTTCTAACCAATCTTGTGCATCCAATAGGTGTCTTTGTGTCATTGGATGAACAATTTGTCATTTTCGTCCAACCTAGGCTAATTCTTGTCCAATTAGGGTTTTTAACCAATCTTGTGCATCCAATAGGTGTTTTGTGTCATTGGATGAACAATTAGGTCATTTTCGTCCTCCCTAGGCTTATACTTGTCAAATTAGGGTTTCTAACCAATCTTGTCCATCCAATAGGTGTTTTTGTGTCATTGGAAGAATATTTAGGTCATAATCGTCCTCCCTACACTTAATCTTGTCCAATTAGGGTTTTTAACCAATCTTGTGCATGCAATAGGTGTTTTGTGTCATTGGATAAACATTTAGGTCATTTTCGTCCTTCCTAAACTTAATCTTGTCCAATTAGGGTTTCTAACCAATCTTGTGCATCCAATAGGTGTTTTTGGGTCATTGGAAAAATAATTAGGTGATTTTCGTCCTTCCTAAGCTAATTCTTGTCCAATTAGGGTTTCTAACCAATCTTTTGCATCCAATAGGTGTTTTGTGTCATTGGATGAATATTTAGGTCATTTTCGTCCTCCCTACACTTAATCTTGTCCAATTAGGGTTTTTAACCAATCTTGTGCATCCAATAGGTGTTTTGTGTCATTGGATGAACATTTAGGTCATTTTCGTCCTTCCTAAACTTAATCTTGTCCAATTAGGGTTTCTAACCAATCTTGTGCATCCAATAGGTTTTTTTGTGTCAATGGATGAACAATTAGGTCATTTTCGTCCTCCCTAGGCTAATTCTTGTCCAATTAGGGTTTTTAACCAATCTTGTGCATCCAATAGGTGTTTTGTGTCATTGGATGAACAATTAGGTCATTTTCGTCCTCCCTAGGCTTATTCTTGTCAAATTAGGGTTTCTAACCAATCTTGTGCGTCCAATAGGTGTTTTTGTGTCATTGGAAGAATATTTAGGTCATAATCGTCCTCCCTACACTTAATCTTGTCCAATTAGGGTTTTTAACCAATCTTGTGCATCCAATAGGTGTTTTGTGTCATTGGATGAACATTTAGGTCATTTTCGTCCTTCCTAAACTTAATCTTGTCCAATTAGGGTTTCTAAGCAATCTTGTGCATCTAATAGGTGTTTTTGTGTCATTGGAAGAACAATTAGGTGATTTTCGTCCTCCCTAAGCAAATTCTGGTCCAATTAGGGTTTCTAACCAATCTTGTGCATCCAATAGGTGTTTTTGTGTCATTGGATGAACATTTAGGTCTTTTTCGTCCTCCCTAAACTTAATCTTGTCCAATTAGGGTTTTTAACCAATCTTGTGCATCCAATAGGTGTTTTTGTGTCATTGGATGAACAATTAGGTCATTTTCGTCCTCCCTAGGCTAATTCTTGTCCAATTAGGGTTTCTAACCAATCTTGTGCATCCAATAGGTGTTTTGTGTCATTGGATGAACAAGTAGGTCATTTTCGTCCTCCCTAGGCTTATTCTTGTCCAATTAGAGTGTTTAACCAATCTTGTGCATCCAATAGGTGTTTTGTGTCATTGGATGAACATTAAGGTCATTTTCGTCCTCGCTAAACTTAATCTTGTCCAATTAGGGTTTCTAACCAATCTTGTGCATCCAATAGGTGTTTTTGTGTCATTGGATGAACATTTAGGTCATTTTCTTCCTCCCTAGGCTTATGCTTGTCCAATTAGGGTTTCTAACCAATCTTGTGCATCCAATAGGTATTTTTGTGTCATTGGATGAACAATTAGGTCATTTTCGTCCACCCTAGGCTAATTCTTGTCCAATTAGGGTTTTTAACCAATCTTGTGCATCCAATAGGTGTTTTGTGTCATTGGATGAACAATTAGGTCATTTTCGTCCTCCCTAGGCTTATTCTTGTCAAATTAGGGTTTCTAACCAATCTTGTGCATCCAATAGGTGTTTTTGTGTCATTGGATTAACATTTAGGTCATTTTCGTCCTCTTTAAACTTAATCTTGTCCAATTACGGTTTGTAACCAATCTTGTGCATCCAATAGGTGTTTTTGTGTCATTGGATGAACATTTAGGTCATTTTCTTCCTACCTAGGCTTATGCTTGCCTATTTAGGGTTTCTAACCAATTTTGTGCATCCAATAGGTATTTTTGTGTCATTGGATGAACAATTAGGTCATTTTCGTCCACCCTAGGCTAATTCTTGTCCAATTAGGGTTTTTAACCAATCTTGTGCATCCAATAGGTGTTTTGTGTCATTGGATGAACAATTAGGTCATTTTCGTCCTCCCTAGGCTTATACTTGTCAAATTAGGGTTTCTAACCAATCTTGTGCGTCTAACAGGTGTTTTTGTGTCATTGGAAGAATATTTAGGTCATAATCGTCCTCCCTACACTTAATCTTGTCCAATTAGGGTTTTTAACCAATCTTGTGCATCCAATAGGTGTTTTGTGTCATTGGATGAACATTTAGGTCATTTTCGTCCTTCCTAAACTTAATCTTATCCAATTAGGGTTTCTAACTAATCCTGTGCATCCAATAGGTGTTTTTGTGTCATTGGATGAACAATTAGGTGATTTTCGTCCTCCCTAGGCTAATTCTTGTCCAATTAGGGTTTCTAACCAATCTTGTGCATCCAATAGGTGTTTTGTGTCATTGGATAAACAAGTAGGTCATTTTCGTCCTCCCTAGGCTTATTCTTGTCGAATTAGGGTTTTAAACCAATCTTGTGCATCCAATAGGTGTTTTGCGACATTGGATGAACATTTAGGTCATTTTCGTCCTCGCTAAACTTAATCTTGTCGAATTAGGGTTTCTAACCAATCTTGTGCATCCAATAGGTGTTTTTGTGTCATTGGATGAACATTTAAGTCATTTTCGTCCTCCCTAGGCTTATGGTTGTCCAATTAGGGTTTCTAACCAATCTTGTGCATCCAATAGGTGTTTTGGTGTCATTGGATGAACAATTAGGTCATTTTCGTCCTTCCTAAACTTAATCTTGTCCAATTAGGGTTTCTAACCAATCTTGTTCATCCAATAGGTATGTTGTGTCATTGGAAGAACAATTAGGTGATTTTTGTCCTCCCTAAACTAATTCTTGTCCAATTAGTGCTTCTAACCAATCTTGTGCATCCAATAGGTGTTTTTGTGTCATTGGAAGAATATGTAGGTCATTTTCGTCCTCCCTAGGCTAATTCTTGTCAAATTAGGGTTTCTAACCAATCTTGTGCATCCAATAGTTGTTTTTGTGTCATTGGATGAACATTTAGGTCATTTTCGTCCTCCCTAGGCTTATGCTTGTCCAATTAGGGTTTCTAACCAATCTTGTGCATCCAATAGGTGTCTTTGTGTCATTGGATGAACAATTTCTCATTTTCGTCCACCCTAGGCTAATTCTTGTCCAATTAGGGTTTTTAACCAATCTTGTGCATCCAATAGGTGTTTTGTGTCATTGGATGAACAATTAGGTCATTTTCGTCCTCCCTAGGCTTATACTTGTCAAATTAGGGTTTCTAACCAATCTTGTGCGTCTAACAGGTGTTTTTGTGTCATTGGAAGAATATTTAGGTCATAATCGTCCTCCCTACACTTAATCTTGTCCAATTAGGGTTTTTAACCAATCTTGTGCATCCAATAGGTGTTTTGTGTCATTGGATGAACATTTAGGTCATTTTCGTCCTTCCTAAACTTAATCTTATCCAATTAGGGTTTCTAACTAATCTTGTGCATCCAATAGGTGTTTTTGTGTCATTGGATGAACAATTAGGTGATTTTCGTCCTCCCTAGGCTAATTCTTGTCCAATTAGGGTTTCTAACCAATCTTGTGTATCCAATAGGTGTTTTGTGTCATTGGATAAACAAGTAGGTCATTTTCGTCCTCCCTAGGCTTATTCTTGTCCAATTAGGGTTTTAAACCAATCTTGTGCATCCAATAGGTGTTTTGAGACATTGGATGAACATTTAGGTCATTTTCGTCCTCGCTAAACTTAATCTTGTCGAATTAGGGTTTCTAACCAATCTTGTGCATCCAATAGGTGTTTTTGTGTCATTGGATGAACATTTAAGTCATGTTCGTCCTCCCTAGGCTTATGGTTGTCCAATTAGGGTTTCTAACCAATCTTGTGCATCCAATAGGTGTTTTGGTGTCATTGGATGAACAATGAGGTCATTTTCGTCCTTCCTAAACTTAATCTTGTCCAATTAGGGTTTCTAACCAATCTTGTTCATCCAATAGGTATGTTGTGTCATTGGAAGAACAATTAGGTGATTTTTGTCCTCCCTAAGCTAATTCTTGTCCAATTAGTGCTTCTAACCAATCTTGTGCATCCAATAGGTGTTTTTTTGTCATTGGAAGAATATGTAGGTCATTTTCGTCCTCCCTAGGCTAATTCTTGTCGAATTAGGGTTTCTAACCAATCTTGTGCATCCAATAGTTGTTTTTGTGTCATTGGATGAACATTTAGGTCATTTTCGTCCTCCCTAGGCTTATGCTTGTCCAATTAGGGTTTCTAACCAATCTTGTGCATCCAATCGGTGTCTTTGTGTCATTGGATGAACAATTTCTCATTTTCGTCCACCCTAGGCTAATTCTTGTCCAATTAGGGTTTTTAACCAATCTTGTGCATCCAATAGGTGTTTTGTGTCATTGGATGAACAATTAGGTCATTTTCGTCCTCCCTAGGCTTATACTTGTCAAATTAGGGTTTCTAACCAATCTTGTGCGTCCAATAGGTGTTTTTGTGTCATTGGAAGAATATTTAGGTCATAATCGTCCTCCCTACACTTAATCTTGTCCAAATAGGGTTTTTAACCAATCTTGTGCATCCAATAGGTGTTTTGTGTCATTGGATGAACATTTAGGTCATTTTCGTCCTTCCTAAACTTAATCTTGTCCAATTAGGGTTTCTAACCAATCTTGTGCATCCAATAGGTGTTTTTGTGTCATTGGATGAACATTTAGGTCTTTTTCGTCCTCCCTAAACTTAATCTTGTCCAATTAGGGTTTCTAACCAATCTTGTGCATCCAATAGGTGTTTTTGTGTCATTGGATGAACAATTAGGTCATTTTCGTCCTCCCTAGGCTAATTCTTGTCCAATTAGTGTTTTTAACCAATCTTTTGCATCCAATAGGTGTTTTGTGTCATTGGATGAATATTTATGTCATTTTCGTCCTCCCTACACTTAATCTTGTCCAATTAGGGTTTCTAACCAATCTTGTGCGTCCAATAGGTGTTTTTGTGTCATTGGAAGAACAATTAGGTGATTTTCGTCCTCCCTAAGCTAATTCTTGTCCAATTAGGGTTTCTAACCAATCTTGTGCAATCAATAGGTGTTTTTGTGTCATTGGATGAACATATAGGTCTTTTTCTTCCTCCCTAAACTTAATCTTGTCCAATTAGGGTTTCTAACCAATCTTGTGCATCCAATAGGTGTTTTTGTGTCATTGGATGAACAATTAGGTCATTTTCGTCCTCCCTAGGCTAATTCTTGTCCAATTAGGGTTTCTAACCAATCTTGTGCATCCAATAGGTGTTTTATGTCATTGAATGAACAAGTAGGTCATTTTAGTCCTCCCTAGTCTTATTCTTGTCCAATTAGGGTTTTAAACCAATCTTGTGCGTCCAATAGGTGTTTTGTGCCATTAGATGAACATTTAGGTCTTTTTCGTCCTCCCTAAACTTAATGTTGTCCAATTAGGGTTTCTAACCAATCTTGTGCATCCAATAGGTGTTTTGTCTCATTGCATGAAGAATTAGGTCATTTTCGTCCTCCCTAGGCTTATTCTTGTCCAATTAGTGCTTCTAACCAATCTTGTGCATCCAATAGGTGTTTTTGTGTCATTGGAAGAATATTTAGGTCATTTTCGTCCTCCCTAGGCTAATTCTTGTCCAATTAGGGTTTCTAACGAATCTTGTGCATCCAATAGGTGTTTTGTGTCATTGGATGAACAAGTAGGTCATTTTCGTCCTCCCTAGGCTTATTCTTGTCCAATTAAGGTTTTTAACCATTCTTGTGCACCCAATAGGTGTTTTGTGTCATTGGATGAACATTTAGGTCATTTTCGTCCTCGCTAAACTTAATCTTGTCCAATTAGGGTTTCTAACCAATCTTGTGCATCCAATAGGTGTTTTTGTGTCATTGGATGAACATTTAGGTCATTTTCGTCCTCCCTAGGCTTATGCTTGTCCAATTAGGGTTTCTAACCAATCTTGTGCATCCAATAGGTGTCTTTGTGTCATTGGATGAACAATTTGTCATTTTCGTCCACCCTAGGCTAATTCTTGTCCAATTAGGGTTTTTAACCAATCTTGTGCATCCAATAGGTGTTTTGTGTCATTGGATGAACAATTAGATCATTTTCGTCCTCCCTAGGATTATACTTGTCAAATTAGGGTTTCTAACCAATCTTGTGCGTCCAATAGGTGTTTTTGTGTCATTGGAAATATATTTAGGTCATAATCGTCCTCCCTACACTTAATCTTGTCCAATTAGTGTTTTTAACCAATCTTGTGCATCCAATAGGTGTTTTGTGTCATTGGATGAACATTTAGGTCATTTTCGTCCTTCCTAAACTTAATCTTGTCCAATTAGGGTTTCTAACCAATCTTGTGCATCCAATAGGTGTTTTTGTGTCATTGGATGAACATTTAGGTCTTTTTCGTCCTCCCTAAACTTAATCTTGTCCAATTAGGGTTTCTAAACAATCTTGTGCATCCAATAGGTGTTTTTATGTCATTGGATGAACATTTAGGTCATTTTCGTCCTTCCTAAACTTAATCTTGTCCAATTAGGGTTTCTAACCAATCTTGTGCATCCAATAGGTATTTTGTGTCATTGGAAGAACAATTAGGTGATTTTTGTCCTCCCTAAGCTAATTCTTGTCCAATTAGTGCTTCTAACCAATCTTGTGCATCCAATAGGTGTTTTTGTGTCATTGGAAGAACAATTAGGTGATTTTCGTCCTCCCTAAACTTAATCTTGTCCAATTAGGGTTTCTAACCAATCTTGTGCATCCAATAGGTGTTTTTGTGTCATTGGATGAACATTTAGGTCATTTTCGTCGTCCCTCGGCTTATGCTTGTCCAATTAGGGTTTCTAACCAATCTTGTGCATCCAATAGCTGTTTTTGTGTCATTGGATGAACAATTTGTCATTTTCGTCCACCCTAGGCTAATTCTTGTCCAATTAGGGTTTTTAACCAATCTTGTGCATCCAATAGGTGTTTTGTGTCATTGGATGAACAATTAGGTCATTTTCGTCCTCCCTAGGCTTATACTTGTCAAATTAGGGTTTCTAACCAATCTTGTGCGTCTAACAGGTGTTTTTGTGTCATTGGAAGAATATTTAGGTCATAATCGTCCTCCCTACACTTAATCTTGTCCAATTAGTGCTTCTAACCAATCTTGTGCATCCAATAGGTGTTTTTGTGTCATTGGATGAACATTTAGGTCATTTTCGTCCTTCCTAAACTTAATCTTGTCCAATTAGGGTTTCTAACCAATCTTGTGCATCCAATAGGTGTTTTTGTGTCATTGGATGAACATTTAGGTCTTTTTCGTCCTACCTAAACTTAATCTTGTCCAATTAGGGTTTCTAAACAATCTTGTGCATCCAATAGGTGTTTTTATGTCATTGGATGAACAATTAGGTCATTTTCGTCCTCCCTAGGCTAATTCTTGTCCAATTAGGGTTTCTAACCAATCTTGTGCATCCAATAGGTGTTTTGTGTCATTGGATGAACAAGTAGGTCATTTTAGTCCTCCCTAGGCTTATTCTTGTCCAATTAGGGTTTTAAGCCAATCTTGTGCATCCAATAGGTGTTTTGTGTCATTGGATGAACATTTAGGTCTTTTTCGTCCTCCCTAAACTTAAGCTTGTCCAATTAGGGTTTCTAACCAATCTTTTGCATCCAATAGGTGTTTTTTCTAATTGCATGAACAATTAGGTCATTTTCGTCCTCCCTAGGCTTATTCTTGTCCAATTAGTGCTTCTAACCAATCTTGTGCATCCAATAGGTGTTTTTGTGTCATTGGAAGAATATTTAGGTCATTTTCGTCCTCCCTAGGCTAATTCTTGTCCAATTAGGGTTTCTAACGAATCTTGTGCATCCAATAGGTGTTTTGTGTCATTGGATGAACAAGTAAGTCATTTTCGTCCTCCCTAGGCTTATTCTTGTCCAATTAGGGTTTTTAACCAATCTTGTGCATCCAATAGGTGTTTTGTGTCATTGGCTGAACATTTAGGTAATTTTCGTCCTCGCTAAACTTAATCTTGTCCAATTAGGGTTTCTAACCAATCTTGTGCATCCAATAGTTGTTTTTGTGTCATTGGATGAACATTTAGGTCATTTTCATCCTCCCTAGGCTTATGCTTGTCCAATTAGGGTTTCTAACCAATCTTGTGCATCCAATAGGTGTTTTTGTGTCATTGGATGAACAATTTGTCATTTTCGTCCACCCTAGGCTAATTCTTGTCCAATTAGGGTTTTTAACCAATCTTGTGCATCCAATAGGTGTTTTGTGTCATTGGATGAACAAGTAAGTCATTTTCGTCCTCCCTAGGCTTATTCTTGTCCAATTAGGGTTTTTAACCAATCTTGTGCATCCAATAGGTGTTTTGTGTCATTGGCTGAACATTTAGGTCATTTTCGTCCTCGCTAAACTTAATCTTGTCCAATTAGGGTTTCTAACCAATCTTGTGCATCCAATAGTTGTTTTTGTGTCATTGGATGAACATTTAGGTCATGTTCATCCTCCCTAGGCTTATGCTTGTCCAATTAGAGTTTCTAACCAATCTTGTGCCTCCAATAGGTGTTTTTGTGTCATTGGATGAACAATTTGTCATTTTCGTCCACCCTAGGCTAATTCTTGTCCAATTATGGTTTTTAACCAATCTTGTGCATCCAATAGGTGTTTTGTGTCATTGGATGAACATTTAGGTCATTTTCGTCCTTCCTAAACTTAATCTTGTCCAATTAGGGTTTCTAACCAATCTTGTGCATCCAATAGGTGTTTTTGTGTCGTTGGATGAACAATTAGGTGATTTTCGTCCTCCCTAAGCTAATTCTTGTCCAATTAGGGTTTCTAACCAATCTTTTGCATCCAATAGGTGTTTTGTGTCATTGGATGAATATTTAGGTCATTTTCGTCCTCCCTACACTTAATCTTGTCCAATTAACGTTTCTAACCAATCTTGTGCATCCAATAGGTGTTTTTGTGTCATTGGAAGAATATTTAGGTCATAATCGTCCTCCCTACACTTAATCTTGTCCAATTAGGGTTTTTAACCAATCTTGTGCATCCAATAGGTGTTTTGTGTCATTGGATGAACATTTAGGTCATTTTCGTCCTTCCTAAGCTTAATCTTGTCCAATTAGGGTTTCTAACCAATCTTGTGCATCCAATAGGTGTTTTTGTGTCATTGGATGAACATTTAGGTCTTTTTCGTCCTCCCTAAACTTAATCTTGTCCAATTAGGGTTTCTAAACAATCTTGTGCATCCAATAGGTGTTTTTATGTCATTGGATGAACATTTAGGTCATTTTCGTCCTTCCTAAACTTAATCTTGTCCAATTAGGGTTTCTAACCAATCTTGTGCATCCAATAGGTATTTTGTGTCATTGGAAGAACAATTAGGTGATTTTTGTCCTCCCTAAGCTAATTCTTGTCCAATTAGTGCTTCTAACCAATCTTGTGCATCCAATAGGTGTTTTTGTGTCATTGGAAGAATATTTTGGTCATTTTTGTCCTCCCTAGGCTAATTCTTGTCCAATTAGGGTTTCTAACCAATCTTGTGCATCCAATAGTTGTTTTTGTGTCATTGGATGAACATTTAGGTCATTTTCGTCCTCCCTAGGCTTATGCTTGTCCAATTAGGGTTTCTAACCAATCTTGTGTGTCCAATAGGTGTTTTTGTGTCATTGGAAGAATATTTAGGTCATAATTGTCCTCCCTACACTTAATCTTGTCCAATTAGGGTTTTTAACCAATGTTGTGCATCCAATAGGTGTTTTGTGTCATTGGATGAACATTTAGGTCATTTTCGTCCTTCCTAAACTTAATCTTGTCCAATTAGGGTTTCTAACCAATCTTGTGCATCCAATAGGTGTTTTTGTGTCATGGGAAGAACAATTAGGTGATTTTCGTCCTCCATAAGCTAATTCTTGTCCAATTAGGGTTTCTAACCAATCTTTTGCATCCAATAGGTGTTTTTATGTCATTGGATGAACAATTAGGTCATTTTCGTCCTCCCTAGGCTAATTCTTGTCCAATTAGGGTTTCTAACCAATCTTGTGCATCCAATAGGTGTTTTTGTGTCATTGGAAGAATATTTAGGTCATAATCGTCCTCCCTACAATTAATCTTGTCCAATTAGGGTTTTTAACCAATCTTGTGCATCCAATAGGTGTTTTTGTGTCATTGGATGAACATTTAGGTCATTTTCGTCCTCCCTAGGCTTATGCTTGTCCAATTAGGGTTTCTAACCAATCTTGTGCATCCAATAGGTGTTTTGGTGTCATTGGATGAACAATTAGGTCATTTTCGTCCTTCCTAAACTTAATCTTGTCCAATTAGGGTTTCTAACCAATCTTGTTCATCCAATAGGTATGTTGTGTCATTGGAAGAACAATTAGGTGATTTTTGTCCTCCCTAAACTAATTCTTGTCCAATTAGTGCTTCTAACCAATCTTGTGCATCCAATAGGTGTTTTTGTGTCATTGGAAGAATATGTAGGTCATTTTCGTCCTCCCTAGGCTAATTCTTGTCAAATTAGGGTTTCTAACCAATCTTGTGCATCCAATAGTTGTTTTTGTGTCATTGGATGAACATTTAGGTCATTTTCGTCCTCCCTAGGCTTATGCTTGTCCAATTAGGGTTTCTAACCAATCTTGTGCATCCAATAGGTGTCTTTGTGTCATTGGATGAACAATTTCTCATTTTCGTCCACCCTAGGCTAATTCTTGTCCAATTAGGGTTTTTAACCAATCTTGTGCATCCAATAGGTGTTTTGTGTCATTGGATGAACAATTAGGTCATTTTCGTCCTCCCTAGGCTTATACTTGTCAAATTAGGGTTTCTAACCAATCTTGTGCGTCTAACAGGTGTTTTTGTGTCATTGGAAGAATATTTAGGTCATAATCGTCCTCCCTACACTTAATCTTGTCCAATTAGGGTTTTTAACCAATCTTGTGCATCCAATAGGTGTTTTGTGTCATTGGATGAACATTTAGGTCATTTTCGTCCTTCCTAAACTTAATCTTGTCCAATTTGGGTTTCTAACCAATCTTGTGCATCCAATAGGTGTTTTTGTGTCTTTGGAAGAACAATTAGGTGATTTTCGTCCTCCCTAGGCTTATTCTTGTCCAATTAGGGTGTTTAACCAATCTTGTGCATCCAATAGGTGTTTTGTGTCATTGGATGAACAATTAGGTCATTTTCGTCCTCCCTAGGCTTATACTTGTCAAATTAGGGTTTCTAACCAATCTTGTGCGTCCAATAGGTGTTTTTGTGTCATTGGAAGAATATTTAGGTCATAATCGTCCTCCCTACACTTAATCTTGTCCAATTAGGGTTTTTAACCAATCTTGTGCATCCAATAGGTGTTTTGTGTCATTGGATGAACAATTAGGTCATTTTCGTCCTCCCTAGGCTTATACTTGTCAAATTAAGGTTTCTAACCAATCTTGTGCGTCCAATAGCTGTTTTTGTGTCATTGGAAGAATATTTAGGTCATAATCGTCCTCCCTACACTTAATCTTGTCCAATTAGGGTTTTTAACCAATCTTGTGCATCCAATAGGTGTTTTGTGTCATTGGATGAACATTTAGGTCATTTTCGTCCTTCCTAAACTTAATCTTGTCCAATTAGGGTTTCTAACCAATCTTGTGCATCCAATAGGTGTTTTTGTGTCATTGGAAGAACAATTAGGTGATTTTCGTCCTCCCTAAGCTAATTCTTGTCCAATTAGAGTTTCTAACCAATCTTTTGCATCCAATAGGTGTTTTGTGTCATTGGATGAAAATTTAGGTCATTTTCGTCCTCCCTACACTTAATCTTGTCCAATTAGGGTTTCTAACCAATCTTGTGCATCCAATAGGTGTTTTTGTGTCATTGGATGAACATTTAGGTCTTTTTCGTCCTCCCTAAACTTAATCTTGTCCAATTAGGGTTTCTAACCAATCTTGTGCATCCAATAGGTGTTTTTGTGTCATTGGATGAACATTTAGGTCTTTTTCGTCCTACCTAAACTTAATCTTGTCCAATTAGGGTTTCTAAACAATCTTGTGCATCCAATAGGTGTTTTTATGTCATTGGATGAACAATTAGGTCATTTTCGTCCTCCCTAGGCTAATTCTTGTCCAATTAGGGTTTCTAACCAATCTTGTGCATCCAATAGGTATTTTGTGTCATTGGAAGAACAATTAGGTGATTTTTGTCCTCCCTAAGCTAATTCTTGTCCAATTAGTGCTTCTAACCAATCTTGTGCATCCAATAGGTGTTTTTGTGTCATTGGATGAACATTTAGGTCATTTTCGTCCTTCCTAAACTTAATCTTGTCCAATTAGGGTTTCTAACCAATCTTGTGCATCCAATAGGTGTTTTTGTGTCATTGGATGAACATTTAGGTCTTTTTCGTCCTCCCTAAACTTAATCTTGTCCAATTAGGGTTTCTAAACAATCTTGTGCATCCAATAGGTGTTTTTATGTCATTGGATGAACAATTAGGTCATTTTCGTCCTCCCTAGGATAATTCTTGTCCAATTAGGGTTTCTAACCAATCTTGTGCATCCAATAGGTGTTTTGTGTCATTGGATGAACAAGTAGGTCATTTTAGTCCTCCCTAGGCTTATTCTTGTCCAATTAGGGTTTTAAACCAATCTTGTGCATCCAATAGGTGTTTTGTGTCATTGGATGAACATTTAGGTCTTTTTCGTCCTCCCTAAACTTAAGCTTGTCCAATTAGGGTTTGTAACCAATCTTTTGCATCCAATAAGTGTTTTTTTCTCATTGCATGAACAATTAGGTCATTTTCGTCCTCCCTAGGCTTATTCTTGTCCAATTAGTGCTTCTAACCAATCTTGTGCATCCAATATGTTTTTTTGTGTCATTGGAAGAATATTTAGGTCATTTTCGTCCTCCCTAAACTTAATCTTGTCCAATTAGGGTTTCTAAACAATCTTGTGCATCCAATAGGTGTTTTTATGTCATTGGATGAACATTTAGGTCATTTTCGTCCTTCCTAAACTTAATCTTGTCCAATTAGGGTTTCTAACCAATCTTGTGCATCCAATAGGTATTTTGTGTCATTGGAAGAACAATTAGGTGATTTTTGTCCTCCCTAAGCTAATTCTTGTCCAATTAGTGCTTCTAACCAATCTTGTGCATCCAATAGGTGTTTTTGTGTCATTGGAAGAATATTTAGGTCATTTTTGTCCTCCCTAGGCTAATTCTTGTCCAATTACGGTATCTAACCAATCTTGTGCATCCAATAGTTGTTTTTGTGTCATTGGATGAACATTTAGGTCATTTTCGTCCTCCCTAGGCTTATGCTTGTCCAATTAGGGTTTCTAACCAATCTTGTGCATCCAATAGGTGTCTTTGTGTCATTGGATGAACAATTTGTCATTTTCGTCCAACCTAGGCTAATTCTTGTCCAATTAGGGTTTTTAACCAATCTTGTGCATCCAATAGGTGTTTTGTGTCATTGGATGAACAATTAGGTCATTTTCGTCCTCCCTAGGCTTATACTTGTCAAATTAGGGTTTCTAACCAATCTTGTGCGTCCAATAGCTGTTTTTGTGTCATTGGAAGAATATTTAGGTCATAATCGTCGTCCCTACACTTAATCTTGTCCAATTAGGGTTTTTAACCAATCTTGTGCATCCAATAGGTGTTTTGTGTCATTGCATGAACATTTAGGTCATTTTCGTCCTTCCTAAACTTAATCTTGTCCAATTAGGGTTTCTAACCAATCTTGTGCATCCAATAGGTGTTTTTGTGTCTTAGGAAGAACAATTAGGTGATTTTCGTCCTCCCTAGGCTTATTCTTGTCCAATTAGGGTGTTTAACCAATCTTGTGCATCCAATAGGTGTTTTGTGTCATTGGATGAACAATTAGGTCATTTTCGTCCTCCCTAGGCTTATACTTGTCAAATTAGGGTTTCTAACCAATCTTGTGCGTCCAATAGGTGTTTTTGTGTCATTGGAAGAATATTTAGGTCATAATCGTCCTCCCTACACTTAATCTTGTCCAATTAGGGTTTTTAACCAATCTTGTGCATCCAATAGGTGTTTTGTGTCATTGGATGAACATTTAGGTCATTTTGGTCCTTCCTAAACTTAATCTTGTCCAATTAGGGTTTCTAACCAATCTTGTGCATCCAATAGGTGTTTTTGTGTCTTTGGAAGAACAATTAGGTGATTTTCGTCCTCCCTAGGCTTATTCTTGTCCAATTAGGGTGTTTAACCAATCTTGTGCATCCAATAGGTGTTTTGTGTCATTGGATGAACAATTAGGTCATTTTCGTCCTCCCTAGGCTTATACTTGTCAAATTAGGGTTTCTAACCAATCTTGTGCGTCCAATAGGTGTTTTTGTGTCATTGGAAGAATATTTAGGTCATAATCGTCCTCCCTACACTTAATCTTGTCCAATTAGGGTTTTTAACCAATCTTGTGCATCCAATAGGTGTTTTGTGTCATTGGATGAACAATTAGGTCATTTTCGTCCTCCCTAGGCTTATACTTGTCAAATTAAGGTTTCTAACCAATCTTGTGCGTCCAATAGCTGTTTTTGTGTCATTGGAAGAATATTTAGGTCATAATCGTCCTCCCTACACTTAATCTTGTCCAATTAGGGTTTTTAACCAATCTTGTGCATCCAATAGGTGTTTTGTGTCATTGGATGAACATTTAGGTCATTTTCGTCCTTCCTAAACTTAATCTTGTCCAATTAGGGTTTCTAACCAATCTTGTGCATCCAATAGGTGTTTTTGTGTCATTGGATGAATAATTAGGTCATTTTCGTCCTCCCTAGGCTAATTCTTGTCCAATTAGGGTTTCTAACCAATCTTGTGCATCCAATAGGTGTTTTTGTGTCATTGGATGAACATTTAGGTCATTTTCGTCCTCCCTAGGCTTATGCTTGTCCAATTAGGGTTTCTAACCAATCTTGTGTGTCCAATAGGTGTTTTTGTGTCATTGGAAGAATATTTAGGTCATAATCGTCCTCCCTACACTTAATCTTGTCAAATTAGGGTTTTTAACCAATGTTGTGCATCCAATAGGTGTTTTGTGTCATTGGATGAACATTTAGGTCATTTTCGTCCTTCCTAAACTTAATCTTGTCCAATTAGGGTTTCTAACCAATCTTGTGCATCCAATAGGTGTTTTTGTGTCATTGGAAGAACAATTAGGTGATTTTCGTCCTCCCTAAACTTAATCTTGTCCAATTAGGGTTTCTAACCAATCTTGTGCATCCAATAGGTGTTTTTGTGTCATTGGATGAACATTTAGGTCATTTTCGTCGTCCCTCGGCTTATGCTTGTCCAATTAGGGTTTCTAACCAATCTTGTGCGTCCAATAGCTGTTTTTGTGTCATTGGATGAACAATTTGTCATTTTCGTCCACCCTAGGCTAATTCTTGTCCAATTAGGGTTTTTAACCAATCTTGTGCATCCAATAGGTGTTTTGTGTCATTGGATGAACAATTAGGTCATTTTCGTCCTCCCTAGGCTTATTCTTGTCAAATTAGGGTTTCTAACAAATCTTGTGCATCCAATAGGTGTTTTTGTGTCATTGGAAGAATATTTAGGTCATAATCGTCCTCCCTACACTTAATCTTGTCCAATTAGGGTTTTTAACCAATCTTGTGCATCCAATAGGTGTTTTGTGTCATTGGATGAACATTTAGGTCATTTTCGTCCTTCTTAAACTTAATCTTGTCCAATTACGGTTTCTAACCAATCTTGTGCATCCAATAGGTGTTTTTGTGTCGTTGGATGAACAATTAGGTCATTTTCGTCCACCCTAGGCTAATTCTTGTCCAATTAGGGTTTTTAACCAATCTTGTGCATCCAATAGGTGTTTTGTGTCATTGGATGAACAATTAGGTCATTTTCGTCCTCCCTAGGCTAATTCCTGTCAAATTAGGGTTTCTAACCAATCTTGTGCATCCAATAGGTGTTTTTGTGTCATTGGAAGAATATTTAGGTCATAATCGTCCTCCCTACACTTAATCTTGTCCAATTAGGGTTTTTAACCAATCTTGTGCATCCAATAGGTGTTTTGTGTCATTGGATGAACATTTAGGTCATTTTCGTCCTTCCAAAACGTAATCTTGTCCAATTAGGGTTTCTAACCAATCTTGTGCATCCAATAGGTGTTTTTGTGTCGTTGGAAGAACAATTAGGTGATTTTCGTCCTCCCTAAGCTAATTCTTGTCCAATTAGGGTTTCTAACCAATCTTTTGCATCCAATAGGTGTTTTGTGTCATTGGATGAATATTTAGGTCATTTTCGTCCTCCCTACACTTAATCTTGTCCAATTAAGGTTTCTAACCAATCTTGTGCATCCAATAGGTGTTTTTGTGTCATTGGATGAACATTTAGGTCTTTTTCGTCCTCCCTAAACTTAATCTTGTCCAATTACGGTTTCTAACCAATCTTGTGTATGCCATAGGTGTTTTTGTGTCATTGGATGAATAATTAGGTCATTTTCGTCCTCCCTAGGGTAATTCTTGTCCAATTAGGGTTTCTAACCAATCTTGTGCATCCAATAGGTGTTTTGTGTCATTGGATGAACAAGTAGGTCATTTTAGTCCTCCCTAGGCTTCTTCTTGTCCAATTAGGGTTTTAAACCAATCTTGTGCATCCAATAGGTGTTTTGTGTCATTGGATGAACATTTAGGTCTTTTTCGTCCTCCCTAAACTTAATCTTTTCCAATTAGGGTTTCTAACCAATCTTGTGCATCCAATAGGTGTTTTGTGTAATTGCATGAACAATTAGGTCATTTTCGTCCTCCCTAGGCTTATTCTTGTCCAATTAGTGCTTCTAACCAATCTTGTGCATCCAATAGGTGTTTTTGTGTCATTGGAAGAATATTTAGGTCATTTTCGTCCTCCCTAGGCTAATTCTTGTCCAATTAGGGTTTCTAACGAATCTTGTGCATCCAATAGGTGTTTTGTGTCATTGGATGAACAAGTAAGTCATTTTTGTCCTCCCTAGGCTTATTCTTGTCCAATTAGGGTTTTTAACCAATCTTGTGCATCCAATAGGTGTTTTGTGTCATTGGCTGAACATTTAGGTCATTTTCGTCCTCGCTAAACTTAATCTTGTCCAATTAGGGTTTCTAACCAATCTTGTGCATCCAATAGTTGTTTTTGTGTCATTGGATGAACATTTAGGTCATTTTCATCCTCCCTAGGCTTATGCTTGTCCAATTAGGGTTTCTAACCAATCTTGTGCATCCAATAGGTGTTTTTGTGTCATTGGATGAACAATTTGTCATTTTCGTCCACCCTAGGCTAATTCTTGTCCAATTAGGGTTTTTAACCAATCTTGTGCATCCAATAGGTGTTTTCTGTCATTGGATGAACAATTAGGTCATTTTCGTCCTTCCTAAACTTAATCTTATCCAATTAGGGTTTCTAACCAATCTTGTGCATCCAATAGGTGTTTTTGTGTCATTGGATGAACATTTAGGTCTTTTTCGTCCTCCCTAAACTTAATCTTGTCCAATTAGGGTTTCTAAACAATCTTGTGCATCCAATAGGTGTTTTTATGTCATTGGATGAACATTTAGGTCATTTTCGTCCTTCCTAAACTTATTCTTGTCCAATTAGGGTTTCTAACCAATCTTGTGCATCCAATAGGTATTTTGTGTCATTGGAAGAACAATTAGGTGATTTTTGTCCTCCCTAAGCTAATTCTTGTCCAATTAGTGCTTCTAACCAATCTTGTGCATCCAATAGGTGTTTTTGTGTCATTGGAAGAATATTTAGGTCATTTTTGTCCTCCCTAGGCTAATTCTTGTCCAATTAGGGTTTCTAACCAATCTTGTGCATCCAATAGGTGTTTTTGTGTCATTGGATGAACATTTAGGTCATTTTCGTCCTCCCTAGGCTTATGCTTGTCCAATTAGGGTTTCTAACCAATCTTGTGCATCCAATAGGTGTTTTTGTGTCATTGGAAGAATATTTAGGTCATTATCGTCCTCCCTACACTTAATCTTGTCCAATTAGGGTTTTTAACCAATCTTGTGCATCCAATAGGTGTTTTGTGTCATTGGATGAACATTTAGGTCATTTTCGTCCTTCCTAAACTTAATCTTGTCCAATTAGGGTTTCTAACCAATCTTGTGCATCCAATAGGTGTTTTTGTGTCATTGGAAGAACAATTAGGTGATTTTCGTCCTCCCTAAGCTAATTCTTGTCCAATTAGAGTTTCTAACCAATCTTTTGCATCCAATAGGTGTTTTGTGTCATTGGATGAAAATTTAGGTCATTTTCGTCCTCCCTACACTTAATCTTGTCCAATTAGGGTTTCTAACCAATCTTGTGCATCCAATAGGTGTTTTTGTGTCATTGGATGAACATTTAGGTCTTTTTCGTCCTCCCTAAACTTAATCTTGTCCAATTAGGGTTTCTAACCAATCTTGTGCATCCAATAGGTGTTTTTATGTCATTGGATGAACAATTAGGTCATTTTCGTCCTCCCTAGGGTAATTCTTGTCCAATTAGGGTTTCTAACCAATCTTGTGCATCCAATAGGTGTTTTGTGTCATTGGATGAACAAGTAGGTCATTTTAGTCCTCCCTAGGCTTATTCTTGTCCAATTAGGGTTTTAAACCAATCTTGTGCATCCAATAGGTGTTTTTGTGTCATTGGATGAACATTTAGGTCATTTTCGTCCTCCCAAGGCTAATTCTTGTCCAATTAGGATTTTTAACCAATCTTGTGCATCCAATAGGTGTTTTGTGTCATTGGATGAACAAGTAGGTCATTTTCGTCCTCCCTAGGCTTATTCTTGTCCAATTAGGGTTTTTAACCAATCTTGTGCATCCAATAGGTGTTTTGTGTCATTGGATGAACAATTAGGTCATTTTCGTCCTCCCTAGGCTTATTCTTGTCCAATTAGGGTTTCTAACCAATCTTGTGCATCCAATAGGTGTTTTGTGTCATTGCATGAACAATTAGGTCATTTTCGTCATCCTTACGCTTATTCTTGTCCAATTAGTGCTTCTAACCAATCTTGTGCATCCAATATGTGTTTTTGTGTCATCGGATGAACATTTAGGTCTTTTTCGTCCTCCCTAAACTTAAACTTGTCCAATTACTGTTTCTAACCAATCTTGTGTATCCAATAGGTGTTTTTGTGTCATTGGAAGAATATTTAGGTCATTTTCGTCCTCCCTATGCTATTTCTTGTCCAATTAGGGTTTCTAACCAATCTATTGCATCCAATAGGTGTTTTGTGTCATTGGATGAACAAGTAGGTCATTTTCGTCCTCCCTAGGCTTATTCTTGTCCAATTAGGGTTTTAAACCAATCTTGTGCATCCAATAGGTGTTTTGTGTCATTGGATGAACAATTAGGTCATTTTCGTCCTCCCTAGGCTTATTCTTGTCCAATTAGGGTTTCTAACCAATCTTGTGCATCCAATAGGTGTTTTGTGTCATTGGATGAACATTTAGGTCATTTTCGTCCTCCCTAAACTTAAGCTTGTCCAATTAGGGTTTCTAACCAATCTTGTGCATCCAATAGGTGTTTTGTGTCATTGGATGAACAAGTAGGTCATTTTAGTCCTCCCTAGGCTTATTCTTGTCCAATTAGGGTTTTAAACCAATCTTGTGCATCCAATAGGTGTTTTGTGTCATTGGATGAACATTTAGGTCTTTTTCGTCCTCCCTAAACTTAATCTTGTCCAATTAGGGTTTCTAACCAATCTTGTGCATCCAATAGGTGTTTTTGTGTCATTGGATGAACATTTAGGTCTTTTTCGTCCTACCTAAACTTAATCTTGTCCAATTAGGGTTTCTAAACAATCTTGTGCATCCAATAGGTGTTTTTATGTCATTGGATGAACAATTAGGTCATTTTCGTCCTCCCTAGGCTAATTCTTGTCCAATTAGGGTTTCTAACCAATCTTGTGCATCCAATAGGTATTTTGTGTCATTGGAAGAACAATTAGGTGATTTTTGTCCTCCCTAAGCTAATTCTTGTCCAATTAGTGCTTCTAACCAATCTTGTGCATCCAATAGGTGTTTTTGTGTCATTGGATGAACATTTAGGTCATTTTCGTCCTTCCTAAACTTAATCTTGTCCAATTAGGGTTTCTAACCAATCTTGTGCATCCAATAGGTGTTTTTGTGTCATTGGATGAACATTTAGGTCTTTTTCGTCCTACCTAAACTTAATCTTGTCCAATTAGGGTTTCTAAACAATCTTGTGCATCCAATAGGTGTTTTTATGTCATTGGATGAACAATTAGGTCATTTTCGTCCTCCCTAGGCTAATTCTTGTCCAATTAGGGTTTCTAACCAATCTTGTGCATCCAATAGGTGTTTTGTGTCATTGGATGAACAAGTAGGTCATTTTAGTCCTCCTTAGGCTTATTCTTGTCCAATTAGGGTTTTAAACCAATCTTGTGCATCCAATAGGTGTTTTGTGTCATTGGATGAACATTTAGGTGTTTTTCGTCCTCCCTAAACTTAAGCTTGTCCAATTAGGGTTTCTAACCAATCTTTTGCATCCAATAGGTGTTTTTTCTCATTGCATGAACAATTAGGTCATTTTCGTCCTCCCTAGGCTTATTCTTGTCCAATTAGTGCTTCTAACCAATCTTGTGCATCCAATAGGTGTTTTTGTGTCATTGGAAGAATATTTAGGTCATTTTCGTCCTCCCTAGGCTAATTCTTGTCCAATTAGGGTTTCTAACGAATCTTGTGCATCCAATAGGTGTTTTGTGTCATTGGATGAACAAGTAAGTCATTTTCGTCCTCCCTAGGCTTATCCTTGTCCAATTAGGGTTTTTAACCAATCTTGTGGATCCAATAGGTGTTTTGTGTCATTGGCTGAACATTTAGGTCATTTTCTTCCTCGCTAAACTTAATCTTGTCCAATTAGGGTTTCTAACCAATCTTGTGCATCCAATAGTTGTTTTTCTGTCATTGGATGAACATTTAGGTCATTTTCATCCTCCCTAGGCTTATGCTTGTCCAATTAGGGTTTCTAACCAATCTTGTGCATCCAATAGGTGTTTTTGTGTCATTGGATGAACAATTTGTCATTTTCGTCCACCCTAGGCTAATTCTTGTCCAATTAGGGTTTTTAACCAATCTTGTGCATCCAATAGGTGTTTTCTGTCATTGGATGAACAATTAGGACATTTTCGTCCTTCCTAAACTTAATCTTGTCCAATTAGGGTTTCTAACCAATCTTGTGCATCCAATAGGTGTTTTTGTGTCATTGGATTAACATTTAGGTCTTTTTCGTCCTCCCTAAACTTAATCTTGTCCAATTAGGGTTTCTAAACAATCTTGTGCATCCAATAGGTGTTTTTATGTCATTGGATGAACATTTAGGTCATTTTCGTCCTTCCTAAACTTAATCTTGTCCAATTAGGGTTTCTAACCAATCTTGTGCATCCAATAGGTATTTTGTGTCATTGGAAGAACAATTAGGTGATTTTTGTCCTCCCTAAGCTAATTCTTGTCCAATTAGTGCTTCTTACCAATCTTGTGCATCCAATAGTTGTTTTTATGTCATTGGATGAACAATTTGTCATTTTCGTCCAACCTAGGCTAATTCTTGTCCAATTAGGGTTTGTAACCAATCTTGTGCATCCAATAGGTGTTTTGTGTCATTGGATGAACAATTAGGTCATTTTCGTCCTCCCTAGGCTTATACTTGTCAAATTAGGGTTTCTAACCAATCTTGTGTGTCCAATAGGTGTTTTTGTGTCATTGGAAGAATATTTAGGTCATAATCGTCCTCCCTACACTTAATCTTGTCCAATTAGGGATTTTAACCAATGTTGTGCATCCAATAGGTGTTTTGTGTCATTGGATGAACATTTAGGTCATTTTCGTCCTTCCTAAACTTAATCTTGTCCAATTAGGGTTTCTAACCAATCTTGTGCATCCAATAGGTGTTTTTGTGTCATTGGAAGAACAATTAGGTCATTTTCGTCCTCCATAGGCTAATTCTTGTCCAATTAGGGTTTTTAACCAATCTTGTGCATCCAATAGGTGTTTTGTGTCATTGGATGAACATTTAGGTCATTTTCGTCCTTTCTAAACTTAATCTTGTCCAATTAGGGTTTCTAACCAATCTTGTGCATCCAATAGGTGTTTTTGTGTCATTGGATGAACATTTAGGTCTTTTTCGTCCTCCCTAAACTTAATCTTGTCCAATTAGGGTTTCTAAACAATCTTGTGCATCCAATAGGTGTTTTTATGTCATTGGATGAACATTTAGGTCATTTTCGTCCTTCCTAAACTTAATCTTGTCCAATTAGGGTTTCTAACCAATCTTGTGCATCCAATAGGTATTTTGTGTCATTGGAAGAACAATTAGGTGATTTTTGTCCTCCCTAAGCTAATTCTTGTCCAATTAGTGCTTCTAACCAATCTTGTGCATCCAATAGTTGTTTTTGTGTCATTGGATGAACATTTAGGTCATTTTCGTCCTCCCTAGGCTTATGCTTGTCCAATTAGGGTTTCTAACCAATCTTGTGCATCGAATAGGTGTTTTTGTGTCATTGGATGAACAATTACGTCATTTTCGTCCTCCCTAGGCTAATTCTTGTCCAATTAGGGTTTCTAACCAATCTTGTGCATCCAATAGGTGTTTTGTGTCATTGGATGAACAAGTAGGTCATTTTCGTCCTCCCTAGGCTTATTCTTGTCCAATTAGGGTTTTAAACCAATCTTGTGCATCCAATAGGTGTTTTGTGTCATTGGATGAACATTTAGGTCATTTTCGTCCTTCCTAAACTTAATCTTGTCCAATTAGGGTTTCTAAGCTATCTTGTGCATCCAATAGGTGTTTTTGTGTCATTGGAAGAACAATTAGCTGATTTTCATCCTCCCTAAGCTAATTCTT
Organism: Cicer judaicum; assembly: GCA_037974835.1. Classification (NCBI taxonomy): domain Eukaryota; kingdom Viridiplantae; phylum Streptophyta; class Magnoliopsida; order Fabales; family Fabaceae; genus Cicer; species Cicer judaicum. The sequence continues at coordinate 746,459 of JBBPBS010000510.1, read as the reverse complement.
GTCCAATTAGGGTTTCTAACCAATCTTGTGCATCCAATAGGTGTTTTTGTGTCATTGGATGAACATTTAGGTCTTTTTCGTCCTCCCTAAACATAATCTTGTCCAATTTGGGTTTCTAACCAATCTTGTGCATCCAATAGGTGTTTTTGTGTCATTGGATGAACAATTAGGTCATTTTCGTCCTCCCTAGGCTAATTCTTGTCCAATTAGGGTTTCTAACCAATCTTGTGCATCCAATAGGTGTTTTGTGTCATTGGATGAACAAGTAGGTCATTTTAGTCCTCCCTAGTCTTACTCTTGTCCAATTAGGGTTTTAAACCAATCTTGTGCATCCAATAGGTGTTTTGTGTCATTGGATGAATATTTAGGTCATTTTCGTCCTCCCTACACTTAATCCAATTAGGGTTTTTAACCAATCTTGTGCATCGAATAGGTGTTTTTGTGTCATTGGATGAATATTTAGGTCATTTTCGTCCTCCCTACAATTAATCTTGTCCAATTAGGGTTTCTAACCAATCTTGTGCATCCAATAGGTGTTTTTGTGTCATTGGATGAACATTTAGGTCTTTTTCGTCCTCCCTTGGCTTATGCCAGTCGAATTAGGGTTTCTAACCAATCTTGTGCATCCAATAGGTGTTTTTGTGTCATTGGATGAACAATTAGGTGATTTTCGTCCTCCCTAGGCTAATTCTTGTCCAATTAGGGTTTCTAACCAATCTTGTGCATCCAATAGGTGTTTTGTGTCATTGGATGAACAAGTAGGTCATTTTCGTCCTCCCTAGGCTTATTCTTGTCCAATTAGGGTTTTAAACCAATCTTGTGCATCCAATAGGTGTTTTGTGTCATTGGATGAACATTTAGGCCTTTTTCGTCCTCCCTAAACTTAATCTTGTCCAATTAGGGTTTCTAACCAATCTTGTGCATTCAATAGGTGTTTTGTGTCATTGCATGAACAATTAGGTCTATTTCGTCGTCCCTAGGCTTATTCTTGTCCAATTAGTGCTTCTAACCAATCTTGTGCATCCAATAGGTGTTTTTGTGTCATTGGAAGAATATTTAGGTCATTTTCGTCCTCCCTAGGCTAATTCTTGTCCAATTAGGGTTTCTAACCAATCTTGTGCATCCAATAGGTGTTTTGTGTCATTGGATGAACAAGTAGGTCATTTTAGTCCTCCCTAGGCTTATTCTTGTCCAATTAGGGTTTTAAACCAATCTTGTGCATCCAATAGGTGTTTTTGTGTCATTGGATGAACAATTTGTCATTTTCGTCCACCCTAGGCTAATTCTTGTCCAATTTGGGTTTTTAACCAATCTTGTGCATCCAATAGGTGTTTTCTGTCATTGGATGAACAATTAGGTCATTTTCGTCCTTCCTAAACTTAATCTTGTCCAATTAGGGTTTCTAACCAATCTTGTGCATCCAATAGGTGTTTTTGTGTCATTGGATGAACATTTAGGTCTTTTTCGTCCTCCCTAAACTTAATCTTGTCCAATTAGGGTTTCTAACCAATCTTGTGCATCCAATAGGTGTTTTTATGTCATTGGATGAACATTTAGGTCATTTTCGTCCTTCCTAAACTTAATCTTGTCCAATTAGGGTTTCTAACCAATCTTGTGCATCCAATAGGTATTTTGTGTCATTGGAAGAACAATTAGGTGATTTTTGTCCTCCCTAAGCTAATTCTTGTCCAATTAGTGCTTCTAACCAATCTTGTGCATCCAATAGGTGTTTTTGTGTCATTGGAAGAATATTTAGGTCATTTTTGTCCTCCCTAGGCTAATTCTTGTCCAATTAGGGTTTCTAACCAATCTTGTGCATCCAATAGGTGTTTTTGTGTCATTGGATGAACATTTAGGTCATTTTCGTCCTCCCTAGGCTTATGCTTGTCCAATTAGGGTTTCTAACCAATCTTGTGCATCCAATAGGTGTTTTGTGTCATTGGATGAACAAGTAGGTCATTTTAGTCCTCCCTAGGCTTATTCTTGTCCAATTAGGGTTTTAAACCAATCTTGTGCATCCAATAGGTGTTTTGTGTCATTGGATGAACATTTAGGTCTTTTTCGTCCTCCCTAAACTTAATGTTGTCCAATTATGGTTTCTAACCAATCTTGTGCATCCAATAGGTGTTTTGTCTCATTGCATGAACAATTAGGTCATTTTCGTCCTCCCTAGGCTTATTCTTGTCCAATTAGTACTTCTAACCAATCTTGTGCATGCAATAGGTGTTTTCTGTCATTGGATGAACAATTAGGTCATTTTCGTCCTCCCTAGGCTAATTCTTGTCCAATTAGGGTTTCTAACCAATCTTGTGCATCCAATAGGTGTTTTGTGTCATTGGATGAACAAGTAGGTCATTTTAGTCCTCCCTAGTCTTATTCTTGTCCAATTAGGGTTTTAAACCAATCTTGTTCATCCAATAGGTGTTTTGTGTCATTGGATGAACATTTAGGTCTTTTTCGTCCTCCCTAAACTTAATGTTGTCCAATTATGGTTTCTAACCAATCTTGTGCATCCAATAGGTGTTTTGTCTCATTGCATGAACAATTAGGTCATTTTCGTCCTCCCTAGGCTTATTCTTGTCCAATTAGTACTTCTAACCAATCTTGTGCATGCAATAGGTGTTTTCTGTCATTGGATGAACAATTAGGTCATTTTCGTCCTCCCTAGGCTAATTCTTGTCCAATTAGGGTTTCTAACAATTCTTGTGCATCCAATAGGTGTTTTGTGTCATTGGATGAACAAGTAGGTCATTTTAGTCCTCCCTAGGCTTATTCTTGTCCAATTAGGGTTTTAAACCAATCTTGTGCATCCAATAGGTGTTTTGTGTCATTGGATGAACATTTAGGTCTTTTTCGTCCTCCCTAAACTTAAGCTTGTCCAATTAGGGTTTCTAACCAATCTTTTGCATCCAATAGGTGTTTTTTCTCGTTGCATGAACAATTAGGTCATTTTCGTCCTCCCTAGGCTTATTCTTGTCCAATTAGTGCTTCTAACCAATCTTGTGCATCCAATAGGTGTTTTTGTGTCATTGGAAGAATATTTAGGTCATTTTCGTCCTCCCTAGGCTAATTCTTGTCCAACTAGGGTTTCTAACGAATCTTGTGCATCCAATAGGTGTTTTGTGTCATTGGATGAACAAGTAAGTCATTTTCGTCCTCCCTAGGCTTATTCTTGTCCAATTAGGGTTTTTAACCAATCTTGTGCATCCAATAGGTGTTTTGTGTCATTGGCTGAACATTTAGGTCATTTTCGTCCTCGCTAAACTTAATCTTGTGCAATTAGGGTTTCTAACCAATCTTGTGCATCCAATAGTTGTTTTTGTGTCATTGGATGAACATTTAGGTCATTTTCGTCCTCCCTAGGCTTATGCTTGTCCAATTAGGGTTTCTAACCAATCTTGTGCATCCAATAGGTGTTTTTGTGTCATTGGATAAACATTTAGGTCTTTTTCGTCCTCCCTAAACTTAAGCTTGTCCAATTAGAGTTTCTAACCAATCTTTTGCATCCAACAGGTGTTTTTTCTCATTGCATGAACAATTAGGTCATTTTCGTCCTCGCTAGGCTTATTCTTGTCCAATTAGTGCTTCTAACCAATCTTGTGCATCCAATAGGTGTTTTTGTGTCATTGGAAGAATATTTAGGTCATTTTCGTCCTCCCTAGGCTAATTCTTGTCCAATTAGGGTTTCTAACGAATCTTGTGCATCCAATAGGTGTTTTGTGTCATTGGATGAACAAGTAAGTCATTTTCGTCCTCCCTAGGCTTATTCTTGTCCAATTAGGGTTTTTAACCAATCTTGTGCATCCAATAGGTGTTTTGTGTCATTGGCTGAACATTTAGGTCATTTTCGTCCTGACTAAACTTAATCTTGTGCAATTAGGGTTTCTAACCAATCTTGTGCATCCAATAGTTGTTTTTGTGTCATTGGATGAACATTTAGGTCATTTTCGTCCTCCCTAGGCTTATGCTTGTCCAATTAGGGTTTCTAACCAATCTTGTGCATCCAATAGGTGTTTTTGTGTCATTGGATGAACAATTTGTCATTTTCGTCCACCCTAGGCTAATTCTTGTCCAATTAGGGTTTTTAACCAATCTTGTGCATCCAATAGGTGTTTTCTGTCATTGGATGAACAATTAGGACATTTTCGTCCTTCCTAAACTTAATCTTGTCCAATTAGGGTTTCTAACCAATCTTGTGCATCCAATAGGTGTTTTTGTGTCATTGTATTAACATTTAGGTCTTTTTCGTCCTCCCTAAACTTAATCTTGTCCAATTAGGGTTTCTAAACAATCTTGTGCATCCAATAGGTGTTTTTATGTCATTGGATGAACATTTAGGTCATTTTCGTCCTTCCTAAACTTAATCTTGTCCAATTAGGGTTTCTAACCAATCTTGTGCATCCAATAGGTATTTTGTGTCATTGGAAGAACAATTAGGTGATTTTTGTCCTCCCTAAGCTAATTCTTGTCCAATTAGTGCTTCTAACCAATCTTGTGCATCCAATAGTTGTTTTTGTGTCATTGGATGAACATTTAGGTCATTTTCGTCCTCCCTAGGCTTATGCTTGTCCAATTAGGGTTTCTAACCAATCTTGTGCATCCAATAGGTGTTTTTGTGTCATTGGAAGAATATTTAGGTCATTTTCGTCCTCCCTAGGCTAATTCTTGTCCAATTAGGGTTTCTAACGAATCTTGTGCATCCAATAGGTGTTTTGTGTCATTGGATGAACAAGTAGGTCACTTTCGTCCTCCCTAGGCTTATTCTTGTCCAATTAGGGTTTTTAACCAATCTTGTGCATCCAATAGGTGTTTTGTGTCATTGGATGAACATTTAGGTCTTTTTCGTCCTCCCTAAACTTAATGTTGTCCAATTATGGTTTCTAACCAATCTTGTGCATCCAATAGGTGTTTTGTCTCATTGCATGAACAATTAGGTCATTTTCGTCCTCCCTCGGCTTATTCTTGTCCAATTAGTGCTTCTAACCAATCTTGTGCATCCAATAGGTGTTTTTGTGTCATTGGAAGAATATTTAGGTCATTTTCGTCCTCCCTAGGCTAATTCTTGTCCAATTAGGGTTTCTAACGAATCTTGTGCATCCAATAGGTGTTTTGTGTCATTGGATGAACAAGTAGGTCATTTTAGTCCTCCCTAGGCTTATTCTTGTCCAATTAGGGTTTTTAACCAATCTTGTGCATCCAATAGGTGTTTTGTGTCATTGGATGAACATTTAGGTCTTTTTCGTCCTCCCTAAACTTAAGCTTGTCCAATTAGGGTTTCTAACCAATCTTTTGCATCCAATAGGTGTTTTTTCTCATTGCATGAACAATTAGGTCATTTTCGTCCTCCCTAGGCTTATTCTTGTCCAATTAGTGCTTCTAACCAATCTTGTGCATCCAATAGGTGTTTTTGTGTCATTGGAGGAATATTTAGGTCATTTTCGTCCTCCCTAGGCTAATTCTTGTCCAATTAGGGTTTCTAACGAATCTTGTGCATCCAATAGGTGTTTTGTGTCATTGGATGAACAAGTAAGTCATTTTCGTCCTCCCTAGGCTTATTCTTGTCCAATTAGGGTTTTTAACCAATCTTGTGCATCCAATAGGTGTTTTGTGTCATTGGCTGAACATTTAGGTCATTTTCGTCCTCGCTAAACTTAAGCTTGTCCAATTAGGGTTTCTAACCAATCTTTTGCATCCAATAGGTGTTTTTTCTCATTGCATGAACAATTAGGTCATTTTCGTCCTCCCTAGGCTTATTCTTGTCCAATTAGTGCTTCTAACCAATCTTGTGCATCCAATAGGTGTTTTTGTGTCATTGGAAGAATATTTAGGTCATTTTCGTCCTCCCTAGGCTAATTCTTGTCCAATTAGGGTTTCTAACGAATCTTGTGCATCCAATAGGTGTTTTGTGTCATTGGATGAACAAGTAAGTCATTTTCGTCCTCCCTAGGCTTATTCTTGTCCAATTAGGGTTTTTAACCAATCTTGTGCATCCAATAGGTGTTTTGTGTCATTGGCTGAACATTTAGGTAATTTTCGTCCTCGCTAAACTTAATCTTGTCCAATTAGGGTTTCTAACCAATCTTGTGCATCCAATAGTTGTTTTTGTGTCATTGGATGAACATTTAGGTCATTTTCATCCTCCCTAGGCTTATGCTTGTCCAATTAGGGTTTCTAACCAATCTTGTGCATCCAATAGGTGTTTTTGTGTCATTGGATGAACAATTTGTCATTTTCGTCCACCCTAGGCTAATTCTTGTCCAATTAGGGTTTTTAACCAATCTTGTGCATCCAATAGGTGTTTTGTGTCATTGGATGAACATTTAGGTCATTTTCGTCCTTCCTAAACTTAATCTTGTCCAATTAGGGTTTCTAACCAATCTTGTGCATCCAATAGGTGTTTTTGTGTCATTGGATGAACATTTAGGTCTTTTTCGTCCTACCTAAACTTAATCTTGTCCAATTAGGGTTTCTAAACAATCTTGTGCATCCAATAGGTGTTTTTATGTCATTGGATGAACAATTAGGTCATTTTCGTCCTCCCTAGGCTAATTCTTGTCCAATTAGGGTTTCTAACCAATCTTGTGCATCCAATAGGTGTTTTGTGTCATTGGATGAACAAGTAGGTCATTTTAGTCCTCCTTAGGCTTATTCTTGTCCAATTAGGGTTTTAAACCAATCTTGTGCATCCAATAGGTGTTTTGTGTCATTGGATGAACATTTAGGTGTTTTTCGTCCTCCCTAAACTTAAGCTTGTCCAATTAGGGTTTCTAACCAATCTTTTGCATCCAATAGGTGTTTTTTCTCATTGCATGAACAATTAGGTCATTTTCGTCCTCCCTAGGCTTATTCTTGTCCAATTAGTGCTTCTAACCAATCTTGTGCATCCAATAGGTGTTTTTGTGTCATTGGAAGAACAATTAGGTGATTTTGGTCCTCCCTAAGCTAATTCTTGTCCAATTAGGGTTTCTAACCAATCTTTTGCATCCAATAGGTGTTTTGTGTCATTGGATGAACATTTAGGTCTTTTTCGTCCTCCCTAGGCTTATGCTTGTCGAATTAGGGTTTCTAACCAATCTTGTGCATCCAATAGGTGTTTTTGTGTCATTGGATGAACAATTAGGTGATTTTCGTCCTCCCTAGGCTAATTCTTGTCCAATTAGGGTTTCTAACCAATCTTGTGCATCCAATAGGTGTTTTGTGTCATTCGATGAACAAGTAGGTCATTTTCGTCCTCCCTAGGCTTATTCTTGTCCAATTAGTGTTTGAAACCAATCTTGTGCATCCAATAGGTGTTTTGTGTCATTGGATGAACATTTAGGTCATTTTCGTCCTCGCTAAACTTAATCTTGTCGAATTAGGGTTTCTAACCAATCTTGTGCATCCAATAGGTGTTTTTGTGTCATTGGATGAACATTTAGGTCATTTTCGTCCTCCCTAGGCTTATGGTTGTCCAATTAGGGTTTCTAACCAATCTTGTGCATCCAATAGGTGTTTTGGTGTCATTGGATGAACAATTAGGTCATTTTCGTCCTTCCTAAACTTAATCTTGTCCAATTAGGGTTTCTAACCAATCTTGTTCATCCAATAGGTATGTTGTGTCATTGGAAGAACAATTAGGTGATTTTTGTCCTCCCTAAACTAATTCTTGTCCAATTAGTGCTTCTAACCAATCTTGTGCATCCAATAGGTGTTTTTGTGTCATTGGAAGAATATGTAGGTCATTTTCGTCCTCCCTAGGCTAATTCTTGTCAAATTAGGGTTTCTAACCAATCTTGTGCATCCAATAGTTGTTTTTGTGTCATTGGATGAACATTTAGGTCATTTTCGTCCTCCCTAGGCTTATGCTTGTCCAATTAGGGTTTCTAACCAATCTTGTGCATCCAATAGGTGTCTTTGTGTCATTGGATGAACAATTTCTCATTTTCGTCCACCCTAGGCTAATTCTTGTCCAATTAGGGTTTTTAACCAATCTTGTGCATCCAATAGGTGTTTTGTGTCATTGGATGAACAATTAGGTCATTTTCGTCCTCCCTAGGCTTATACTTGTCAAATTAGGGTTTCTAACCAATCTTGTGCGTCCAATAGTTGTTTTTGTGTCATTGGATGAACATTTAGGTCATAATCGTCCTCCCTACACTTAATCTTGTCCAATTAGGGTTTTTAACCAATCTTGTGCATCCAATAGGTGTTTTGTGTCATTGGATGAACATTTAGGTCATTTTCGTCCTTCCTAAACTTAATCTTGTCCAATTAGGGTTTCTAACCAATCTTGTGCATCCAATAGGTGTTTTTGTGTCATTGGATGAACATTTAGGTCATTTTCGTCCTTCCTAAACTTAATCTTGTCCAATTAGGGTTTCTAACCAATCTTGTGCATCCAATAGGTATTTTGTGTCATTGGAAGAACAATTAGGTGATTTTTGTCCTCCCTAAGCTAATTCTTGTCCAATTAGTGCTTCTAACCAATCTTGTGCATCCAATAGGTGTTTTTGTGTCATTGGATGAACATTTAGGTCATTTTCGTCCTTCCTAAACTTAATCTTGTCCAATTAGGATTTCTAACCAATCTTGTGCATCCAATAGGTGTTTTTGTGTCATTGGATGAACATTTAGGTCTTTTTCGTCCTCCCTAAACTTAATCTTGTCCAATTAGGGTTTCTAAACAATCTTGTGCATCCAATAGGTGTTTTTATGTCATTGGATGAACATTTAGGTCATTTTCGTCCTTCCTAAACTTAATCTTGTCCAATTAGGGTTTCTAACCAATCTTGTGCATCCAATAGGTATTTTGTGTCATTGGAAGAACAATTAGGTGATTTTTGTCCTCCCTAAGCTAATTCTTGTCCAATTAGTGCTTCTAACCAATCTTGTGCATCCAATAGGTGTTTTTGTGTCATTGGAAGAATATTTAGGTCATTTTTGTCCTCCCTAGGCTAATTCTTGTCCAATTAGGGTTTCTAACCAATCTTGTGCATCCAATAGTTGTTTTTGTGTCATTGGATGAACATTTAGGTCATTTTCGTCCTCCCTAGGCTTATGGTTGTCCAATTAGGGTTTCTAACCAATCTTGTGTGTCCAATAGGTGTTTTTGTGTCATTGGAAGAATATTTAGGTCATAATAGCCTCCCTACACTTAATCTTGTCCAATTAGGGTTTTTAACCAATGTTGTGCATCCAATAGGTGTTTTGTGTCATTGGATGAACATTTAGGTCATTTTCGTCCTTCCTAAACTTAATCTTGTCCAATTAGGGTTTCTAACCAATCTTGTGCATCCAATAGGTGTTTTTGTGTCATGGGAAGAACAATTAGGTGATTTTCGTCCTCCATAAGCTAATTCTAGTCCAATTAGGGTTTCTAACCAATCTTTTGCATCCAATAGGTGTTTTTATGTCATTGGATGAACAATTAGGTCATTTTCGTCCTCCCTAGGCTAATTCTTGTCCAATTAGGGTTTCTAACCAATCTTGTGCATCCAATAGGTGTTTTTGTGTCATTGGATGAACATTTAGGTCTTTTTCGTCCTACCTAAACTTAATCTTGTCCAATTAGGGTTTCTAAACAATCTTGTGCATCCAATAGGTGTTTTTATGTCATTGGATGAACAATTAGGTCATTTTCGTCCTCCCTAGGCTAATTCTTGTCCAATTAGGGTTTCTAACCAATCTTGTGCATCCAATAGGTGTTTTGTGTCATTGGATGAACAAGTAGGTCATTTTAGTCCTCCCTAGGCTTATTCTTGTCCAATTAGGGTTTTAAACCAATCTTGTGCATCCAATAGGTGTTTTGTGTCATTGGATGAACATTTAGGTCTTTTTCGTCCTCCCTAAACTTAAGCTTGTCCAATTAGGGTTTCTAACCAATCTTTTGCATCCAATAGGTGTTTTTTCTCATTGCATCAACAATTAGGTCATTTTCGTCCTCCCTAGGCTTATTCTTGTCCAATTAGTGCTTCTAACCAATCTTGTGCATCCAATAGGTGTTTTTGTGTCATTGGAAGAATATTTAGGTCATTTTCGTCCTCCCTAGGCTAATTCTTGTCCAATTAGGGTTTCTAACGAATCTTGTGCATCCAATAGGTGTTTTGTGTCATTGGATGAACAAGTAAGTCAGTTTCTTCCTCCCTAGGCTTATCCTTGTCCAATTAGGGTTTTTAACCAATCTTGTGCATCCAATAGGTGTTTTGTGTCATTGGCTGAACATTTAGGTCATTTTCGTCCTCGCTAAACTTAATCTTGTCCAATTAGGGTTTCTAACCAATCTTGTGCATCCAATAGTTGTTTTTCTGTCATTGGATGAACATTTAGGTCATTTTCATCCTCCCTAGGCTTATGCATGTCCAATTAGGGTTTCTAACCAATCTTGTGCATCCAATAGGTGTTTTTGTGTCATTGGATGAACAATTTGTCATTTTCGTCCACCCTAGGCTAATTCTTGTCCAATTAGGGTTTTTAACCAATCTTGTGCATCCAATAGGTGTTTTCTGTCATTGGATGAACAATTAGGACATTTTCGTCCTTCCTAAACTTAATCTTGTCCAATTAGGGTTTCTAACCAATCTTGTGCATCCAATAGGTGTTTTTGTGTCATTGGATGAACATTTAGGTCTTTTTCGTCCTCCCTAAACTTAATCTTGTCCAATTAGGGTTTCTAAACAATCTTGTGCATCCAATAGGTGTTTTTATGTCATTGGATGAACATTTAGGTCATTTTCGTCCTTCCTAAACTTATTCTTGTCCAATTAGGGTTTCTAACCAATCTTGTGCATCCAATAGGTATTTTGTGTCATTGGAAGAACAATTAGGTGATTTTTGTCCTCCCTAAGCTAATTCTTGTCCAATTAGTGCTTCTAACCAATCTTGTGCATCCAATAGGTGTTTTTGTGTCATTGGAAGAATATTTAGGTCATTTTTGTCCTCCCTAGGCTAATTCTTGTCCAATTAGGGTTTCTAACCAATCTTGTGCATCCAATAGTTGTTTTTGTGTCATTGGATGAACATTTAGGTCATTTTCGTCCTCCCTAGGCTTATGCTTGTCCAATTAGGGTTTCTAACCAATCTTGTGTGTCCAATAGGTGTTTTTGTGTCATTGGAAGAATATTTAGGTCATAATCGTCCTCCCTACACTTAATCTTGTCAAATTAGGGTTTTTAACCAATGTTGTGCATCCAATAGGTGTTTTGTGTCATTGGATGAACATTTAGGTCATTTTCGTCCTTCCTAAACTTAATCTTGTCCAATTAGGGTTTCTAACCAATCTTGTGCATCCAATAGGTGTTTTTGTGTCATGGGAAGAACAATTAGGTGATTTTCGTCCTCCATAAGCTAATTCTTGTCCAATTAGGGTTTCTAACCAATCTTTTGCATCCAATAGGTGTTTTTATGTCATTGGATGAACAATTAGGTCATTTTCGTCCTCCCTAGGCTAATTCTTGTCCAATTAGGGTTTCTAACCAATCTTGTGCATCCAATAGGTGTTTTGTGTCATTGGATGAACGTTTAGGTCATTTTCGTCCTTCCTAAACTTAATCTTGTCCAATTAGGGTTTCTAACCAATCTTGTGCATCCAATAGGTGTTTTTGTGTCATTGGATGAACATTTAGGTCTTTTTCGTCCTACCTAAACTTAATCTTGTTCAATTAGGGTTTCTAAACAATCTTGTGCATCCAATAGGTGTTTTTATGTCATTGGATGAACAATTAGGTCATTTTCGTCCTCCCTAGGCTAATTCTTGTCCAATTAGGGTTTCTAACCAATCTTGTGCATCCAATAGGTGTTTTGTGTCATTGGATGAACAAGTAGGTCATTTTAGTCCTCCCTAGTCTTATTCTTGTCCAATTAGGGTTTTAAACCAATCTTGTGCATCCAATAGGTGTTTTGTGTCATTGGATGAACATTTAGGTCTTTTTCGTCCTCCCTAAACTTAATGTTGTCGAATTAGGGTTTCTAACCAATCTTGTGCATCCAATAGGTGTTTTGTCTCATTGCATGAACAATTAGGTCATTTTCTTCCTCCCTAGGCTCATTCTTGTCCAATTAGTGCTTCTAACCAATCTTGTGCATCCAATAGGTGTTTTTGTGTCATTGGAAGAATATTTAGGTCATTTTCGTCCTCCCTAGGCTAATTCTTGTCCAATTAGGGTTTCTAACGAATCTTGTGCATCCAATAGGTGTTTTGTGTCATTGGATGAACAAGTAGGTCATTTTCGTCCTCCCTAGGCTTATGCTTGTCCAATTAGGGTTTCTAACCAATCTTGTGCATCCAATAGGTGTCTTTGTGTCATTGGATGAACAATTTGTCATTCTCGTCCACCCTACGCTAATTCTTGTCCAATTAGGGTTTTGAACCAATCTTGTGCATCCGATAGGTGTTTTGTGTCATTGGATGAACATTTAGGTCATTTTCGTCCTCGCTAAACTTAATCTTGTCCAATTAGGGTTTCTAACCAATCTTGTGCATCCAATAGGTGTTTTTGTGTCATTGGATGAACATTTAGGTCATTTTCGTCCTCCCTAGGCTTATGCTTGTCCAATTAGGGTTTCTAACCAATCTTGTGTGTCCAATAGGTGTTTTTGTGTCATTGGAAGAATATTTAGGTCATAATCGTCCTCCCTACACTTAATCTTGTCAAATTAGGGTTTTTAACCAATGTTGTGCATCCAATAGGTGTTTTGTGTCATTGGATGAACATTTAGGTCATTTTCGTCCTTCCTAAACTTAATCTTGTCCAATTAGGGTTTCTAACCAATCTTGTGCATCCAATAGGTGTTTTTGTGTCATTGGATGAACATTTAGGTCTTTTTCGTCCTACCTAAACTTAATCTTGTCCAATTAGGGTTTCTAAACAATCTTGTGCATCCAATAGGTGTTTTTATGTCATTGGATGAACAATTAGGTCATTTTCGTCCTCCCTAGGCTAATTCTTGTCCAATTAGGGTTTCTAACCAATCTTGTGCATCCAATAGGTGTTTTGTGTCATGCGATGAACAAGTAGGTCATTTTAGTCGTCCCTAGGCTTATTCTTGTCCAATTAGGGTTTTAAACCAATCTTGTGCATCCAATAGGTGTTTTGTGTCATTGGATGAACATTTAGGTCTTTTTCGTCCTCCCTAAACTTAAGCTTGTCCAATTAGGGTTTCTAACCAATCTTTTGCATCCAATAGGTGTTTTTTCTCATTGCATGAACAATTAGGTCATTTTCGTCCTCCCTAGGCTTATTCTTGTCCAATTAGTGCTTCTAACCAATCTTGTGCATCCAATAGGTATTTTGTGTCATTGGAAGAACAATTAGGTGATTTTTGTCCTCCCTAAGCTAATTCTTGTCCAATTAGTGCTTCTAACCAATCTTGTGCATCCAATAGGTGTTTTTGTGTCATTGGAAGAATATGTAGGTGATTTTCGTCCTCCCTAGGCTAATTCTTGTCGAATTAGGGTTTCTAACCAATCTTGTGCATCCAATAGTTGTTTTTGTGTCATTGGATGAACATTTAGGTCATTTTCGTCCTCCCTAGGCTTATGCTTGTCCAATTAGGGTTTCTAACCAATCTTGTGCATCCAATAGGTGTCTTTGTGTCATTGGATGAACAATTTGTCATTTTCGTCCACCCTAGGCTAATTCTTGTCCAATTAGGGTTTTTAACCAATCTTGTGCATCCAATAGGTGTTTTGTGTCATTGGATGAACAATTAGATCATTTTCGTCCTCCCTAGGATTATACTTGTCAAATTAGGGTTTCTAACCAATCTTGTGCGTCCAATAGGTGTTTTTGTGTCATTGGAAATATATTTAGGTCATAATCGTCCTCCCTACACTTAATCTTGTCCAATTAGTGTTTTTAACCAATCTTGTGCATCCAATAGGTGTTTTGTGTCATTGGATGAACATTTAGGTCATTTTCGTCCTTCCTAAACTTAATCTTGTCCAATTAGGGTTTCTAACCAATCTTGTGCATCCAATAGGTGTTTTTGTGTCATTGGATGAACATTTAGGTCTTTTTCGTCCTCCCTAAACTTAATCTTGTCCAATTAGGGTTTCTAAACAATCTTGTGCATCCAATAGGTGTTTTTATGTCATTGGATGAACATTTAGGTCATTTTCGTCCTTCCTAAACTTAATCTTGTCCAATTAGGGTTTCTAACCAATCTTGTGCATCCAATAGGTGTTTTTGTGTCATTGGAAGAACAATTAGGTCATTTTCGTCCTCCATAAGCTAATTCTTGTCCAATTAGGGTTTCTAACCAATTTTTTGCATCCAATAGGTGTTTTGTGTCATTGGATGAATATTTAGGTCATTTTCGTCCTCCCTACACTTAATCTTGTCCAATTAGGGTTTCTAACCAATCTTGTGCATCCAATAGGTGTTTTTGTGTCACTGGATGAACATTTAGGTCTTTTTCGTCCTCCATAGGCTTATGCTTGTCAAATTAGGGTTTCTAACAAATCTTGTGCATCCAATAGGTGTTTTTGTGTCATTGGATGAACAATTAGGTCATTTTCGTCGACCCTAGACTAATTCTTGTCCAATTAACGTTTCTAACCAATCTTGTGCATCCAATAGGTGTTTTGTGTCATTGGATGAACAAGTAGGTCATTTTCGTCCTCCCTAGGCTTATTCTTGTCCAATTCGGGTTTTAATCCAATCTTGTGCATCCAATAGGTGTTTTGTGTCATTGGATGAACATTTAGGTCATTTTCGTCCTCGCTAAACTTAATCTTGTCGAATTAGGGTTTCTAACCAATCTTGTGCATCCAATAGGTGTTTTTGTGTCATTGGATGAACATTTAGGTCATTTTCGTCCTCCCTAGGCTTATGGTTGTCCAATTAGGGTTTCTAACCAATCTTGTGCATCCAATAGGTGTTTTTGTGTCATTGGATGAACATTTAGTTCTTTTTCGTCCTCCCTAAACTTAATCTTGTCCAATTAGGGTTTCTAAACAATCTTGTGCATCCAATAGGTGTTTTTATGTCATTGGATGAACATTTAGGTCATTTTCGTCCTTCCTAAACTTAATCTTGTCCAATTAGGGTTTCTAACCAATCTTGTGCATCCAATAGGTATTTTGTGTCATTGGAAGAACAATTAGGTGATTTTTGTCCTCCCTAAGCTAATTCTTGTCCAATTAGTGCTTCTAACCAATCTTGTGCATCCAATAGGTGTTTTTGTGTCATTGGATGAACATTTAGGTCATTTTCGTCCTTCCTAAACTTAATCTTGTCCAATTAGGATTTCTAACCAATCTTGTGCATCCAATAGGTGTTTTTGTGTCATTGGATGAACATTTAGGTCTTTTTCGTCCTCCCTAAACTTAATCTTGTCCAATTAGGGTTTCTAAACAATCTTGTGCATCCAATAGGTGTTTTTATGTCATTGGATGAACATTTAGGTCATTTTCGTCCTTCCTAAACTTAATCTTGTCCAATTAGGGTTTCTAACCAATCTTGTGCATCCAATAGGTATTTTGTGTCATTGGAAGAACAATTAGGTGATTTTTGTCCTCCCTAAGCTAATTCTTGTCCAATTAGTGCTTCTAACCAATCTTGTGCATCCAATAGTTGTTTTTGTGTCATTGGATGAACATTTAGGTCATTTTCGTCCTCCCTAGGCTTATGCTTGTCCAATTAGGGTTTCTAACCAATCTTGTGCATCCAATAGGTGTCTTTGTGTCATTGGATGAACAATTTGTCATTTTCGTCCAACCTAGGCTAATTCTTGTCCAATTAGGATTTTTAACCAATCTTGTGCATCCAATAGGTGTTTTGTGTCATTGGATGAACAATTAGGTCATTTTCGTCCTCCCTAGGCTTATACTTGTCAAATTAGGGTTTCTAACCAATCTTGTGTGTCCAATAGGTGTTTTTGTGTCATTGGAAGAATATTTAGGTCATAATCGTCCTCCCTACACTTAATCTTGTCCAATTAGGGATTTTAACCAATGTTGTGCATCCAATAGATGTTTTGTGTCATTGGATGAACATTTAGGTCATTTTCGTCCTTCCTAAACTTAATCTTGTCCAATTAGGGTTTCTAACCAATCTTGTGCATCCAATAGGTGTTTTTGTGTCATTGGAAGAACAATTACGTCATTTTCGTCCTCCATAAGCTAATTCTTGTCCAATTAGGGTTTCTAACCAATTTTTTGCATCCAATAGGTGTTTTGTGTCATTGGATGAACATTTAGGTCTTTTTCGTCGACCCTAGACTAATTCTTGTCCAATTAACGTTTCTAACCAATCTTGTGCATCCAATAGGTGTTTTGTGTCATTGGATGAACAAGTAGGTCATTTTCGTCCTCCCTAGGCTTATTCTTGTCCAATTCGGGTTTTAATCCAATCTTGTGCATCCAATAGGTGTTTTGTGTCATTGGATGAACATTTAGGTCATTTTCGTCCTCGCTAAACTTAATCTTGTCGAATTAGGGTTTCTAACCAATCTTGTGCATCCAATAGGTGTTTTTGTGTCATTGGATGAACATTTAGGTCATTTTCGTCCTCCCTAGGGTTATGGTTGTCCAATTAGGGTTTCTAACCAATCTTGTGCATCCAATAGGTGTTTTGGTGTCATTGGATGAACAATTAGGTCATTTTCGTCCTTCCTAAACTTAATCTTGTCCAATTAGGGTTTCTAACCAATCTTGTGCATCCAATAGGTGTTTTTGTGTCATTGGAAGAACAATTAGGTGATTTTTGTCCTCCCTAAGCTAATTGTTGTCCAATTAGGGTTTCTAACCAATCTTTTGCATCCAATAGGTGTTTTGTGTCATTGGATGAATATTTATGTCATTTTCGTCCTCCCTACACTTAATCTTGTCCAATTAGGGTTTCTAACCAATCTTGTGCGTCCAATAGGTGTTTTTGTGTCATTGGATGAACATTTAGGTCATTTTCGTCCTCCTTAGGCTTATGGTTGTCCAATTAGGGTTTCTAACCAATCTTGTGCATCCAATAGGTGTTCTGGTGTCATTGGATGAACAATTAGGTCATTTTCGTCCTCGCTAAACTTAATCTTGTCCAATTAGGGTTTCTAACCAATCTTGTGCATCCAATAGGTGTTTTTGTGTCATTGGATGAACATTTAGGTCATTTTCGTCCTCGCTAGGCTTATGCTTGTCCAATAAGGGTTTCTAACCAATCTTGTGCATCCAATAGGTGTTTTTGGGTCATTGGAAGAATATTTAGGTCATTTTCGTCCTCCCTAGGCTAATTCTTGTCCAATTAGGTTTTCTAACGAATCTTGTGCGTCCAATAGGTGTTTTGTGTCATTGGATGAATAAGTAGGTCATTTTCGTCCTCCCTAGGCTTATTCTTGTCCAATTAGGGTTTTTAACCAATCTTGTGCATCCAATACGTGTTTTGTGTCATTGGATGAACATTTAGGTAATTTTCATCCTTGCTAAACTTAATCTTGTCCAATTAGGGTTTCTAACAAATCTTGTGCATCCAATAGGTGTTTTTGTGTCATTGGATGAACATTTAGGTCTTTTTCGTCCTCCCTAAACTTAATCTTGTCCAATTAGGGTTTCTAATCAATCTTGTGCATCCAATAGGTGTTTTTGTGTCATTGGATGAACAATTGTGTCATTTTCGTCCTCCCTAGACTAATTCTTGTCCAATTAGGGTTTCTAACCAATCTTGTGCATCCAATAGGTGTTTTGTGTCATTGGATGAACAAGTAGGTCATTTTAGTCCTCCCTAGGCTTATTCTTGTCCAATTAGGGTTTTAAACCAATCTTGTGCATCCAATAGGTGTTTTGTGTCATTGGATGAACATTTAGGTCTCTTTCGTCCTCCCTAAACTTAAGCTTGTCCAATTAGGGTTTGTAACCAATCTTTTGCATCCAATAAGTGTTTTTTTCTCATTGCATGAACAATTAGGTCATTTTCGTCCTCCCTAGGCTTATTCTTGTCCAATTAGTGCTTCTAACCAATCTTGTGCATCCAATATGTTTTTTTGTGTCATTGGAAGAATATTTAGGTCATTTTCGTCCTCCCTAGGCTAATTCTTGTCCAATTAGGGTTTCTAACGAATCTTGTGCATCCAATAGGTGTTTTGTCTCATTGGATGAACAAGTAGGTCATTTTCGTCCTCCCTAGGCTTATTCTTGTCCAATTAGAATTTTAAACCAATCTTGTGCATCCAATAGCTGTTTTGTGTCATTGGATGAACATTTAGGTCATTTTCGTCCTCGCTAAACTTAATCTTGTCGAATTAGGGTTTCTAACCAATCTTGTGCATCCAATAGGTGTTTTTGTGTCATTGGATGAACATTTAGGTCATTTTCGTCCTCCCTAGGCTTATGGTTGTCCAATTAGGGTTTCTAACCAATCTTGTGCATCCAATAGGTGTTTTCTGTCATTGGATGAACAATTAGGTCATTTTCGTCCTTCCTAAACTTAATCTTGTCCAATTAGGGTTTCTAACCAATCTTGTGCATCCAATAGGTGTTTTTGTGTCATTGGATGAACATTTAGGTCTTTTTCGTCCTCCCTAAACTTAATCTTGCCCAATTAGGGTTTCTAAACAATCTTGTGCATCCAATAGGTGTTTTTATGTCATTGGATGAACATTTAGGTCATTTTCGTCCTTCCTAAACTTAATCTTGTCCAATTAGGGTTTCTAACCAATCTTGTGTATCCAATAGGTGTTTTTGTGTCATGGGAAGAACAATTAGGTGATTTTCGTCCTCCATAAGCTAATTCTTGTCCAATTAGGGTTTCTAACCAATCTTTTGCATCCAATAGGTGTTTTTATGTCATTGGATGAATAATTAGGTCATTTTCGTCCTCCCTAGGCTAATTCTTGTCCAATTAGGGTTTCTAACCAATCTTGTGCATCCAATAGGTGTTTTGTGTCATTGGATGAACAAGTAGGTCATTTTCGTCCTCCCTAGGCTTATTCTTGTCCAATTAGGGTTTTTAACCAATCTTGTGCATCCAATAGGTGTTTTGTGTCATTGGATGAACATTTAGGTAATTTTCATCCTCGCTAAACTTAATCTTGTCCAATTAGGGTTTCTAACCAATCTTGTGCATCCAATAGGTGTTTTGGTGTCATTGGATGAACAATTAGGTCATTTTCGTCCTTCCTAAACTTAATCTTGTCCAATTAGGGTTTCTAACCAATCTTGTGCATCCAATAGGTGTTTTTGTGTCATTGGAAGAATATTTAGGTCATAATCGTCCTCCCTACACTTAATCTTGTCCAATTAGGGATTTTAACCAATGTTGTGCATCCAATAGGTGTTTTGTGTCATTGGATGAACATTTAGGTCATTTTCGTTCTTCCTAAACTTAATCTTGTCCAATTAGGGTTTCTAACCAATCTTGTGCATCCAATAGGTGTTTTTGTGTCATTGGAAGAACAATTAGGTCATTTTCGTCCTCCATAAGCTAATTCTTGTCCAATTAGGGTTTCTAACCAATTTTTTGCATCCAATAGGTGTTTTGTGTCATTGGATGAATATTTAGGTCATTTTCGTCCTCCCTACACTTAATCTTGTCCAATTAGGGTTTCTAACCAATCTTGTGCATCCAATAGGTGTTTTTGTGTCACTGGATGAACATTTAGGTCTTTTTCGTCCTCCATAGGCTTATGCTTGTCAAATTAGGGTTTCTAACCAATCTTGTGCATCCAATAGGTGTTTTTGTGTCATTGGATGAACAATTAGGTCATTTTCGTCGACCCTAGACTAATTCTTGTCCAATTAACGTTTCTAACCAATCTTGTGCATCCAATAGGTGTTTTGTGTCATTGGATGAACAAGTAGGTCATTTTCGTCCTCCCTAGGCTTATTCTTGTCCAATTCGGGTTTTAATCCAATCTTGTGCATCCAATAGGTGTTTTGTGTCATTGGATGAACATTTAGGTCATTTTCGTCCTCGCTAAACTTAATCTTGTCGAATTAGGGTTTCTAACCAATCTTGTGCATCCAATAGGTGTTTTTGTGTCACTGGATGAACATTTAGGTCTTTTTCGTCCTCCATAGGCTTATGCTTGTCAAATTAGGGTTTCTAACCAATCTTGTGCATCCAATAGGTGTTTTTGTGTCATTGGATGAACAATTAGGTCATTTTCGTCGACCCTAGACTAATTCTTGTCCAATTAACGTTTCTAACCAATCTTGTGCATCCAATAGGTGTTTTGTGTCATTGGATGAACAAGTAGGTCATTTTCGTCCTCCCTAGGCTTATTCTTGTCCAATTCGGGTTTTAATCCAATCTTGTGCATCCAATAGGTGTTTTGTGTCATTGGATGAATATTTATGTCATTTTCGTCCTCCCTACACTTAATCTTGTCCAATTAGGGTTTCTAACCAATCTTGTGCGTCCAATAGGTGTTTTTGTGTCATTGGATGAACATTTAGGTCATTTTCGTCCTCCCTAGGCTTATGGTTGTCCAATTAGGGTTTCTAACCAATCTTGTGCATCCAATAGGTGTTCTGGTGTCATTGGATGAACAATTAGGTGATTTTCGTCCTCGCTAAACTTAATCTTGTCCAATTAGGGTTTCTAACCAATCTTGTGCATCCAATAGGTGTTTTTGTGTCATTGGATGAACAACTTTTTCATTTTCGTCCACCCTAGGTTAATTCTTGTCCAATTAGGGTTTTTAACCAATCTTGTGCATCCAATAGGTGTTTTGTGTCATTGGATGAACAATTAGGTCATTTTCGTCCTCCCTAGGCTGATACTTGTCAAATTAGGGTTTCTAACCAATCTTGTGCGTCCAATTGGTGTTTTTGTGTCCTTGGAAGAATATTTAGGTCATAATCGTCCTCCCTACACTTAATCTTGTCCAATTAGGGTTTTTAACCAATCTTGTGCATCAAATAGGTGTTTTGTGTCATTGGATGAACATTTAGGTCATTTTCGTCCTCGCTAAACTTAATCTTGTCCAATTAGGGTTTCTAGGCAATCTTGTGCATCCAATAGGTGTTTTTGTGTCATTGGAAGAACGATTTGGTGATTTTCGTCCTCCCTAAGCTAATGCTTGTCCAATTAGGGTTTCTAACCAATCTTGTGCATCCAATAGGTGTTTTTGTGTCATTGGATGAACATTTAGGTCTTTTTCGTCCTCCCTAATCTTAATCTTGTCCAATTAGGGTTTCTAACCAATCTTGTGGATCCAATAGGTGTTTTTGTGTCATTGGATGAACAATTAGGTCATATTCGTCCTCCCTAGGCTAATTCTTGTCCAATTAGGGTTTTAAACCAATCTTGTGCATCCAATAGGTGTTTTGTGTCATTGGATGAACATTTAGGTCTTTTTCGTCCTCCCTAAACTTAATTTTGTCCAATTAGGGTTTCTAACCAATCTTGTGCATCCAATAGGTGTTTTGTCTCATTGCATGAACAATTAGGTCATTTTCGTCCTCCCTAGGCTTATTCTTGTCCAATTAGTGCTTCTAACCAATCTTGTGCATCCAATAGGTGTTTTTGGGTCATTGGAAGAATATTTAGGTCCTTTTCGTCCTCCCTAGGCTAATTCTTGTCCAATTAGGTTTTCTAACGAATCTTGTGCGTCCAATAGGTGTTTTGTGTCATTGGATGAACAAGTAGGTCATTTTCGTCCTCCCTAGGCTTATTCTTGTCCAATTAGGGTTTTTAACCAATCTTGTGCATCCAATAGGTGTTTTGTGTCATTGGATGAACATTTAGGTAATTTTCATCCTCGCTAAACTTAATCTTGTCCAATTAGGGTTTCTAACAAATCTTGTGCATCCAATAGGTGTTTTTGTGTCATTGGATGAACATTTAGGTCTTTTACGTCCTCCCTAAACTTAATCTTGTCCAATTAGGGTTTCTAATCAATCTTGTGCATCCAATAGGTGTTTTTGTGTCATTGGATAAACAATTGTGTCATTTTCGTCCTCCCTAGGCTAATTCTTGTCCAATTAGGGTTTCTAACCAATCTTGTGCATCCAATAGGTGTTTTGTGTCATTGGATGAACAAGTAGGTCATTTTAGTCCTCCCCAGGCTTATTCTTGTCCAATTAGGGTTTTAAACCAATCTTGTGCATCCAATAGGTGTTTTGTGTCATTGGATGAACATTTAGGTCTTTTTCGTCCTCCCTAAACTTAAGCTTGTCCAATTAGGGTTTGTAACCAATCTTTTGCATCCAATAAGTGTTTTTTTCTCATTGCATGAACAATTAGGTCATTTTCGTCCTCCCTAGGCTTATTCTTGTCCAATTAGTGCTTCTAACCAATCTTGTGCATCCAATATGTTTTTTTGTGTCATTGGAAGAATATTTAGGTCATTTTCGTCCTCCCTAGGCTAATTCTTGTCCAATTAGGGTTTCTAACGAATCTTGTGCATCCAATAGGTGTTTTGTGTCATTGGATGAACAAGTAGGTCATTTTCGTCCTCCCTAGTCTTATTCTTGTCCAATTAGGGTTTTAAACCAATCTTGTGCATCCAATAGGTGTTTTGTGTCATTGGATGATCATTTAGGTCTTTTTCGTCCTCCCTAAACTTAATGTTGTCCAATTAGGGTTTCTAACCAATCTTGTGCATCCAATAGGTGTTTTGTCTCATTGCATGAACAATTAGGTCATTTTCGTCCTTCCTAGGCTTATTCTTGTCCAATTAGTGCTTCTAACCAATCTTGTGCATCCAATAGGTGTTTTTGTGTCATTGGAAGAATATTTAGGTCATTTTCGTCCTCCCTAGGCTAATTCTTGTCCAATTAGGGTTTCTAACGAATCTTATGCATCCAATAGGTGTTTTGTGTCATTGGATGAACAAGTAGGTCATTTTCGTCCTCCCTAGGCTTATTCTTGTCCAATTAAGGTTTTTAACCAATCTTGTGCACCCAATAGGTGTTTTGTGTCATTGGATGAACATTTAGGTCATTTTCGTCCTCGCTAAACTTAATCTTGTCCAATTAGGGTTTCTAACCAATCTTGTGCATCCAATAGGTGTTTTTGTGTCATTAGATGAACATTTAGGTCATTTTCGTCCTCCCTAGGCTTATGCTTGTCCAATTAGGGTTTCTAACCAATCTTGTGCATCCAATAGGTGTCTTTGTGTCATTGGATGAACAATTTGTCATTTTCGTCCACCCTAGGCTAATTCTTGTCCAATTAGGGTTTTTAACCAATCTTGTGCATCCAATAGGTGTTTTGTGTCATTGGATGAACAATTAGGTCATTTTCGTCCTCCCTAGGCTTATACTTGTCAAATTAGGGTTTCTAACCAATCTTGTGCGTCCAATAGGTGTTTTTGTGTCATTGGAAGAATATTTAGGTCATAATCGTCCTCCCTACACTTAATCTTGTCCAATTAGTGTTTTTAACCAATCTTTTGCATCCAATAGGTGTTTTGTGTCATTGGATGAATATTTATGTCATTTTCGTCCTCCCTACACTTAATCTTGTCCAATTAGGGTTTCTAACCAATCTTGTGCATCCAATAGGTGTCTTTGTGTCATTGGATGAACAATTTGTCATTTTCGTCCACCCTAGGCTAATTCTTGTCCAATTAGGGTTTTTAACCAATCTTGTGCATCCAATAGGTGTTTTGTGTCATTGGATGAACAATTAGGTCATTTTCGTCCTCCCTAGGCTTATACTTGTCAAATTAGGGTTTCTAACCAATCTTGTGCGTCCAATAGGTGTTTTTGTGTCATTGGAAGAATATTTAGGTCATAATCGTCCTCCCTACACTTAATCTTGTCCAATTAGGGTTTTTAACCAATCTTGTGCATCCAATAGGTGTTTTATGTCATTGGATGAACATTTAGGTCATTTTCGTCCTTCCTAAACTTAATCTTGTCCAATTAGGGTTTCTAACCAATCTTGTGCATCCAATAGGTGTTTTTGTGTCATTGGATGAACATTTAGGTCTTTTTCGTCCTCCCTAAACTTAATCTTGTCCAATTAGGGTTTCTAAACAATCTTGTGCATCCAATAGGTGTTTTTATGTCATTGGATGAACAATTAGGTCATTTTCGTCCTCCCTAGGATAATTCTTGTCCAATTAGGGTTTCTAACCAATCTTGTGCATCCAATAGGTGTTTTGTGTCATTGGATGAACAAGTAGGTCATTTTAGTCCTCCCTAGGCTTATTCTTGTCCAATTAGGGTTTTAAACCAATCTTGTGCATCCAATAGGTGTTTTGTGTCATTGGATGAACATTTAGGTCTTTTTCGTCCTCCCTAAACTTAAGCTTGTCCAATTAGGGTTTGTAACCAATCTTTTGCATCCAATAAGTGTTTTTTTCTCATTGCATGAACAATTAGGTCATTTTCGTCCTCCCTAGGCTTATTCTTGTCCAATTAGTGCTTCTAACCAATCTTGTGCATCCAATATGTTTTTTTGTGTCATTGGAAGAATATTTAGGTCATTTTCGTCCTCCCTAGGCTAATTCTTGTCCAATTAGGGTTTCTAACGAATCTTGTGCATCCAATAGGTGTTTTGTGTCATTGGATGAACAAGTAGGTCATTTTCGTCCTCCCTAGGCTTATTCTTGTCCAATTAGAATTTTAAACCAATCT
The DNA here is from genome assembly GCA_037974835.1 of Cicer judaicum. Classification (NCBI taxonomy): domain Eukaryota; kingdom Viridiplantae; phylum Streptophyta; class Magnoliopsida; order Fabales; family Fabaceae; genus Cicer; species Cicer judaicum. Next base: position 721,966 of record JBBPBS010000510.1, on the reverse strand, counting down.
TGTGCATCCAATAGGTGTTTTGTGTCATTGGATGAACATTTAGGTCATTTTCGTCCTCGCTAAACTTAATCTTGTCGAATTAGGGTTTCTAACCAATCTTGTGCATCCAATAGGTGTTTTTGTGTCATTGGATGAACATTTAGGTCATTTTCGTCCTCCCTAGGCTTATGGTTGTCCAATTAGGGTTTCTAACCAATCTTGTGCATCCAATAGGTGTTTTCTGTCATTGGATGAACAATTAGGTCATTTTCGTCCTTCCTAAACTTAATCTTGTCCAATTAGGGTTTCTAACCAATCTTGTGCATCCAATAGGTGTTTTTGTGTCATTGGATGAACATTTAGGTCTTTTTCGTCCTCCCTAAACTTAATCTTGTCCAATTAGGGTTTCTAACCAATCTTGTGCATCCAATAGGTGTTTTTGTGTCATTGGATGAACATTTAGGTCTTTTTCGTCCTACCTAAACTTAATCTTGTCCAATTAGGGTTTCTAAACAATCTTGTGCATCCAATAGGTGTTTTTATGTCATTGGATGAACAATTAGGTCATTTTCGTCCTCCCTAGGCTAATTCTTGTCCAATTAGGGTTTCTAACCAATCTTGTGCATCCAATAGGTGTTTTGTGTCATTGGATGAACAAGTAGGTCATTTTAGTCGTCCCTAGGCTTATTCTTGTCCAATTAGGGTTTTAAACCAATCTTGTGCATCCAATAGGTGTTTTGTGTCATTGGATGAACATTTAGGTCTTTTTCGTCCTCCCTAAACTTAAGCTTGTCCAATTAGGGTTTCTAACCAATCTTTTGCATCCAATAGGTGTTTTTTCTCATTGCATGAACAATTAGGTCATTTTCGTCCTCCCTAGGCTTATTCTTGTCCAATTAGTGCTTCTAACCAATCTTGTGCATCCAATAGGTATTTTGTGTCATTGGAAGAACAATTAGGTGATTTTTGTCCTCCCTAAGCTAATTCTTGTCCAATTAGTGCTTCTAACCAATCTTGTGCATCCAATAGGTGTTTTTGTGTCATTGGATGAACATTTAGGTCATTTTCGTCCTTCCTAAACTTAATCTTGTCCAATTAGGGTTTCTAACCAATCTTGTGCATCCAATAGGTGTTTTTGTGTCATTGGATGAACATTTAGGTCTTTTTCGTCCTCCCTAAACTTAATCTTGTCCAATTAGGGTTTCTAAACAATCTTGTGCATCCAATAGGTGTTTTTGTGTCATTGGATGAACATTTAGGTCATTTTCGTCCTTCCTAAACTTAATCTTGTCCAATTAGGGTTTCTAACCAATCTTGTGCATCCAATAGGTATTTTGTGTCATTGGAAGAACAATTAGGTGATTTTTGTCCTCCCTAAGCTAATTCTTGTCCAATTAGTGCTTCTAACCAATCTTGTGCATCCAATAGGTGTTTTTGTGTCATTGGATGAACATTTAGGTCATTTTCGTCCTTCCTAAACTTAATCTTGTCCAATTAGGATTTCTAACCAATCTTGTGCATCCAATAGGTGTTTTTGTGTCATTGGATGAACATTTAGGTCTTTTTCGTCCTCCCTAAACTTAATCTTGTCCAATTAGGGTTTCTAAACAATCTTGTGCATCCAATAGGTGTTTTTATGTCATTGGATGAACATTTAGGTCATTTTCGTCCTTCCTAAACTTAATCTTGTCCAATTAGGGTTTCTAACCAATCTTGTGCATCCAATAGGTATTTTGTGTCATTGGAAGAACAATTAGGTGATTTTTGTCCTCCCTAAGCTAATTCTTGTCCAATTAGTGCTTCTAACCAATCTTGTGCATCCAATAGGTGTTTTTGTGTCATTGGAAGAATATTTAGGTCATTTTTGTCCTCCCTAGGCTAATTCTTGTCCAATTAGGGTATCTAACCAATCTTGTGCATCCAATAGTTGTTTTTGTGTCATTGGATGAACATTTAGGTCATTTTCGTCCTCCTTAGGCTTATGCTTGTCCAATTAGGGTTTCTAACCAATCTTGTGCATCCAATAGGTGTCTTTGTGTCATTGGATGAACAATTTGTCATTTTCGTCCAACCTAGGCTAATTCTTGTCCAATTAGGGTTTTTAACCAATCTTGTGCATCCAATAGGTGTTTTGTGTCATTGGATGAACAATTAGGTCATTTTCGTCCTCCCTAGGCTTATACTTGTCAAATTAGGGTTTCTAACCAATCTTGTGTGTCCAATAGGTGTTTTTGTGTCATTGGAAGAATATTTAGGTCATAATCGTCCTCCCTACACTTAATCTTGTCCAATTAGGGATTTTAACCAATGTTGTGCATCCAATAGGTGTTTTGTGTCATTGGATGAACATTTAGGTCATTTTCGTCCTTCCTAAACTTAATCTTGTCCAATTAGGGTTTCTAACCAATCTTGTGCTTCCAATAGGTGTTTTTGTGTCATTGGAAGAACAATTAGGTCATTTTCGTCCTCCATAAGCTAATTCTTGTCCAATTAGGGTTTCTAACCAATTTTTTGCATCCAATAGGTGTTTTGTGTCATTGGATGAATATTTAGGTCATTTTCGTCCTCCCTACACTTAATCTTGTCCAATTAGGGTTTCTAACCAATCTTGTGCATCCAATAGGTGTTTTTGTGTCATTGGATGAACATTTAGGTCTTTTTCGTCCTCCCTAGGCTTATGCTTGTCCAATTAGGGTTTCTAACCAATCTTGTGCATCCAATAGGTGTTTTGTCTCATTGCATGAACAATTAGGTCATTTTCGTCCTCCCTAGGCTTATTCTTGTCCAATTAGTGCTTCTAACCAATCTTGTGCATCCAATAGGTGTTTTTGGGTCATTGGAAGAATATTTAGGTCATTTTCGTCCTCCCTAGGCTAATTCTTGTCCAATTAGGTTTTCTAACGAATCTTGTGCGTCCAATAGGTGTTTTGTGTCATTGGATGAACAAGTAGGTCATTTTCGTCCTCCCTAGGCTTATTCTTGTCCAATTAGGGTTTTTAACCAATCTTGTGCATCCAATAGGTGTTTTGTGTCATTGGATGAACATTTAGGTCTTTTTCGTCCTCCCTAAACTTAATGTTGTCCAATTAGGGTTTCTAACCAATCTTGTGCATCCAATAGGTGTTTTGTCTCATTGCATGAAGAATTAGGTCATTTTCGTCCTCCCTAGGCTTATTCTTGTCCAATTAGTGCTTCTAACCAATCTTGTGCATCCAATAGGTGTTTTTGTGTCATTGGAAGAATATTTAGGTCATTTTCGTCCTCCCTAGGCTAATTCTTGTCCAATTAGGGTTTCTAACGAATCTTGTGCATCCAATAGGTGTTTTGTGTCATTGGATGAACAAGTAGGTCATTTTCGTCCTCCCTAGGCTTATTCTTGTCCAATTAAGGTTTTTAACCATTCTTGTGCACCCAATAGGTGTTTTGTGTCATTGGATGAACATTTAGGTCATTTTCGTCCTCGCTAAACTTAATCTTGTCCAATTAGGGTTTCTAACCAATCTTGTGCATCCAATAGGTGTTTTTGTGTCATTGGATGAACATTTAGGTCATTTTCGTCCTCCCTAGGCTTATGCTTGTCCAATTAGGGTTTCTAACCAATCTTGTGCATCCAATAGGTGTCTTTGTGTCATTGGATGAACAATTTGTCATTTTCGTCCACCCTAGGCTAATTCTTGTCCAATTAGGGTTTTTAACCAATCTTGTGCATCCAATAGGTGTTTTGTGTCATTGGATGAACAATTAGGTCATTTTCGTCCTCCCTAGGATTATACTTGTCAAATTAGGGTTTCTAACCAATCTTGTGCGTCCAATAGGTGTTTTTGTGTCATTGGAAATATATTTAGGTCATAATCGTCCTCCCTACACTTAATCTTGTCCAATTAGTGTTTTTAACCAATCTTGTGCATCCAATAGGTGTTTTGTGTCATTGGATGAACATTTAGGTCATTTTCGTCCTTCCTAAACTTAATCTTGTCCAATTAGGGTTTCTAAGCAATCTTGTGCATCCAATAGGTGTTTTTGTGTCATTGGATGAACAATTAGGTGATTTTCGTCCTCCCTAAGCTAATTCTTGTCCAATTAGGGTTTCTAAGCAATCTTGTGCATCCAATAGGTGTTTTTGTGTCATTGGATGAACATATAGGTCTTTTTCTTCCTCCCTAAACTTAATCTTGTCCAATTAGGGTTTCTAACCAATCTTGTGCATCCAATAGGTGTTTTTGTGTCATTGGATGAACAATTAGGTCATTTTCGTCCTCCCTAGGCTAATTCTTGTCCAATTAGGGTTTCTAACCAATCTTGTGCATCCAATAGGTGTTTTGTGTCATTGAATGAACAAGTAGGTCATTTTAGTCCTCCCTAGTCTTATTCTTGTCCAATTAGGGTTTTAAACCAATCTTGTGCGTCTAATAGGTGTTTTGTGCCATTAGATGAACATTTAGGTCTTTTTCGTCCTCGCTAAACTTAATCTTGTCCAATTAGGGTTTCTAACCAATCTTGTGCATCCAATAGGTGTTTTTGTGTCATTGGATGAACATTTAGGTCATTTTCGTCCTCCCTAGGCTTATGCTTGTCCAATTAGGGTTTCTAACCAATCTTGTGCATCCAATAGGTGTCTTTGTGTCATTGGATGAACAATTTGTCATTTTCGTCCACCCTAGGCTAATTCTTGTCCAATTAGGGTTTTTAACCAATCTTGTGCATCCAATAGGTGTTTTGTGTCATTGGATGAACAATTAGATCATTTTCGTCCTCCCTAGGATTATACTTGTCAAATTAGGGTTTCTAACCAATCTTGTGCGTCCAATAGGTGTTTTTGTGTCATTGGAAATATATTTAGGTCATAATCGTCCTCCCTACACTTAATCTTGTCCAATTAGTGTTTTTAACCAATCTTGTGCATCCAATAGGTGTTTTGTGTCATTGGATGAACATTTAGGTCATTTTCGTCCTTCCTAAACTTAATCTTGTCCAATTAGGGTTTCTAACCAATCTTGTGCATCCAATAGGTGTTTTTGTGTCATTGGATGAACATTTAGGTCTTTTTCGTCCTCCCTAAACTTAATCTTGTCCAATTAGGGTTTCTAAACAATCTTGTGCATCCAATAGGTGTTTTTATGTCATTGGATGAACATTTAGGTCATTTTCGTCCTTCCTAAACTTAATCTTGTCCAATTAGGGTTTCTAACCAATCTTGTGCATCCAATAGGTATTTTGTGTCATTGGAAGAACAATTAGGTGATTTTTGTCCTCCCTAAGCTAATTCTTGTCCAATTAGTGCTTCTAACCAATCTTGTGCATCCAATAGGTGTTTTTGTGTCATTGGAAGAATATTTAGGTCATTTTTGTCCTCTCTAGCCTAATTCTTGTCCAATTAGGGTATCTAACCAATCTTGTGCATCCAATAGTTGTTTTTGTGTCATTGGATGAACATTTAGGTGATTTTCGTCCTCCCTAGGCTTATGCTTGTCCAATTAGGGTTTCTAACCAATCTTGTGCATCCAATAGGTGTCTTTGTGTCATTGGATGAACAATTTGTCATTTTCGTCCAACCTAGGCTAATTCTTGTCCAATTAGGGTTTTTAACCAATCTTGTGCATCCAATAGGTGTTTTGTGTCATTGGATGAACAATTAGGTCATTTTCGTCCTCCCTAGGCTTATACTTGTCAAATTAGGGTTTCTAACCAATCTTGTGTGTCCAATAGGTGTTTTTGTGTCATTGGAAGAATATTTAGGTCATAATCGTCCTCCCTACACTTAATCTTGTCCAATTAGGGATTTTAACCAATGTTGTGCATCCAATAGGTGTTTTGTGTCATTGGATGAACATTTAGGTCATTTTTGTCCTTCCTAAACTTAATCTTGTCCAATTAGGGTTTCTAACCAATCTTGTGCTTCCAATAGGTGTTTTTGTGTCATTGGAAGAACAATTAGGTCATTTTCGTCCTCCATAAGCTAATTCTTGTCCAATTAGGGTTTCTAACCAATTTTTTGCATCCAATAGGTGTTTTGTGTCATTGGATGAATATTTAGGTCATTTTCGTCCTCCCTACACTTAATCTTGTCCAATTAGGGTTTCTAACCAATCTTGTGCATCCAATAGGTGTTTTTGTGTCACTGGATGAACATTTAGGTCTTTTTCGTCCTCCATAGGCTTATGCTTGTAAAATTAGGGTTTCTAACCAATCTTGTGCATCCAATAGGTGTTTTTGTGTCATTGGATGAACAATTAGGTCATTTTCGTCGACCCTAGACTAATTCTTGTCCAATTAACGTTTCTAACCAATCTTGTGCATCCAATAGGTGTTTTGTGTCATTGGATGAACAAGTAGGTCATTTTCGTCCTCCCTAGGCTTATTCTTGTCCAATTCGGGTTTTAATCCAATCTTGTGCATCCAATAGGTGTTTTGTGTCATTGGATGAACATTTAGGTCATTTTCGTCCTCGCTAAACTTAATCTTGTCGAATTAGGGTTTCTAACCAATCTTGTGCATCCAATAGGTGTTTTTGTGTCATTGGATGAACATTTAGGTCATTTTCGTCCTCCCAAGGGTTATGGTTGTCCAATTCGGGTTTTAATCCAATCTTGTGCATCCAATAGGTGTTTTGTGTCATTGGATGAACATTTAGGTCATTTTCGTCCTCGCTAAACTTAATCTTGTCGAATTAGGGTTTCTAACCAATCTTGTGCATCCAATAGGTGTTTTTGTGTCACTGGATGAACATTTAGGTCTTTTTCGTCCTCCATAGGCTTATGCTTGTCAAATTAGGGTTTCTAACCAATCTTGTGCATCCAATAGGTGTTTTTGTGTCATTGGATGAACAATTAGGTCATTTTCGTCGACCCTAGACTAATTCTTGTCCAATTAACGTTTCTAACCAATCTTGTGCATCCAATAGGTGTTTTGTGTCATTGGATGAACAAGTAGGTCATTTTCGTCCTCCCTAGGCTTATTCTTGTCCAATTCGGGTTTTAATCCAATCTTGTGCATCCAATAGGTGTTTTGTGTCATTGGATGAATATTTATGTCATTTTCGTCCTCCCTACACTTAATCTTGTCCAATTAGGGTTTCTAACCAATCTTGTGCGTCCAATAGGTGTTTTTGTGTCATTGGATGAACATTTAGGTCATTTTCGTCCTCCCTAGGCTTATGGTTGTCCAATTAGGGTTTCTAACCAATCTTGTGCATCCAATAGGTGTTCTGGTGTCATTGGATGAACAATTAGGTCATTTTCATCCTCGCTAAACTTAATCTTGTCCAATTAGGGTTTCTAACCAATCTTGTGCATCCAATAGGTGTTTTTGTGTCATTGGATGAACATTTAGGTCATTTTCGTCCTCCCTAGGCTTATGCTTGTCCAATTAGGGTTTCTAACCAATCTTATGCATCCAATAGGTGTTTTTGTGTCATTGGATGAACAATTTGTCATTTTGGTCCACCCTAGGTTAATTCTTGTCCAATTAGGGTTTTTAACCAATCTTGTGCATCCAATAGGTGTTTTGTGTCATTGGATGAACATTTAGGTCATTTTCGTCCTCCTTAGGCTAATTCTTGTCCAATTAGGGTTTCTAACCAATCTTGTGCATCCAATAAGTGTTTTTGTGTCATTGGATGAACATTTAGGTCATTTTCGTCCTCCCTAGGCTTATGCTCGTCCAATTAGGGTTTCTAACCAATCTTGTGCATCCAATAGGTGTCTTTGTGTCATTGGATGAACAATTTGTCATTTTCGTCCACCCTAGGCTAATTCTTGTCCAATTAGGGTTTTTAACCAATCTTGTGCATCCAATAGGTGTTTTGTGTCATTGGATGAACAATTAGGTCATTTTCGTCCTCCCTAGGCTTATACTTGTCAAATTAGGGTTTCTAACCAATCTTGTGCGTCCAATAGGTGTTTTTGTGTCATTGGAAGAATATTTAGGTCATAATCGTCCTCCCTACACTTAATCTTGTCCAATTAGTGTTTTTAACCAATCTTTTGCATCCAATAGGTGTTTTGTGTCATTGGATGAATATTTATGTCATTTTCGTCCTCCCTACACTTAATCTTGTCCAATTAGGGTTTCTAACCAATCTTGTTCGTCCTATAGGTGTTTTTGTGTCATTGGAAGAACAATTAGGTGATTTTCGTCCTCCCTAAGCTAATTCTTGTCCAATTAGGGTTTCTAACCAATCTTGTGCAATCAATAGGTGTTTTTGTGTCATTGGATGAACATATAGGTCTTTTTCTTCCTCCCTAAACTTAATCTTGTCCAATTAGGGTTTCTAACCAATCTTGTGCATCCAATAGGTGTTTTTGTGTCATTGGATGAACAATTAGGTCATTTTCGTCCTCCCTAGGCTAATTCTTGTCCAATTAGGGTTTCTAACCAATCTTGTGCATCCAATAGGTGTTTTGTGTCATTGAATGAACAAGTAGGTCATTTTAGTCCTCCCTAGTCTTATTCTTGTCCAATTAGGGTTTTAAACCAATCTTGTGCATCCAATAGGTGTTTTGTGTCATTGGATGAATATTTATGTCATTTTCGTCCTCCCTACACTTAATCTTGTCCAATTAGGGTTTCTAACCAATCTTGTGCGTCCAATAGGTGTTTTTGTGTCATTGGAAGAACAATTAGGTGATTTTCGTCCTCCCTAAGCTAATTCTTGTCCAATTAGGGTTTCTAACCAATCTTGTGCAATCAATAGGTGTTTTTGTGTCATTGGATGAACATATAGGTCTTTTTCTTCCTCCCTAAACTTAATCTTGTCCAATTAGGGTTTCTAACCAATCTTGTGCATCCAATAGGTGTTTTTGTGTCATTGGATGAACAATTAGGTCATTTTCGTCCTCCCTAGGCTAATTCTTGTCCAATTAGGGTTTCTAACCAATCTTGTGCATCCAATAGGTGTTTTGTGTCATTGGATGAACATTTAGGTCATTTTCGTCCTTCCTAAACTTAATCTTGTCCAATTAGGGTTTCTAGGCAATCTTGTGCATCTAATAGGTGTTTTTGTGTCATTGGAAGAACAATTAGGTGATTTTCGTCCTCCCTAAGCTAATTCTGGTCCAATTAGGGTTTCTAACCAATCTTGTGCATCCAATAGGTGTTTTTGTGTCATTGGATGAACATTTAGGTCTTTTTCGTCCTCCCTAAACTTAATCTTGTCCAATTAGGGTTTTTAACCAATCTTGTGCATCCAATTGGTGTTTTTGTGTCATTGGATGAACAATTAGGTCATTTTCGTCCTCCCTAGGCTAATTCTTGTCCAATTAGGGTTTCTAACCAATCTTGTGCATCCAATAGGTGTTTTGTGTCATTGGATGAACAATTAGGTCATTTTCGTCCTCCCAAGGCTAATTGTTGTCCAATTAAGGTTTTTAACCAATCTTGTGTATCCAATTGGTGTTTTGTGTCATTGGATGAACAATTAGGTCATTTTCGTCCTCCCTAGGCTAATTCTTGTCCAATTAGGGTTTCTAACCAATCTTGTGCATCCAATCGGTGTTTTGTGTCATTGGATGAACAATTAGGTCATTTTCGTCCTCCCTAGGCTAATTCTTGTCCAATTAGGGTTTTGAACCAATCTTGTGCATCCAATAGGTGTTTTGCGTCATTGGATGAACATTTAGGTCATTTTCGTCCTCCCTAAACTTAATCTTGTCCAATTAGGGTTTCTAACCAATCTTGTGCATCCAATAGGTGTTTTGTGTCATTGGATAAACATTTAGGTCATTTTCGTCCTCCCTAAACTTAATCTCTTCCAATTAAGGTTTCTAACCAATCTTGTGCATCCAATAGGTGTTTTTGTGTCATTGGATGAACAATTAGGTCATTTTCGTCCTCCCTAGGCTAATTCTTGTCCAATTAGGGTTTCTAACCAATCTTGTGCATCCAATAGGTGTTTTGTGTCATTGAATGAACAAGTAGGTCATTTTAGTCCTCCCTAGTCTTATTCTTGTCCAATTAGGGTTTTAAACCAATCTTGTGCATCCAATAGGTGTTTTGTGTCATTGGATGATCATTTAGGTCTTTTTCGTCCTCCCTAAACTTAATGTTGTCCTATTAGGGTTTCTAACCAATCTTGTGCATCCAATAGGTGTTTCGTCTCATTGCATGAACAATTAGGTCATTTTCGTCCTTCCTAGGCTTATTCTTGTCCAATTAGTGCTTCTAACCAATCTTGTGCATCCAATAGGTGTTTTTGTGTCATTGGAAGAATATTTAGGTCATTTTCGTCCTCCCTAGGCTAATTCTTGTCCAATTAGGGTTTCTAACGAATCTTGTGCATCCAATAGGTGTTTTGTGTCATTGGATGAACAAGTAGGTCATTTTAGTCCTCCCTAGGCTTATTCTTGTCCAATTAGGGTTTTTAACCAATCTTGTGCATCCAATAGGTGTTTTGTGTCATTCGATGAACATTTAGGTCTTTTTCGTCCTCCCTAAACTTAAGCTTGTCCAATTAGGGTTTCTAACCAATCTTTTGCATCCAATAGGTGTTTTTTCTCATTGCATGAACAATTAGGTCATTTTCGTCCTCGCTAGGCTTATTCTTGTCCAATTAGTGCTTCTAACCAATCTTGTGCATCCAATAGGTGTTTTTGTGTCATTGGAAGAATATTTAGGTCATTTTCGTCCTCCCTAGGCTAATTCTTGTCCAATTAGGGTTTCTAACGAATCTTGTGCATCCAATAGGTGTTTTGTGTCATTGGATGAACAAGTAAGTCATTTTCGTCCTCCCTAGGCTTATTCTTGTCCAATTAGGGTTTTTAACCAATCTTGTGCATCTTATAGGTGTTTTGTGTCATTGGCTGAACATTTAGGTCATTTTCGTGCTCGCTAAACTTAATCTTGTCCAATTAGGGTTTCTAACCAATCTTGTGCATCCAATAGTTGTTTTTGTGTCATTGGATGAACATTTAGGTCATTTTCATCCTCCCTAGGCTTATGCTTGTCCAATTAGGGTTTCTAACCAATCTTGTGCATCCAATAGGTGTTTTTGTGTCATTGGATGAACAATTTGTCATTTTCGTCCACCCTAGGCTAATTCTTGTCCAATTAGGGTTTTTAACCAATCTTTTGCATCCAATAGGTGTTTTGTGTCATTGGATGAACAATTAGGTCATTTTTGTCCTCCCTAGGCTTATACTTGTCAAATTAGGGTTTCTAACCAATCTTGTGCGTCCAATAGGTGTTTTTGTGTCATTGGAAGAATATTTAGGTCATAATCGTCCTCCCTATACTTAATCTTGTCCAATTAGGGTTTCTAACCAATCTTGTGCATCCAATAGGTGTTTTTGTGTCATTGGAAGAACAATTAGGTGATTTTCGTCCTCCCTAAGTTAATTCTTGTCCAATTAGGGTTTCTAACCAATCTTTTGCATCCAATAGGTGTTTTGTGTCATTGGATGAATATTTAGGTCATTTTCGTCCTCCCTACACTTAATCTTGTCCAATTAGGGTTTTTAACCAATCTTGTGCATCCAATAGGTGTTTTTGTGTCATTGGATGAACATTTAGGTCTTTTTCGTCCTCCCTAGGCTTATGCTTGTCCAATTAGGGTTTCTAACCAATCTTGTGCATCCAATAGGTGTTTTGTCTCATTGCATGAACAATTAGGTCATTTTCGTCCTCCCTAGGCTTATTCTTGTCCAATTAGTGCTTCTAACCAATCTTGTGCATCCAATAGGTGTTTTTGGGTCATTGGAAGAATATTTAGGTCATTTTCGTCCTCCCTAGGCTAATTCTTGTCCAATTAGGTTTTCTAACGAATCTTGTGCGTCCAATAGGTGTTTTGTGTCATTGGATGAACAAGTAGGTCATTTTCGTCCTCCCTAGGCTTATTCTTGTCCAATTAGGGTTTTTAACCAATCTTGTGCATCCAATATGTGTTTTGTGTCATTGGATGAACATTTAGGTAATTTTCATCCTCGCTAAACTTAATCTTGTCGAATTAGGGTTTCTAACCAATCTTGTGCGTCCAATAGGTGTTTTTGTGTAATTGGAAGAACAATTAGGTGATTTTCGTCCTCCCTAAGCTAATTCTTGTCCAATTAGGGTTTCTAACCAATCTTGTGCATCCAATAGGTGTTTTTGTGTCATTGGATGAACATTTAGGTCTTTTTCTTCCTCCCTAAACTTAATCTTGTCCAATTAGGGTTTCTAACCAATCTTGTGCATCCAATAGGTGTTTTTGTGTCATTGGATGAACAATTAGGTCATTTTCGTCCTCCCTAGGCTAATTCTTGTCCAATTAGGGTTTCTAACCAATCTTGTGCATCCAATAGGTGTTTTATGTCATTGAATGAACAAGTAGGTCATTTTAGTCCTCCCTAGTCTTATTCTTGTCCAATTAGGGTTTCTAACCAATCTTTTGCATCCAATAGGTGTTTTGTGTCATTGGATGAATATTTAGGTCATTTTCGTCCTCCCTACACTTAATCTTGTCCAATTAGGGTTTCTAACCAATCTTGTGCATCCAATAGGTGTTTTTGTGTCATTGGATGAACATTTAGGTCTTTTTCGTCCTCCCTAGGCTTATGCTTGTCCAATTAGGGTTTCTAACCAATCTTGTGCATCCAATAGGTGTTTTGTCTCATTGCATGAACAATTAGGTCATTTTCGTCCTCCCTAGGCTTATTCTTGTCCAATTAGTGCTTCTAACCAATCTTGTGCATCCAATAGGTGTTTTTGGGTCATTGGAAGAATATTTAGGTCATTTTCGTCCTCCCTAGGCTAATTCTTGTCCAATTAGGTTTTCTAACGAATCTTGTGCGTCCAATAGGTGTTTTGTGTCATTGGATGAACAAGTAGGTCATTTTCGTCCTCCCTAGGCTTATTCTTGTCCAATTAGGGTTTTTAACCAATCTTGTGCATCCAATAGGTGTTTTGTGTCATTGGATGAACATTTAGGTCATTTTTGTCCTCGCTAAACTTAATCTTGTCCAATTAGGGTTTCTAACCAATCTTGTGCATCCAATAGGTGTTTTTGTGTCATTGGATGAACATTTAGGTCATTTTCGTCCTCCCTAGGCTTATGCTTGTCCAATTAGGGTTTCTAACCAATCTTGTGCATCCAATAGGTGTTTTTGTGTCGTTGGAAGAACAATTAGGTGATTTTCGTCCTCCCTAAGCTAATTCTTGTCTAATTAGGGTTTCTAACCAATCTTTTGCATCCAATAGGTGTTTTGTGTCATTGGATGAATATTTAGGTCATTTTCGTCCTCCCTACACTTAATCTTGTCCAATTAAGGTTTCTAACCAATCTTGTGCATCCAATAGGTGTTTTTGTGTCATTGGATGAACATTTAGGTCTTTTTCGTCCTCCCTAAACTTAATCTTGTCCAATTACGGTTTCTAACCAATTTTGTGTATCCAATAGGTGTTTTTGTGTCATTGGATGAATAATTAGGTCATTTTCGTCCTCCCTAGGCTAATTCTTGTCCAATTAGGGTTGCTAACCAATCTTGTGCATGCAATAGGTGTTTTGTGTCATTGGATGAACAAGTAGGTCATTTTCGTCCTCCCTAGGCTTATTCTTGTCCAATTAGGGTTTTTAACCAATCTTGTGCATCCAATAGGTGTTTTGTGTCATTGGATGCACATTTAGGTCATTTTCGTCCTCGCTAAACTTAATCTTTTCCAATTAGGGTTTCTAACGAATCTTGTGCATCCAATAGGTGTTTTTGTGTCATTGGATGAACATTTAGGTCATTTTCGTCCTCCCTAGGCTTATGCTTGTCCAATTAGGGTTTCTAACCAATCTTGTGCATCCAATAGGTGTTTTGTGTCATTGGATGAACATTTAGGTCATTTTCGTCCACCCTAGGCTAATTCTTGTCCAATTAGGGTTTTTAACCAATCTTGTGCATCCAATAGGTGTTTTGTGTCATTGGATGAACATTTAGGTCATTTTCGTCCTTCCTAAACTTAATCTTGTCCAATTAGGGTTTCTAACCAATCTTGTGCATCCAATAGGTGTTTTTGTGTCGTTGGATGAACATTTAGGTCATTTTCGTCCTTGCTAAACTTAATCTTGTCCAATTAGGGTTTCTAACCAATCTTGTGCATCCAATAGGTGTTTTTGTGTCATTGGATGAACATTTAGGTCATTTTCGTCCTCCCTAGGCTTATGCTTGTCCAATTAGGGTTTCTAACCAATCTTGTGCATCCAATAGGTGTTTTTGTGTCATTGGATGAACATTTAGGTCTTTTTCGTCCTCCCTAAACTTAATCTTGTCTAATTACGGTTTCTAACCAATCTTGTGTATCCAATAGGTGTTTTTGTGTCATTGGATGAATAATTAGGTCATTTTCGTCCTCCCTAGGCTAATTCTTGTCCAATTAGGGTTGCTAACCAATCTTGTGCATGCAATAGGTGTGTTGTGTCATTGGATGAACAAGTAGGTCATTTTCGTCCTCCCTATGCTTAATCTTGTCCAATTAGGGTTTTTAACCAATCTTGTGCATCCAATAGGTATTTTTGTGTCATTGGATGAACAAGTAGGTCATTTTCGTCCTCCCTAGGCTTATTCTTGTCCAATTAGGGTTTTTAACCAATCTTGTGCATCCAATAGGTGTTTTGTGTCATTGGATGAACATTTAGGTCATTTTCGTCCTCGCTAAACTTAATCTTTTCCAATTAGGGTTTCTAACGAATCTTGTGCATCCAATAGGTGTTTTTGTGTCATTGGATGAATAATTAGGTCATTTTCGTCCTCCCTAGGCTAATTCTTGTCCAATTAGGGTTGCTAACCAATCTTGTGCATGCAATAGGTGTGTTGTGTCATTGGATGAACAAGTAGGTCATTTTCGTCCTCCCTATGCTTAATCTTGTCCAATTAGGGTTTTTAACCAATCTTGTGCATCCAATAGGTATTTTTGTGTCATTGGATGAACAAGTAGGTCATTTTCGTCCTCCCTAGGCTTATTCTTGTCCAATTAGGGTTTTTAACCAATCTTGTGCATCCAATAGGTGTTTTGTGTCATTGGATGAACATTTAGGTCATTTTCGTCCTCGCTAAACTTAATCTTGTCCAATTAGGGTTTCTAACCAATCTTGTGCATCCAATAGGTGTTTTTGTGTCATTGGATGAACATTTAGGTCATTTTCGTCCTCCCTAGGCTTATGCTTGTCGAATTAGGGTTTCTAACCAATCTTGTGCATCCAATAGGTGTTTTTGTGTCATTGGATGAACAATTAGGTCATTTTCGTCCTCCCTAGGCTAATTCTTGTCCAATTAGGGTTTCTAACCAATCTTGTGCATCCAATAGGTGTTTTGTGTCATTGAATGAACAAGTAGGTCATTTTAGTCCTCCCTAGTCTTATTCTTGTCCAATTAGGGTTTTAAACCAATCTTGTGCATCCAATAGGTGTTTTGTGTCATTGGATGAATATTTATGTCATTTTCGTCCTCCCTACACTTAATCTTGTCCAATTAGGGTTTCTAACCAATCTTGTGCGTCCAATAGGTGTTTTTGTGTCATTGGAAGAACAATTAGGTGATTTTCGTCCTCCCTAAGCTAATTCTTGTCCAATTAGGGTTTCTAACCAATCTTGTGCAATCAATAGGTGTTTTTGTGTCATTGGATGAACATATAGGTCTTTTTCTTCCTCCCTAAACTTAATCTTGTCCAATTAGGGTTTCTAACCAATCTTGTGCATCCAATAGGTGTTTTTGTGTCATTGGATGAACAATTAGGTCATTTTCGTCCTCCCTAGGCTAATTCTTGTCCAATTAGGGTTTCTAACCAATCTTGTGCATCCAATAGGTGTTTTGTGTCATTGAATGAACAAGTAGGTCATTTTAGTCCTCCATAGTCTTATTCTTGTCCAATTAGGGTTTTAAACCAATCTTGTGCATCCAATAGGTGTTTTGTGTCATTGGATGATCATTTAGGTCTTTTTCGTCCTCCCTAAACTTAATGTTGTCCAATTAGGGTTTCTAACCAATCTTGTGCATCCAATAGGTGTTTTGTCTCATTGCATGAACAATTAGGTCATTTTCGTCCTTCCTAGGCTTATTCTTGTCCAATTAGTGCTTCTAACCAATCTTGTGCATCCAATAGGTGTTTTTGTGTCATTGGAAGAATATTTAGGTCATTTTCGTCCTCCCTAGGCTAATTCTTGTCCAATTAGGGTTTTTAACCAATCTTGTGCATCCAATAGGTGTTTTGTGTCATTGGATGAACATTTAGGTCATTTTCGTCCTCCCTAAACTTAATCTTGTCCAATTAGGGTTTTTAACCAATCTTGTGCATCCAATAGGTGTTTTGTGTCATTGGATGAACATTTTAGGTCATTTTCGTCCTCCCTAAACTTAATCTTGTCCAATTAGGGTTTCTAACCAATATTGTGCATCCAATAGGTGTTTTTGTATCATTGGATGAATATTTATGTCATTTTCGTCCTCCTTACACTTAATCTTGTCCAATTAGGGTTTTTAACCAATCTTGTGCATCCAATAGGTGTTTTGTGTCATTGGATGAACATTTAGGTCATTTTCGTCCTCCCTACACTTAATCTTGTCCAATTAGGGTTTCTAACCAATCTTGTGCATCCAATAGTGGTTTTTGTGTCATTGGATGAACATTTATGTCATTTTCGTCCTCCCTAAACTTAGTCTTGTCCAATTAGGGTTTCTAACCAATCTTTTGCATCCAATAGGTGTTTTTGTGTCATTGGATGAACAATTAGGTCATTTTCGTCCTCCCTAGGCTAATTCTTGTCCAATTAGGGTTTCTAACCAATCTTGTGCATCCAATAGGTGTTTTTGTGTCATTGGATGAACATTTAGGTCTTTTTCGTCCTCCCTAAACTTAATCTTGTCCAATTAGGGTTTCTAAACAATCTTGTGCATCCAATAGGTGTTTTTATGTCATTGGATGAACATTTAGGTCATTTTCGTCCTTCCTAAACTTAATCTTGTCCAATTAGGGTTTCTAACCAATCTTGTGCATCCAATAGGTATTTTGTGTCATTGGAAGAACAATTAGGTGATTTTTGTCCTCCCTAAGCTAATTCTTGTCCAATTAGTGCTTCGAACCAATCTTGTGCATCCAATAGGTGTTTTTGTATCATTGGAAGAATATGTAGGTCATTTTCGTCCTCCCTAGGCTAATTCTTGTCGAATTAGGGTTTTTAACCAATCTTGTGCATCCAATAGTTGTTTTTGTGTCATTGGATGAACATTTAGGTCATTTTCGTCCTCCCTAGGCTTATGCTTGTCCAATTAGGGTTTCTAACCAATCTTGTGCATCCAATAGGTGTCTTTGTGTCATTGGATGAACAATTTGTCATTTTCGTCCACCCTAGGCTAATTCTTGTCCAATTAGGGTTTTTAACCAATCTTGTGCATCCAATAGGTGTTTTGTGTCATTGGATGAACAATTAGGTCATTTTCGTCCTCCCTAGGCTTATACTTGTCAAATTAGGGTTTCTAACCAATCTTGTGCGTCCAATAGGTGTTTTTGTGTCATTGGAAGAATATTTACGTCATAATCGTCCTCCCTACACTTAATCTTGTCCAATTAGTGTTTTTAACCAATCTTTTGCATCCAATAGGTGTTTTGTGTCATTGGATGAATATTTATGTCATTTTCGTCCTCCCTACACTTAATCTTGTCCAATTAGGGTTTCTAACCAATCTTGTGCGTCCAATAGGTGTTTTTGTGTCATTGGAAGAACAATTAGGTGATTTTCGTCCTCCCTAAGCTAATTCTTGTCCAATTAGGGTTTCTAACCAATCTTGTGCAATCAATAGGTGTTTTTGTGTCATTGGATGAACATATAGGTCTTTTTCTTCCTCCCTAAACTTAATCTTGTCCAATTAGGGTTTCTAACCAATCTTGTGCATCCAATAGGTGTTTTTGTGTCATTGGATGAACAATTAGGTCATTTTCGTCCTCCCTAGGCTAATTCTTGTCCAATTAGGGTTTCTACCCAATCTTGTGCATCCAATAGGTGTTTTGTGTCATTGAATGAACAAGTAGGTCATTTTAGTCCTCCCTAGTCTTATTCTTGTCCAATTAGGGTTTTAAACCAATCTTGTGCATCCAATAGGTGTTTTGTGTCATTGGATGATCATTTAGGTCTTTTTCGTCCTCCCTAAACTTAATGTTGTCCAATTAGGGTTTCTAACCAATCTTGTGCATCCAATAGGTGTTTTGTCTCATTGCATGAAGAATTAGGTCATTTTCGTCCTCCCTAGGCTTATTCTTGTCCAATTAGTGCTTCTAACCAATCTTGTGCATCCAATAGGTGTTTTTGTGTCATTGGAAGAATATTTAGGTCATTTTCGTCCTCCCTAGGCTAATTCTTGTCCAATTAGGGTTTCTAACGAATCTTGTGCATCCAATAGGTGTTTTGTGTCATTGGATGAACAAGTAGGTCATTTTCGTCCTCCCTAGGCTTATTCTTGTCCAATTAAGGTTTTTAACCATTCTTGTGCACCCAATAGGTGTTTTGTGTCATTGGATGAACATTTAGGTCATTTTCGTCCTCGCTAAACTTAATCTTGTCCAATTAGGGTTTCTAACCAATCTTGTGCATCCAATAGGTGTTTTTGTGTCATTGGATGAACATTTAGGTCATTTTCGTCCTCCCTAGGCTTATGCTTGTCCAATTAGGGTTTCTAACCAATCTTGTGCATCCAATAGGTGTCTTTGTGTCATTGGATGAACAATTTGTCATTTTCGTCCACCCTAGGCTAATTCTTGTCCAATTAGGGTTTTTAACCAATCTTGTGCATCCAATAGGTGTTTTGTGTCATTGGATGAACAATTAGGTCATTTTCGTCCTCCCTAGGATTATACTTGTCAAATTAGGGTTTCTAACCAATCTTGTGCGTCCAATAGGTGTTTTTGTGTCATTGGAAATATATTTAGGTCATAATCGTCCTCCCTACACTTAATCTTGTCCAATTAGTGTTTTTAACCAATCTTGTGCATCCAATAGGTGTTTTGTGTCATTGGATGAACATTTAGGTCATTTTCGTCCTTCCTAAACTTAATCTTGTCCAATTAGGGTTTCTAAGCAATCTTGTGCATCCAATAGGTGTTTTTGTGTCATTGGATGAACAATTAGGTGATTTTCGTCCTCCCTAAGCTAATTCTTGTCCAATTAGGGTTTCTAAGCAATCTTGTGCATCCAATAGGTGTTTTTGTGTCATTGGATGAACATATAGGTCTTTTTCTTCCTCCCTAAACTTAATCTTGTCCAATTAGGGTTTCTAACCAATCTTGTGCATCCAATAGGTGTTTTTGTGTCATTGGATGAACAATTAGGTCATTTTCGTCCTCCCTAGGCTAATTCTTGTCCAATTAGGGTTTCTAACCAATCTTGTGCATCCAATAGGTGTTTTGTGTCATTGAATGAACAAGTAGGTCATTTTAGTCCTCCCTAGTCTTATTCTTGTCCAATTAGGGTTTTAAACCAATCTTGTGCGTCTAATAGGTGTTTTGTGCCATTAGATGAACATTTAGGTCTTTTTCGTCCTCGCTAAACTTAATCTTGTCCAATTAGGGTTTCTAACCAATCTTGTGCATCCAATAGGTGTTTTTGTGTCATTGGATGAACATTTAGGTCATTTTCGTCCTCCCTAGGCTTATGCTTGTCCAATTAGGGTTTCTAACCAATCTTGTGCATCCAATAGGTGTCTTTGTGTCATTGGATGAACAATTTGTCATTTTCGTCCACCCTAGGCTAATTCTTGTCCAATTAGGGTTTTTAACCAATCTTGTGCATCCAATAGGTGTTTTGTGTCATTGGATGAACAATTAGGTCATTTTCGTCCTCCCTAGGCTTATACTTGTCAAATTAGGGTTTCTAACCAATCTTGTGCGTCCAATAGGTGTTTTTGTGTCATTGGAAGAATATTTAGGTCATAATCGTCCTCCCTACACTTAATCTTGTCCAATTAGTGTTTTTAACCAATCTTTTGCATCCAATAGGTGTTTTGTGTCATTGGATGAATATTTATGTCATTTTCGTCCTCCCTACACTTAATCTTGTCCAATTAGGGTTTCTAACCAATCTTGTTCGTCCTATAGGTGTTTTTGTGTCATTGGAAGAACAATTAGGTGATTTTCGTCCTCCCTAAGCTAATTCTTGTCCAATTAGGGTTTCTAACCAATCTTGTGCAATCAATAGGTGTTTTTGTGTCATTGGATGAACATATAGGTCTTTTTCTTCCTCCCTAAACTTAATCTTGTCCAATTAGGGTTTCTAACCAATCTTGTGCATCCAATAGGTGTTTTTGTGTCATTGGATGAACAATTAGGTCATTTTCGTCCTCCCTAGGCTAATTCTTGTCCAATTAGGGTTTCTAACCAATCTTGTGCATCCAATAGGTGTTTTGTGTCATTGAATGAACAAGTAGGTCATTTTAGTCCTCCCTAGTCTTATTCTTGTCCAATTAGGGTTTTAAACCAATCTTGTGCATCCAATAGGTGTTTTGTATCATTGGATGATCATTTAGGTCTTTTTCGTCCTCCCTAAACTTAATGTTGTCCAATTAGGGTTTCTAACCAATCTTGTGCATCCAATAGGTGTTTTGTCTCATTGCATGAACAATTAGGTCATTTTCGTCCTTCCTAGGCTTATTCTTGTCCAATTAGTGCTTCTAACCAATCTTGTGCATCCAATAGGTGTTTTTGTGTCATTGGAAGAATATTTAGGTCATTTTCGTCCTCCCTAGGCTAATTCTTGTCCAATTAGGGTTTCTAACGAATCTTGTGCATCCAATAGGTGTTTTGTGTCATTGGATGAACAAGTAGGTCATTTTCGTCCTCCCTAGGCTTATTCTTGTCCAATTAAGGTTTTTAACCAATCTTGTGCACCCAATAGGTGTTTTGTGTCATTGGATGAACATTTAGGTCATTTTCGTCCTCCCTAAACTTAATGTTGTCCAATTAGGGTTTCTAACCAATCTTGTGCATCCAATAGGTGTTTTGTCTCATTGCATGAACAATTAGGTCATTTTCGTCCTTCCTAGGCTTATTCTTGTCCAATTAGTGCTTCTAACCAATCTTGTGCATCCAATAGGTGTTTTTGTGTCATTGGAAGAACAATTAGGTCATTTTCGTCCTCCCTAGGCTAATTCTTGTCCAATTAGGGTTTCTAACCAATCTTGTGCATCCAATAGGTGTTTTGTGTCATTGAATGAACAAGTAGGTCATTTTAGTCCTCCCTAGTCTTATTCTTGTCCAATTAGGGTTTTAAACCAATCTTGTGCATCCAATAGGTGTTTTGTGTCATTGGATGATCATTTAGGTCTTTTTCGTCCTCCCTAAACTTAATGTTGTCCAATTAGGGTTTCTAACCAATCTTGTGCATCCAAAAGGTGTTTTGTCTCATTGCATGAACAATTAGGTCATTTTCGTCCTTCCTAGGCTTATTCTTGTCCAATTAGTGCTTCTAACCAATCTTGTGCATCCAATAGGTGTTTTTGTGTCATTGGAAGAATATTTAGGTCATTTTCGTCCTTCCTAGGCTAATTCTTGTCCAATTAGGGTTTCTAACGAATCTTGTGCATCCAATAGGTGTTTTGTGTCATTGGATGAACAAGTAGGTCATTTTCGTCCTCCCTAGGCTTATTCTTGTGCAATTAGGGTTTTTAACCAATCTTGTGCATCCAATAGGTGTTTTGTGTCATTGGATGAACATTTAGGTCATTTTCGTCCTCGCTAAACTTAATCTTGTCCAATTAGGGTTTCTAACCAATCTTGTGCATTCAATAGGTGTTTTTGTGTCATTGGATGAACATTTAGGTCATTTTCGTCCTCCCTAGGCTTATGCTTGTCCAATTAGGGTTTCTAACCAATCTTGTGCATCCAATAGGTGTCTTTGTGTCATTGGATGAACAATTTGTCATTTTCGTCCACCCTAGGGTAATTCTTGTCCAATTAGGGTTTTTAACCAATCTTGTGCTTCCAATAGGTGTTTTGTGTCATTGGATGAACAATTAGGTCATTTTCGTCCTCCCTAGGCTTATACTTGTCAAATTAGGGTTTCTAACCAATCTTGTGCGTCCAATAGGTGTTTTTGTGTCATTGGAAGAATATTTAGGTCATAATCGTCCTCCCTACACTTAATCTTGTCCAATTAGGGTTTTTAACCAATCTTGTGCATCCAATAGGTGTTTTGTGTCATTGGATGAACATTTAGGTCATTTTCGTCCTTCATAAACTTAATCTTGTCCAATTAGGGTTTCTAACCAATCTTGTGCATCCAATAGGTGTTTTTGTGTCATTGGAAGAACAATTAGGTGATTTTCGTCCTCCCTAAGCTAATTCTTGTCCAATTAGGGTTTCTAACCAATCTTGTGCATCCAATAGGTGTTTTTGTGTCATTGGATGAACATTTAGGTCATTTTCGTCCTCGCTAAACTTAATCTTGTCCAATTAGGGTTTCTAACCAATCTTTTGCATCCAATAGGTGTTTTGTGTCATTGGATGAACATTTAGGTCTTTTTCGTCCTCCCTAAACTTAATCTGGTCCGATTAGGGTTTCTAACCAATCTTGTGCATCCAATAGGTGTTTTTGTGTCATTGGATGAATAATTAGGTCATTTTCGTCCTCCCTAGGCTAATTCTTGTCCAATTAGGGTTTCTAACCAATCTTGTGCATCCAATAGGTGTTTTGTGTCATTGGATGAACAAGTAGGTCATTTTAGTCCTCCCTAGTCTTATTCTTGTCCAATTAGGGTTTTAAACCAATCTTGTGCATCCAATAGGTGTTTTGTGTCATTGGATGAACATTTAGGTCTTTTTCGTCCTCCCTAAACTTAATGTTGTCGAATTAGGGTTTCTAACCAATCTTGTGCATCCAATAGGTGTTTTGTCTCATTGCATGAACAATTAGGTCATTTTCTTCCTCCCTAGGCTCATTCTTGTCCAATTAGTGCTTCTAACCAATCTTGTGCATCCAATAGGTGTTTTTGTGTCATTGGAAGAATATTTAGGTCATTTTCGTCCTCCCTAGGCTAATTCTTGTCCAATTAGGGTTTCTAACCAATCTTGTGCATCCAATAGGTGTTTTGTGTCATTGAATGAACAAGTAGGTCATTTTAGTCCTCCCTAGTCTTATTCTTGTCCAATTAGGGTTTTAAACCAATCTTGTGCATCCAATAGGTGTTTTGTGTCATTGGATGATCATTTAGGTCTTTTTCGTCCTCCCTAAACTTAATGTTGTCCAATTAGGGTTTCTAACCAATCTTGTGCATCCAATAGGTGTTTTGTCTCATTGCATGAACAATTAGGTCATTTTCGTCCTTCCTAGGCTTATTCTTGTCCAATTAGTGCTTCTAACCAATCTTGTGCATCCAATAGGTGTTTTTGTGTCATTGGAAGAATATTTAGGTCATTTTCGTCCTTCCTAGGCTAATTCTTGTCCAATTAGGGTTTCTAACGAATCTTGTGCATCCATTAGGTGTTTTGTGTCATTGGATGAACAAGTAGGTCATTTTCGTCCTCCCTAGGCTTATTCTTGTGCAATTAGGGTTTTTAACCAATCTTGTGCATCCAATAGGTGTTTTGTGTCATTGGATGAACATTTAGGTCATTTTCGTCCTCGCTAAACTTAATCTTGTCCAATTAGGGTTTCTAACCAATCTTGTGCATCCAATAGGTGTTTTTGTGTCATTGGATGAACATTTAGGTCATTTTCGTCCTCCCTAGGCTTATGCTTGTCCAATTAGGGTTTCTAACCAATCTTGTGCATCCAATAGGTGTCTTTGTGTCATTGGATGAACAATTTGTCATTTTCGTCCACCCTAGGCTAATTCTTGTCCAATTAGGGTTTTTAACCAATCTTGTGCATCCAATAGGTGTTTTGTGTCATTGGATGAACAATTAGGTCATTTTCGTCCTCCCTAGGATTATACTTGTCAAATTAGGGTTTCTAACCAATCTTGTGCGTCCAATAGGTGTTTTTGTGTCATTGGAAATATATTTAGGTCATAATCGTCCTCCCTACACTTAATCTTGTCCAATTAGTGTTTTTAACCAATCTTGTGCATCCAATAGGTGTTTTGTGTCATTGGATGAACATTTAGGTCATTTTCGTCCTTCCTAAACTTAATCTTGTCCAATTAGGGTTTCTAAGCAATCTTGTGCATCCAATAGGTGTTTTTGTGTCATTGGAAGAACAATTAGGTGATTTTCGTCCTCCCTAAGCTAATTCTTGTCCAATTAGGGTTTCTAACCAATCTTGTGCATCCAATAGGTGTTTTTGTGTCATTGGATGAACATTTAGGTCTTTTTCTTCCTCCCTAAACTTAATCTTGTCCAATTAGGGTTTCTAACCAATCTTGTGCATCCAATAGGTGTTTTTGTGTCATTGGATGAACAATTAGGTCATTTTCGTCCTCCCTAGGCTAATTCTTGTCCAATTAGGGTTTCTAACCAATCTTGTGCATCCAATAGGTGTTTTGTGTCATTGAATGAACAAGTAGGTCATTTTAGTCCTCCCTAGTCTTATTCTTGTCCAATTAGGGTTTTAAACCAATCTTGTGCATCCAATAGGTGTTTTGTGTCATTGGACGATCATTTAGGTCTTTTTCGTCCTCCCTAAACTTAATGTTGTCCAATTAGGGTTTCTAACCAATCTTGTGCATCCAATAGGTGTTTTGTCTCATTGCATGAACAATTAGGTCATTTTCGTCCTTCCTAGGCTTATTCTTGTCCAATTAGTGCTTCTAACCAATCTTGTGCATCCAATAGGTGTTTTTGTGTCATTGGAAGAATATTTAGGTCATTTTCGTCCTCCCTAGGCTAATTCTTGTCCAATTAGGGTTTCTAACGAATCTTGTGCATCCAATAGGTATTTTGTGTCATTGGATGAACAAGTAGGTCATTTTCGTCCTCCCTAGGCTTATTCTTGTCCAATTAAGGTTTTTAACCAATCTTGTGCACCCAATAGGTGTTTTGTGTCATTGGATGAACATTTAGGTCATTTTTGTCCTCGCTAAACTTAATCTTGTCCAATTAGGGTTTCTAACCAATCTTGTGCATCCAATAGGTGTTTTTGTGTCATTGGATGAACATTTAGGTCATTTTCGTCCTCCCTAGGCTTATGCTTGTCCAATTAGGGTTTCTAACCAATCTTGTGCATCCAATAGGTGTCTTTGTGTCATTGGATGAACAATTTGTCATTTTCGTCCACCCTAGGGTAATTCTTGTCCAATTAGGGTTTTTAACCAATCTTGTGCTTCCAATAGGTGTTTTGTGTCATTGGATGAACAATTAGGTCATTTTCGTCCTCCCTAGGCTTATACTTGTCAAATTAGGGTTTCTAACCAATCTTGTGCGTCCAATAGGTGTTTTTGTGTCATTGGAAGAATATTTAGGTCATAATCGTCCTCCCTACACTTAATCTTGTCCAATTAGGGTTTTTAACCAATCTTGTGCATCCAATAGGTGTTTTGTGTCATTGGATGAACATTTAGGTCATTTTCGTCCTTCATAAACTTAATCTTGTCCAATTAGGGTTTCTAACCAATCTTGTGCATCCAATAGGTGTTTTTGTGTCATTGGAAGAACAATTAGGTGATTTTCGTCCTCCCTAAGCTAATTCTTGTCCAATTAGGGTTTCTAACCAATCTTGTGCATCCAATAGGTGTTTTTGTGTCATTGGATGAACGTTTAGGTCATTTTCGTCCTCGCTAAACTTAATCTTGTCCAATTAGGGTTTCTAACCAATCTTTTGCATCCAATAGGTGTTTTGTGTCATTGGATGAACATTTAGGTCTTTTTCGTCGTCCCTAAACTTAATCTGGTCCGATTAGGGTTTCTAACCAAGCTTGTGCATCCAATAGGTGTCTTTGTGTCATTGGATGAACAATTTGTCATTTTCGTCCACCCTAGGCTAATTCTTGTCCAATTAGGGTTTTTAACCAATCTTGTGCATCCAATAGGTGTTTTGTGTCATTGAATGAACAAGTAGGTCATTTTAGTCCTCCCTAGTCTTATTCTTGTCCAATTAGGGTTTTAAACCAATCTTGTGCGTCCAATAGGTGTTTTGTGCCATTAGATGAACATTTAGGTCTTTTTCGTCCTCCCTAAACTTAATGTTGTCCAATTAGGGTTTCTAACCAATCTTGTGCATCCAATAGGTGTTTTGTCTCATTGCATGAAGAATTAGGTCATTTTCGTCCTCCCTAGGCTTATTCTTGTCCAATTAGTGCTTCTAACCAATCTTGTGCATCCAATAGGTGTTTTTGTGTCATTGGAAGAATATTTAGGTCATTTTCGTCCTCCCTAGGCTAATTCTTGTCCAATTAGGGTTTCTAACGAATCTTGTGCATCCAATAGGTATTTTGTGTCATTGGATGAACAACTAGGTCATTTTCGTCCTCCCTAGGCTTATTCTTGTCCAATTAAGGTTTTTAACCAATCTTGTGCACCCAATAGGTGTTTTGTGTCATTGGATGAACATTTAGGTCATTTTCGTCCTCGCTAAACTTAATCTTGTCCAATTAGGGTTTCTAACCAATCTTGTGCATCCAATAGGTGTTTTTGTGTCATTGGATGAACATTTAGGTCATTTTCGTCCTCCCTAGGCTTATGCTTGTCCAATTAGGGTTTCTTACCAATCTTGTGCATCCAATAGGTGTTTTTGTGTCATTGGATGAACAATTAGGTCATTTTTGTCCACCCTAGGCTAATTCTTGTCCAATTAGGGTTTTTAACCAATCTTGTGCATCCAATAGGTGTTTTGTGTCATTGGATGAACAATTAGGTCATTTTCGTCCTCCCTAGGCATATTCTTGTCAAATTAGGGTTTCTAACCAATCTTGTGCATCCAATAGGTGTTTTTGTGTCATTGGAAGAATATTTAGGTCATAATCGTCCTCCCTAAACTTAATCTTGTCCAATTAGGGTTTCTAACCAATCTTGTGCATCCAATAGGTGTTTTTGTGTCATTGGATGAACATTTAGGTCATTTTCGTCCTCCCTAGGCTTATGCTTGTCCAATTAGGGTTTCTAACCAATCTTGTGCATCCAATAGGTGTCTTTGTGTCATTGGATGAACAATTTGTCATTTTCGTCCACCCTAGGCTAATTCTTGTCCAATTAGGGTTTTTAACCAATCTTGTGCATCCAATAGGTGTTTTGTGTCATTGGATGAACAATTAGGTCATTTTCGTCCTCCCTAGGCTTATACTTGTCAAATTAGGGTTTCTAACCAATCTTGTGCGTCCAATAGGTGTTTTTGTGTCATTGGAAGAATATTTACGTCATAATCGTCCTCCCTACACTTAATCTTGTCCAATTAGTGTTTTTAACCAATCTTTTGCATCCAATAGGTGTTTTGTGTCATTGGATGAATATTTATGTCATTTTCGTCCTCCCTACACTTAATCTTGTCCAATTAGGGTTTCTAACCAATCTTGTGCGTCCAATAGGTGTTTTTGTGTCATTGGAAGAACAATTAGGTGATTTTCGTCCTCCCTAAGCTAATTCTTGTCCAATTAGGGTTTCTAACCAATCTTGTGCAATCAATAGGTGTTTTTGTGTCATTGGATGAACATATAGGTCTTTTTCTTCCTCCCTAAACTTAATCTTGTCCAATTAGGGTTTCTAACCAATCTTGTGCATCCAATAGGTGTTTTTGTGTCATTGGATGAACAATTAGGTCATTTTCGTCCTCCCTAGGCTAATTCTTGTCCAATTAGGGTTTCTAACCAATCTTGTGCATCCAATAGGTGTTTTGTGTCATTGAATGAACAAGTAGGTCATTTTAGTCCTCCCTAGTCTTATTCTTGTCCAATTAGGGTTTTAAACCAATCTTGTGCGTCTAATAGGTGTTTTGTGCCATTAGATGAACATTTAGGTCTTTTTCGTCCTCGCTAAACTTAATCTTGTCCAATTAGGGTTTCTAACCAATCTTGTGCATCCAATAGGTGTTTTTGTGTCATTGGATGAACATTTAGGTCATTTTCGTCCTCCCTAGGCTTATGCTTGTCCAATTAGGGTTTCTAACCAATCTTGTGCATCCAATAGGTGTCTTTGTGTCATTGGATGAACAATTTGTCATTTTCGTCCACCCTAGGCTAATTCTTGTCCAATTAGGGTTTTTAACCAATCTTGTGCATCCAATAGGTGTTTTGTGTCATTGGATGAACAATTAGATCATTTTCGTCCTCCCTAGGATTATACTTGTCAAATTAGGGTTTCTAACCAATCTTGTGCGTCCAATAGGTGTTTTTGTGTCATTGGAAATATATTTAGGTCATAATCGTCCTCCCTACACTTAATCTTGTCCAATTAGTGTTTTTAACCAATCTTGTGCATCCAATAGGTGTTTTGTGTCATTGGATGAACATTTAGGTCATTTTCGTCCTTCCTAAACTTAATCTTGTCCAATTAGGGTTTCTAACCAATCTTGTGCATCCAATAGGTGTTTTTGTGTCATTGGATGAACATTTAGGTCTTTTTCGTCCTCCCTAAACTTAATCTTGTCCAATTAGGGTTTCTAAACAATCTTGTGCATCCAATAGGTGTTTTTATGTCATTGGATGAACATTTAGGTCATTTTCGTCCTTCCTAAACTTAATCTTGTCCAATTAGGGTTTCTAACCAATCTTGTGCATCCAATAGGTATTTTGTGTCATTGGAAGAACAATTAGGTGATTTTTGTCCTCCCTAAGCTAATTCTTGTCCAATTAGTGCTTCTAACCAATCTTGTGCATCCAATAGGTGTTTTTGTGTCATTGGAAGAATATTTAGGTCATTTTTGTCCTCCCTAGGCTAATTCTTGTCCAATTAGGGTTTCTAACGAATCTTGTGCATCCAATAGTTGTTTTTGTGTCATTGGATGAACATTTAGGTCATTTTCGTCCTCCCTAGGCTTATGCTTGTCCAATTAGGGTTTCTAACCAATCTTGTGTGTCCAATAGGTGTTTTTGTGTCATTGGAAGAATATTTAGGTCATAATCGTCCTCCCTACACTTAATCTTGTCAAATTAGGGTTTTTAACCAATGTTGTGCATCCAATAGGTGTTTTGTGTCATTGGATGAACATTTAGGTCAATTTCGTCCTTCCTAAACTTAATCTTGTCCAATTAGGGTTTCTAACCAATCTTGTGCATCCAATAGGTGTTTTTGTGTCATGGGAAGAACAATTAGGTGATTTTCGTCCTCCATAAGCTAATTCTTGTCCAATTAGGGTTTCTAACCAATCTTTTGCATCCAATAGGTGTTTTTGTGTCATTGGATGAACATTTAGGTCTTTTTCGTCCTACCTAAACTTAATCTTGTCCAATTAGGGTTTCTAAACAATCTTGTGCATGCAATAGGTGTTTTTATGTCATTGGATGAACAATTAGGTCATTTTCGTCCTCCCTAGGCTAATTCTTGTCCAATTAGGGTTTCTAACCAATCTTGTGAATCCAATAGGTGTTTTGTGTCATTGGATGAACAAGTAGGTCATTTTAGTCCTCCCTAGGCTTATTCTTGTCCAATTAGGGTTTTAAACCAATCTTGTGCATCCAATAGGTGTTTTGTGTCATTGGATGAACATTTAGGTCTTTTTCGTCCTCCCTAAACTTAAGCTTGTCCAATTAGGGTTTCTAACCAATCTTTTGCATCCAATAGGTGTTTTTTCTCATTGCATGAACAATTAGGTCATTTTCGTCCTCCCTAGGCTTATTCTTGTCCAATTAGTGCTTCTAACCAATCTTGTGCATCCAATAGGTATTGTGTCATTGGAAGAACAATTAGGTGATTTTTGTCCTCCCTAAGCTAATTCTTGTCCAATTAGTGCTTCTAACCAATCTTGTGCATCCAATAGGTGTTTTTGTGTCATTGGAAGAATATGTAGGTGATTTTCGTCCTCCCTAGGCTAATTCTTGTCGAATTAGGGTTTCTAACCAATCTTGTGCATCCAATAGTTGTTTTTGTGTCATTGGATGAACATTTAGGTCATTTTCGTCCTCCCTAGGCTTATGCTTGTCCAATTAGGGTTTCTAACCAATCTTGTGCATCCAATAGGTGTTTTTATGTCATTGGATGAACATTTAGGTCATTTTCGTCCTTCCTAAACTTAATCTTGTCCAATTAGGGTTTCTAACCAATCTTGTGCATCCAATAGGTATTTTGTGTCATTGGAAGAACAATTAGGTGATTTTTGTCCTCCCTAAGCTAATTCTTGTCCAATTAGTGCTTCTAACCAATCTTGTGCATCCAATAGGTGTTTTTGTGTCATTGGAAGAATATTTAGGTCATTTTTGTCCTCCCTAGGCTAATTCTTGTCCAATTAGGGTATCTAACCAATCTTGTGCATCCAATAGTTGTTTTTGTGTCATTGGATGAACATTTAGGTCATTTTCGTCCTCCTTAGGCTTATGCTTGTCCAATTAGGGTTTCTAACCAATCTTGTGCATCCAATAGGTGTCTTTGTGTCATTGGATGAACAATTTGTCATTTTCGTCCAACCTAGGCTAATTCTTGTCCAATTAGGGTTTTTAACCAATCTTGTGCATCCAATAGGTGTTTTGTGTCATTGGATGAACAATTAGGTCATTTTCGTCCTCCCTAGGCTTATACTTGTCAAATTAGGGTTTCTAACCAATCTTGTGTGTCCAATAGGTGTTTTTGTGTCATTGGAAGAATATTTAGGTCATAATCGTCCTCCCTACACTTAATCTTGTCCAATTAGGGATTTTAACCAATGTTGTGCATCCAATAGGTGTTTTGTGTCATTGGATGAACATTTAGGTCATTTTCGTCCTTCCTAAACTTAATCTTGTCCAATTAGGGTTTCTAACCAATCTTGTGCTTCCAATAGGTGTTTTTGTGTCATTGGAAGAACAATTAGGTCATTTTCGTCCTCCATAAGCTAATTCTTGTCCAATTAGGGTTTCTAACCAATTTTTTGCATCCAATAGGTGTTTTGTGTCATTGGATGAATATTTAGGTCATTTTCGTCCTCCCTACACTTAATCTTGTCCAATTAGGGTTTCTAACCAATCTTGTGCATCCAATAGGTGTTTTTGTGTCATTGGATGAACATTTAGGTCATTTTCGTCCTCCCTAGGCTTATGCTTGTCCAATTAGGGTTTCTAACCAATCTTGTGCATCCAATAGGTGTTTTGTGTCATTGGATGAACAATTAGGTCATTTTCGTCCTCCCTAGGCTTATACTTGTCAAATTAGGGTTTCTAACCAATCTTGTGCATCCAATAGGTGTTTTTGTGTCATTGGAAGAATATTTAGGTCATAATCGTCCTCCCTACACTTAATCTTGTCCAATTAGGGTTTTTAACCAATCTTGTGCATCCAATAGGTGTTTTGTGTCATTGGATGAACATTTAGGTCATTTTCGTCCTTCCTAAACTTAATCTTGTCCAATTAGGGTTTCTAACCAATCTTGTGCATCCAATAGGTGTTTTTGTGTCATTGGAAGAACAATTAGATGATTTTCGTCCTCCCTAAGCTAATTCTTGTCCAATTAGGGTTTCTAACCAATCTTTTGTATCCAATAGGTGTTTTGTGTCATTGGATGAATATTTAGGTCATTTTCGTCCTCCCTACACTTAATCTTGTCCAATTAGGGTTTCTAACCAATCTTGTGCATCCTATAGGTGTTTTTGTGTCATTGGGTGAACAATTAGGTCATTTTCGTCCTCCCTGGGCTAATTCTTGTCCAATTAGGGTTTCTAACCATTCTTGTGCATCCAATAGGTGTTTTTGTGCATTGGATGAACAAGTAGGTCATTTTCGTCCTCCCTAGGCTTATTCTTGTCCAATTAGGGATTTTAACCAATCTTGTGCATCCAATAGGTGTTTTGTGTCATTGGATGAACATTTAGGTCATTTTCGTCCTCGCTAAACTTAATCTTGTCCAATTAGGGTTTCTAACCAATCTTGTGCATCCAATAGGTGTTTTTGTGTCATTGGATGAACATTTAGGTCATTTTCGTCCTCCCTAGGCTAATTCTTGTCCAATTAGGGTTTCTAACCAATCTTGTGCATGCAATAGGTGTTTTGTGTCATTGGATGAACAAGTAGGTCATTTTCGTCCTCCCTAGGCTTATTCTTGTCCAATTAGGGTTTTTAACCAATCTTGTGCATCCAATAGGTGTTTTGTGTCATTGGATGAACATTTAGGTCTTTTTCGTCCTCCCTAAACTTAAGCTTGTCCAATTAGGGTTTCTAACCAATCTTTTGCATCCAATAGGTGTTTTTTCTCATTGCATGAACAATTAGGTCATTTTCGTCCTCCCTAGGCTTATTCTTGTCCAATTAGTGCTGCTAACCAATCTTGTGCATCCAATAGGTGTTTTTGTGTCATTGGAAGAATATTTAGGTCATTTTCGTCCTCCCTAGGCTAATTCTTGTCCAATTAGGGTTTCTAACGAATCTTGTGCATCCAATAGGTGTTTTGTGTCATTGGATGAACAAGTAAGTCATTTTCGTCCTCCCTAGGCTTATTCTTGTCCAATTAGGGTTTTTAACCAATCTTGTGCATCCAATAGGTGTTTTGTGTCATTGGCTGAACATTTAGGTCATTTTCGTCCTCGCTAAACTTAATCTTGTCCAATTAGGGTTTCTAACCAATCTTGTGCATCCAATAGGTGTTTTTGTGTCATTGGATGAACATTTAGGTCATTTTCGTCCTCCCTAGGCTTATTCTTGTCCAATTAGGGTTTCTAACCAATCTTGTGCATCCAATAGGTGTCTTTGTGTCATTGGATGAACAATTTGTCATTTTCGTCCACCCTAGGCTAATTCTTGTCCAATTAGGGTTTTTAACCAATCTTGTGCATCCAATAGGTGTTTTGTGTCATTGGATGAACAATTAGGTCATTTTCGTCCTCCCTAGGCTTATACTTGTCAAATTAGGGTTTCTAACCAATCTTGTGCGTCCAATAGTTGTTTTTGTGTCATTGGATGAACATTTAGGTCATAATCGTCCTCCCTACACTTAATCTTGTCCAATTAGGGTTTTTAACCAATCTTGTGCATCCAATAGGTGTTTTGTGTCATTGGATGAACATTTAGGTCATTTTCGTCCTTCCTAAACTTAATCTTGTCCAATTAGGGTTTCTAACCAATCTTGTGCATCCAATAGGTGTTTTTGTGTCATTGGATGAACATTTAGGTCATTTTCGTCCTTCCTAAACTTAATCTTGTCCAATTAGGGTTTCTAACCAATCTTGTGCATCCAATAGGTATTTTGTGTCATTGGAAGAACAATTAGGTGATTTTTGTCCTCCCTAAGCTAATTCTTGTCCAATTAGTGCTTCTAACCAATCTTGTGCATCCAATAGGTGTTTTTGTGTCATTGGATGAACATTTAGGTCATTTTCGTCCTTCCTAAACTTAATCTTGTCCAATTAGGGTTTCTAACCAATCTTGTGCATCCAATAGGTGTTTTTGTGTCATTGGATGAACATTTAGGTCTTTTTCGTCCTACCTAAACTTAATCTTGTCCAATTAGGGTTTCTAAACAATCTTGTGCATCCAATAGGTGTTTTTATGTCATTGGATGAACAATTAGGTCATTTTCGTCCTCCCTAGGCTAATTCTTGTCCAAATAGGGTTTCTAACCAATCTTGTGCATCCAATAGGTATTTTGTGTCATTGGATGAACAAGTAAGTCATTTTCGTCCTCCCTAGGCTTATTCTTGTCCAATTAGGGTTTTTAACCAATCTTGTGCATCCAATAGGTGTTTTGTGTCATTGGATGAACATTTAGGTCTTTTTCGTCCTCCCTAAACTTAAGCTTGTCCAATTAGGGTTTCTAACCAATCTTTTGCATCCAATAGGTGTTTTTTCTCATTGCATGAACAATTAGGTCATTTTCGTCCTCCCTAGGCTTATTCTTGTCCAATTAGTGCTTCTAACCAATCTTGTGCATCCAATAGGTGTTTTTGTGTCATTGGAAGAATATTTAGGTCATTTTCGTCCTCCCTAGGCTAATTCTTGTCCAATTAGGGTTTCTAACGAATCTTGTGCATCCAATAGGTGTTTTGTGTCATTGGATGAACAAGTAAGTCATTTTCGTCCTCCCTAGGCTTATCCTTGTCCAATTAGGGTTTTTAACCAATCTTGTGCATCCAATAGGTGTTTTGTGTCATTGGCTGAACATTTAGGTCATTTTCTTCCTCGCTAAACTTAATCTTGTCCAATTAGGGTTTCTAACCAATCTTGTGCATCCAATAGTTGTTTTTCTGTCATTGGATGAACATTTAGGTCATTTTCATCCTCCCTAGGCTTATGCTTGTCCAATTAGGGTTTCTAACCAATCTTGTGCATCCAATAGGTGTTTTTGTGTCATTGGATGAACAATTTGTCATTTTCGTCCACCCTAGGCTAATTCTTGTCCAATTAGGGTTTTTAACCAATCTTGTGCATCCAATAGGTGTTTTCTGTCATTGGATGAACAATTAGGACATTTTCGTCCTTCCTAAACTTAATCTTGTCCAATTAGGGTTTCTAACCAATCTTGTGCATCCAATAGGTGTTTTTGTGTCATTGTATTAACATTTAGGTCTTTTTCGTCCTCCCTAAACTTAATCTTGTCCAATTAGGGTTTCTAAACAATCTTGTGCATCCAATAGGTGTTTTTATGTCATTGGATGAACATTTAGGTCATTTTCGTCCTTCCTAAACTTAATCTTGTCCAATTAGGGTTTCTAACCAATCTTGTGCATCCAATAGGTATTTTGTGTCATTGGAAGAACAATTAGGTGATTTTTGTCCTCCCTAAGCTAATTCTTGTCCAATTAGTGCTTCTAACCAATCTTGTGCATCCAATAGTTGTTTTTGTGTCATTGGATGAACATTTAGGTCATTTTCGTCCTCCCTAGGCTTATGCTTGTCCAATTAGGGTTTCTAACCAATCTTGTGCATCGAATAGGTGTTTTTGTGTCATTGGATGAACAATTACGTCATTTTCGTCCTCCCTAGGCTAATTCTTGTCCAATTAGGGTTTCTAACCAATCTTGTGCATCCAATAGGTGTTTTGTGTCATTGGATGAACAAGTAGGTCATTTTCGTCCTCCCTAGGCTTATTCTTGTCCAATTAGGGTTTTAAACCAATCTTGTGCATCCAATAGGTGTTTTGTGTGATTGGATAAACATTTAGGTCATTTTCGTCCTCGCTAAACTTAATCTTTTCGAATTAGGGTTTCTAACCAATGTTGTGCATCCAATAGGTGTTTTTGTGTCATTGGATGAACATTTAGGTCATTTTCGTCCTCCCGAGGCTTATGGTTGTCCAATTAGGGTTTTAAACCAATCTTGTGCATCCAATAGGTGTTTTGAGACATTGGATGAACATTTAGGTCATTTTCGTCCTCGCTAAACTTAATCTTGTCGAATTAGGGTTTCTAACCAATCTTGTGCATCCAATAGGTGTTTTGGTGTCATTGGATGAACAATTAGGTCATTTTTGTCCTTCCTAAACTTAATCTTGTCCAATTAGGGTTTCTAACCAATCTTGTGCATCCAATAGGTGTTTTTGTGTCATTGGAAGAACAATTAGGTGATTTTTGTCCTCCCTAAGCTAATTCTTGTCCAATTAGGGTTTCTAACCAATCTTTTGCATCCAATAGGTGTTTTGTGTCATTGGATGAATATTTATGTCATTTTCGTCCTCCCTACACTTAATCTTGTCCAATTAGGGTTTCTAACCAATATTGTGCATCCAATAGGTGTTTTTGTGTCATTGGATGAACAATTAGTCATTTTCGTCCACCGTAGGTTAATTCTTGTGCAATTAGGGTTTTTAACCAATCTTGTGCATCCAATAGGAGTTTTGTGTCATTGGATGAACAATTAGGTCGTTTTCGTCCTCCCTAGGCTGATACTTGTCAAATTAGGGTTTCTAACCAATCTTGTGCGTCCAATAGGTGTTTTTGTGTGATTGGAAGAATATTTCGGTCACAATCGTCCTCCCTACACTTAATCTTGTCCAATTAGGGTTTTTAACCAATCTTGTGCATCCAATAGGTGTTTTGTGTCATTGGATGAACATTTAGGTCATTTTCGTCCTTCCTATACTTAATCTTGTCCAATTAGGATTTCTAAGCTATCTTGTGCATCCAATAGGTGTTTTTGTGTCATTGGAAGAACAATTAGGTGATTTTCGTCCTCCCTAAGCTAATTCTTGTCCAATTAGGGTTTCTATCCAATCTTGTGCATCCAATAGGTGTTTTTGTGTCATTGGATGAACATTTAGGTCATTTTCGTCCTCGCTAATCTTAATCTTGTCCAATTAGGGTTTCTAACCAATCTTTTGCATCCAATAGGTGTTTTGTGTCATTGGATGAACATTTAGGTCTTTTTCGTCCTCCCTAAACTTAATCTGGTCCGATTAGGGTTTCTAACCAATCTTGTGCATCCAATAGGTGTTTTGTGTCATTGGATGAACATTTAGGTCATTTTCGTCCTTCCTAAACTTAATCTTGTCCAATTAGGGTTTCTAAGCTATCTTGTGCATCCAATAGGTGTTTTTGTGTCATTGGAAGAACAATTAGGTGATTTTCGTCCTCCCTAAGCTAATTCTTGTCCAATTAGGGTTTCTAACCAATCTTGTGCATCCAATAGGTGTTTTTGTGTCATTGGATGAACATTTAGGTCATTTTCGTCCTCGCTAAACTTAATCTTGTCCAATTAGGGTTTCTAACCAATCTTTTGCATCCAATAGGTGTTTTGTGTCATTGGATGAACATTTAGGTCTTTTTCGTCGTCCCTAAACTTAATCTGGTCCGATTAGGGTTTCTAACCAAGCTTGTGCATCCAATAGGTGTTTTTGTGTCATTGGATGAACAATTAGGTCATTTTCGTCCTCCCTAGGCTAATTCTTGTCCAATTAGGGTTTCTAACCAATCTTGTGCATCCAATAGGTGTTTTGTGTCATTGGATGAACAGGTAGGTCATTTTAGTCCTCCCTAGTCTTATTCTTGTCCAATTAGGGTTTTAAACCAATCTTGTTCATCCAATAGGTGTTTTGTGTCATTGGATGAACATTTAGGTCTTTTTCGTCCTCCCTAAACTTAATGTTGTCCAATTATGGTTTCTAACCAATCTTGTGCATCCAATAGGTGTTTTGTCTTATTGCATGAACAATTAGGTCATTTTCGTCCTCCCTAGGCTTATTCTTGTCCAATTAGTGCTTCTAACCAATCTTGTGCATCCAATAGGTGTTTTTGTGTCATTGGAAGAATATTTAGGTCATTTTCGTCCTCCCTAGGCTAATTCTTGTCCAATTAGGGTTTCTAACGAATCTTGTGCATCCAATAGGTGTTTTGTGTCATTGGATGAACAAGTAAGTCATTTTAGTCCTCCCTAGGCTTATTCTTGTCCAATTAGGGTTTTAAACCAATCTTGTGCATCCAATAGGTGTTTTGTGTCATTGGATGAACATTTAGGTCTTTTTCGTCCTCCCTAAACTTAAGCTTGTCCAATTAGGGTTTCTAACCAATCTTTTGCATCCAATAGGTGTTTTTTCTCATTGCATGAACAGTTAGGTCATTTTCGTCCTCCCTAGGCTTATTCTTGTCCAATTAGTGCTTCTAACCAATCTTGTGCATTCAATAGGTGTTTTTGTGTCATTGGAAGAATATTTTGGTCATTTTCGTCCTCCCTAGGCTAATTCTTGTCCAAATAGGGTTTCTAACGAATCTTGTGCATCCAATAGGTATTTTGTGTCATTGGATGAACAAGTAAGTCATTTTCGTCCTCCCTAGGCTTATTCTTGTCCAATTAGGGTTTTTAACCAATCTTGTGCATCCAATAGGTGTTTTGTGTCATTGGATGAACATTTAGGTCTTTTTCGTCCTCCCTAAACTTAAGCTTGTCCAATTAGGGTTTCTAACCAATCTTTTGCATCCAATAGGTGTTTTTTCTCATTGCATGAACAATTAGGTCATTTTCGTCCTCCCTAGGCTTATTCTTGTCCAATTAGTGCTGCTAACCAATCTTGTGCATCCAATAGGTGTTTTTGTGTCATTGGAAGAATATTTAGGTCATTTTCGTCCTCCCTAGGCTAATTCTTGTCCAATTAGGGTTTCTAACGAATCTTGTGCATCCAATAGGTGTTTTGTGTCATTGGATGAACAAGTAGGTCATTTTAGTCCTCCCTAGTCTTATTCTTGTCCAATTAGGGTTTTAAACCAATCTTGTGCATCCAATAGGTGTTTTGTGTCATTGGATGAACATTTAGGTCTTTTTCGTCCTCCCTAAACTTAATGTTGTCGAATTAGGGTTTCTAACCAATCTTGTGCATCCAATAGGTGTTTTGTCTCATTGCATGAACAATTAGGCCATTTTCGTCCTCCCTAGGCTCATTCTTGTCCAATTAGTGCTTCTAACCAATCTTGTGCATCCAATAGGTGTTTTTGTGTCATTGGAAGAATATTTAGGTCATTTTCGTCCTCCCTAGGCTAATTCTTGTCCAATTAGGGTTTCTAACCAATCTTGTGCATCCAATAGGTGTTTTTGTGTCATTGGATGAACAATTAGGTCATTTTCGTCCACCCTAGGCTAATTCTTGTCCAATTAGGGTTTTTAACCAATCTTGTGCATCCAATAGGTGTTTTGTGTCATTGCATGAACAATTAGGTCATTTTCGTCCTCCCTAGGCTTATACTTGTCAAATTTAGGTTTCCAACCAATCTTGTGCATACAATAGGTGTTTTTGTGTCATTGGAAGAATATTTAGGTCATAATCGTCCTCCCTACACTTAATCTTGTCCAATTAGGGTTTCTAACCAATCTTGTGCATCCAATAGGTGTTTTGTGTCATTGCATGAACAATTAGGTCATTTTCGTCCTCCCTAGGCTTATTCTTGTCCAATTAGTGCTTCTAACCAATCTTGTGCATCCAATAGGTGTTTTTGTGTCATTGGAAGTATATTTAGGTCATTTTCGTCCTCCCTAGGCTAATTCTTGTCCAATTAGGGTTTTTAACCAATCTTATGCATCCAATAGGCGTTTTGTGTCATTGGATGAACATTTAGCTCATTTTTGCCTCCCTAAACTTAATCTTGTCCAATTAGGGTTTCTAACCAATCTTGTGCATCCAATAGGTGTTTTTGTGTCATTGGATGAACATTTAGGTCATTTTCGTCCTCCCTAGGCTTATGCTTGTCCAATTAGGGTTTTTAACCAATCTTGTGCATCCAATAGGTGTTTTGTGTCATTGGATGAACATTTAGGTCATTTTCGTCCTTCCTAAACTTAATCTTGTCCAATTAGGGTTTCTAACCAATCTTGTGCATCCAATAGGTGTTTTTGTGTCATTGGAAGAACAATTAGGTGATTTTCGTCCTCCCTAAACTTAATCTTGTCCAATTAGGGTTTCTAACCAATCTTGTGCATCCAATAGGTGTTTTTGTGTCATTGGATGAACATTTAGGTCATTTTCGTCGTCCCTCGGCTTATGCTTGTCCAATTAGGGTTTCTAACCAATCTTGTGCATCCAATAGCTGTTTTTGTGTCATTGGATGAACAATTTGTCATTTTCGTCCACCCTAGGCTAATTCTTGTCCAATTAGGGTTTTTAACCAATCTTGTGCATCCAATAGGTGTTTTGTGTCATTGGATGAACAATTAGGTCATTTTCGTCCTCCCTAGGCTTATACTTGTCAAATTAGGGTTTCTAACCAATCTTGTGCGTCTAACAGGTGTTTTTGTGTCATTGGAAGAATATTTAGGTCATAATCGTCCTCCCTACACTTAATCTTGTCCAATTAGTGCTTCTAACCAATCTTGTGCATCCAATAGGTGTTTTTGTGTCATTGGATGAACATTTAGGTCATTTTCGTCCTTCCTAAACTTAATCTTGTCCAATTAGGGTTTCTAACCAATCTTGTGCATCCAATAGGTGTTTTTGTGTCATTGGATGAACATTTAGGTCTTTTTCGTCCTACCTAAACTTAATCTTGTCCAATTAGGGTTTCTAAACAATCTTGTGCATCCAATAGGTGTTTTTATGTCATTGGATGAACAATTAGGTCATTTTCGTCCTCCCTAGGCTAATTCTTGTCCAATTAGGGTTTCTAACCAATCTTGTGCATCCAATAGGTGTTTTGTGTCATTGGATGAACAAGTAGGTCATTTTAGTCCTCCCTAGTCTTATTCTTGTCCAATTAGGGTTTTAAACCAATCTTGTGCATCCAATAGGTGTTTTGTGTCATTGGATGAACATTTAGGTCTTTTTCGTCCTCCCTAAACTTAATGTTGTCGAATTAGGGTTTCTAACCAATCTTGTGCATCCAATAGGTGTTTTGTCTCATTGCATGAACAATTAGGTCATTTTCTTCCTCCCTAGGCTCATTCTTGTCCAATTAGTGCTTCTAACCAATCTTGTGCATCCAATAGGTGTTTTTGTGTCATTGGAAGAATATTTAGGTCATTTTCGTCCTCCCTAGGCTAATTCTTGTCCAGTTAGGGTTTCTAACGAATCTTGTGCATCCAATAGGTGTTTTGTGTCATTGGATGAACAAGTAGGTCATTTTCGTCCTCCCTAGGCTAATTCTAGTCCAATTAGGGTTTTAAACCAATCTTGTGCATCCAATAGGTGTTTTGTGTCATTGGATGAACATTTAGGTCTTTTTCGTCCTCCCTAAACTTAAGCTTGTCCAATTAGGGTTTCTAACCAATCTTTTGCATCCAATAGGTGTTTTTTCTCATTGCATGAACAATTAGGTCATTTTCGTCCTCCCTAGGCTTATTCTTGTCCAATTTTCGTCCTCCTTAGGCTTATTCTTGTCCAATTAGTGCTTCTAACCAATCTTGTGCATCCAATAGGTGTTTTTGTATCATTGGAAGAATATGTAGGTCATTTTCGTCCTCCCTAGGCTAATTCTTGTCGAATTAGGGTTTCTAACCAATCTTGTGCATCCAATAGTTGTTTTTGTGTCATTGGAGGAACATTTAGGTCATTTTCGTCCTCCCTAGGCTTATGCTTGTCCAATTAGGGTTTCTAACCAATCTTGTGCATCCAATAGGTGTCTTTGTGTCATTGGATGAACAATTTATCATTTTCGTCCACCCTAGGCTAATTCTTGTCCAATTAGGGTTTTTAACCAATCTTGTGCATCCAATAGGTGTTTTGTGTCATTGGATGAACAATTAGGTCATTTTCGTCCTCCATAGGCTTATACTTGTCAAATTAGGGTTTCTAACCAATCTTGTGCGTCCAATAGGTGTTTTTGTGTCATTGGAAGAATATTTAGGTCATAATCGTCCTCCCTACACTTAATCTTGTCCAATTAGGGTTTTTAACCAATCTTGTGCATCCAATAGGTGTTTTGTGTCATTGGATGAACATTTAGGTCATTTTCGTCCTTCCTAAACTTAATCTTGTCCAATTAGGGTTTCTAACCAATCTTGTGCATCCAATAGGTGTTTTTGTGTCATTGGATGAACATTTAGGTCTTTTTCGTCCTCCCTAAACTTAATCTTGTCCAATTAGGGTTTCTAAACAATCTTGTGCATCCAATAGGTGTTTTTATGTCATTGGATGAACATTTAGGTGATTTTCGTCCTTCCTAAACTTAATCTTGTCCAATTAGGGTTTCTAACCAATCTTGTGCATCCAATAGGTATTTTGT
This sequence comes from Cicer judaicum, assembly GCA_037974835.1. Classification (NCBI taxonomy): domain Eukaryota; kingdom Viridiplantae; phylum Streptophyta; class Magnoliopsida; order Fabales; family Fabaceae; genus Cicer; species Cicer judaicum. Next base: position 680,435 of record JBBPBS010000510.1, on the reverse strand, counting down.
GTCATTGGAAGAACAATTAGGTGATTTTTGTCCTCCCTAAGCTAATTCTTGTCCAATTAGTGCTTCTAACCAATCTTGTGCATCCAATAGGTGTTTTTGTGTCATTGGAAGAATATTTAGGTCATTTTTGTCCTCCCTAGGCTAATTCTTGTCCAATTAGGGTTTCTAACCAATCTTGTGCATCCAATAGTTGTTTTTGTGTCATTGGATGAACATTTAGGTCATTTTCGTCCTCCCTAGGCTTATGCTTGTCCAATTAGGGTTTCTAACCAATCTTGTGTGTCCAATAGGTGTTTTTGTGTCATTGGAAGAATATTTAGGTCATAATCGTCCTCCCTACACTTAATCTTGTCAAATTAGGGTTTTTAACCAATGTTGTGCATCCAATAGGTGTTTTGTGTCATTGGATGAACATTTAGGTCATTTTCGTCCTTCCTAAACTTAATCTTGTCCAATTAGGGTTTCTAACCAATCTTGTGCATCCAATAGGTGTTTTTGTGTCATGGGAAGAACAATTAGGTGATTTTCGTCCTCCATAAGCTAATTCTTGTCCAATTAGGGTTTCTAACCAATCTTTTGCATCCAATAGGTGTTTTTATGTCATTGGATGAACAATTAGGTCATTTTCGTCCTCCCTAGGCTAATTCTTGTCCAATTAGGGTTTCTAACCAATCTTGTGCATCCAATAGGTGTTTTGTGTCATTGGATGAACGTTTAGGTCATTTTCGTCCTTCCTAAACTTAATCTTGTCCAATTAGGGTTTCTAACCAATCTTGTGCATCCAATAGGTGTTTTTGTGTCATTGGATGAACATTTAGGTCTTTTTCGTCCTACCTAAACTTAATCTTGTTCAATTAGGGTTTCTAAACAATCTTGTGCATCCAATAGGTGTTTTTATGTCATTGGATGAACAATTAGGTCATTTTCGTCCTCCCTAGGCTAATTCTTGTCCAATTAGGGTTTCTAACCAATCTTGTGCATCCAATAGGTGTTTTGTGTCATTGGATGAACAAGTAGGTCATTTTAGTCCTCCCTAGTCTTATTCTTGTCCAATTAGGGTTTTAAACCAATCTTGTGCATCCAATAGGTGTTTTGTGTCATTGGATGAACATTTAGGTCTTTTTCGTCCTCCCTAAACTTAATGTTGTCGAATTAGGGTTTCTAACCAATCTTGTGCATCCAATAGGTGTTTTGTCTCATTGCATGAACAATTAGGTCATTTTCTTCCTCCCTAGGCTCATTCTTGTCCAATTAGTGCTTCTAACCAATCTTGTGCATCCAATAGGTGTTTTTGTGTCATTGGAAGAATATTTAGGTCATTTTCGTCCTCCCTAGGCTAATTCTTGTCCAGTTAGGGTTTCTAACGAATCTTGTGCATCCAATAGGTGTTTTGTGTCATTGGATGAACAAGTAGGTCATTTTCGTCCTCCCTAGGCTAATTCTAGTCCAATTAGGGTTTTAAACCAATCTTGTGCATCCAATAGGTGTTTTGTGTCATTGGATGAACATTTAGGTCTTTTTCGTCCTCCCTAAACTTAATGTTGTCGAATTAGGGTTTCTAACCAATCTTGTGCATCCAATAGGTGTTTTGTCTCATTGCATGAACAATTAGGTCATTTTCTTCCTCCCTAGGCTCATTCTTGTCCAATTAGTGCTTCTAACCAATCTTGTGCATCCAATAGGTGTTTTTGTGTCATTGGATGAATAATTAGGTCATTTTCGTCCTCCCTAGGCTAATTCTTGTCCAATTAGGGTTTCTAACCAATCTTGTGCATCCAATAGGTGTTTTGTGTCATTGGATGAACAAGTAGGTCATTTTCGTCCTCCCTAGGCTTATTCTTGTCCAATTAGGGTTTTAAACCAATCTTGTGCATCCAATAGGTGTTCTGTGTCATTGGATGAACATTTAGGTCTTTTTCGTCCTCCCTAAACTTAATCTTTTCCAATTAGGGTTTCTAACCAATCTTGTGCATCCAATAGGTGTTTTGTGTCATTGCATGAACAATTAGGTCATTTTCGTCCTCTCTAGGCTTATTCTTGTCCAATTAGTGCTTCTAACCAATCTTGTGCATCCAATAGGTGTTTTGGTGTCATTGGAAGAATATTTAGGTCTTTTTCGTCCTCCCTAGGCTAATTCTTGTCCAATTAGGGTTTCTAACCAATCTTGTGCATCCAATAGGTGTTTTGTGTCATTGGATGAACAAGTAGGTCATTTTAGTCCTCCCTAGGCTTATTCTTGTCCAATTAGGGTTTTAAACCAATCTTGTGCATTCAATAGGTGTTTTGTGTCATTGGATGAACATTTAGGTCTTTTCCGTCCTCCCTAAACTTAAGCTTGTCCAATTAGGGTTTCTAACCACTCTTGTGCATCCAATAGGTGTTTTGTGTTATTGCATGAACAATTAGGTCATTTTCGTCCTCCCTAGGCTTATTCTTGTCCAATTAGGGTTTTTAACCAATCCTGTGCATCAAGTAGGTGTTTTTGTGTCATTGGAAGAACATTTAGGTCATTTTCGTCCTTCCTAAACTTAATCTTGTCCAATTAGGGTTTCTAACCAATCTTGTGCATCCAATAGGTGTTTTTGTGTCATTGGATGAACATTTAGGTCTTTTTCGTCCTCCCTAAACTTAATCTTGTCCAATTAGGGTTTCTAAACAATCTTGTGCATCCAATAGGTGTTTTTATGTCATTGGATGAACATTTAGGTCATTTTCGTCCTTCCTAAACTTAATCTTGTCCAATTAGGGTTTCTAACCAATCTTGTGCATCCAATAGGTGTTTTTGTGTCATTGGATGAACATTTAGGTCTTTTTCGTCCTCCCTAAACTTAATCTTGTCCAATTAGGGTTTCTAAACAATCTTGTGCATCCAATAGGTGTTTTTATGTCATTGGATGAACAATTAGGTCATTTTCGTCCTCCCTAGGATAATTCTTGTCCAATTAGGGTTTCTAACCAATCTTGTGCATCCAATAGGTGTTTTGTGTCATTGGATGAACAAGTAGGTCATTTTAGTCCTCCCTAGGCTTATTCTTGTCCAATTAGGGTTTTAAACCAATCTTGTGCATCCAATAGGTGTTTTGTGTCATTGGATGAACATTTAGGTCTTTTTCGTCCTCCCTAAACTTAAGCTTGTCCAATTAGGGTTTGTAACCAATCTTTTGCATCCAATAAGTGTTTTTTTCTCATTGCATGAACAATTAGGTCATTTTCGTCCTCCCTAGGCTTATTCTTGTCCAATTAGTGCTTCTAACCAATCTTGTGCATCCAATATGTTTTTTTGTGTCATTGGAAGAATATTTAGGTCATTTTCGTCCTCCCTAAACTTAATCTTGTCCAATTAGGGTTTCTAAACAATCTTGTGCATCCAATAGGTGTTTTTATGTCATTGGATGAACATTTAGGTCATTTTCGTCCTTCCTAAACTTAATCTTGTCCAATTAGGGTTTCTAACCAATCTTGTGCATCCAATAGGTATTTTGTGTCATTGGAAGAACAATTAGGTGATTTTTGTCCTCCCTAAGCTAATTCTTGTCCAATTAGTGCTTCTAACCAATCTTGTGCATCCAATAGGTGTTTTTGTGTCATTGGAAGAATATTTAGGTCATTTTTGTCCTCCCTAGGCTAATTCTTGTCCAATTACGGTATCTAACCAATCTTGTGCATCCAATAGTTGTTTTTGTGTCATTGGATGAACATTTAGGTCATTTTCGTCCTCCCTAGGCTTATGCTTGTCCAATTAGGGTTTCTAACCAATCTTGTGCATCCAATAGGTGTCTTTGTGTCATTGGATGAACAATTTGTCATTTTCGTCCAACCTAGGCTAATTCTTGTCCAATTAGGGTTTTTAACCAATCTTGTGCATCCAATAGGTGTTTTGTGTCATTGGATGAACAATTAGGTCATTTTCGTCCTCCCTAGGCTTATACTTGTCAAATTAGGGTTTCTAACCAATCTTGTGCGTCCAATAGTTGTTTTTGTGTCATTGGATGAACATTTAGGTCATAATCGTCCTCCCTACACTTAATCTTGTCCAATTAGGGTTTTTAACCAATCTTGTGCATCCAATAGGTGTTTTGTGTCATTGGATGAACATTTAGGTCATTTTCGTCCTTCCTAAACTTAATCTTGTCCAATTAGGGTTTCTAACCAATCTTGTGCATCCAATAGGTGTTTTTGTGTCATTGGATGAACATTTAGGTCATTTTCGTCCTTCCTAAACTTAATCTTGTCCAATTAGGGTTTCTAACCAATCTTGTGCATCCAATAGGTATTTTGTGTCATTGGAAGAACAATTAGGTGATTTTTGTCCTCCCTAAGCTAATTCTTGTCCAATTAGTGCTTCTAACCAATCTTGTGCATCCAATAGGTGTTTTTGTGTCATTGGATGAACATTTAGGTCATTTTCGTCCTTCCTAAACTTAATCTTGTCCAATTAGGGTTTCTAACCAATCTTGTGCATCCAATAGGTGTTTTTGTGTCATTGGATGAACATTTAGGTCTTTTTCGTCCTACCTAAACTTAATCTTGTCCAATTAGGGTTTCTAAACAATCTTGTGCATCCAATAGGTGTTTTTATGTCATTGGATGAACAATTAGGTCATTTTCGTCCTCCCTAGGCTAATTCTTGTCCAAATAGGGTTTCTAACCAATCTTGTGCATCCAATAGGTATTTTGTGTCATTGGATGAACAAGTAAGTCATTTTCGTCCTCCCTAGGCTTATTCTTGTCCAATTAGGGTTTTTAACCAATCTTGTGCATCCAATAGGTGTTTTGTGTCATTGGATGAACATTTAGGTCTTTTTCGTCCTCCCTAAACTTAAGCTTGTCCAATTAGGGTTTCTAACCAATCTTTTGCATCCAATAGGTGTTTTTTCTCATTGCATGAACAATTAGGTCATTTTCGTCCTCCCTAGGCTTATTCTTGTCCAATTAGTGCTTCTAACCAATCTTGTGCATCCAATAGGTGTTTTTGTGTCATTGGAAGAATATTTAGGTCATTTTCGTCCTCCCTAGGCTAATTCTTGTCCAATTAGGGTTTCTAACGAATCTTGTGCATCCAATAGGTGTTTTGTGTCATTGGATGAACAAGTAAGTCATTTTCGTCCTCCCTAGGCTTATCCTTGTCCAATTAGGGTTTTTAACCAATCTTGTGCATCCAATAGGTGTTTTGTGTCATTGGCTGAACATTTAGGTCATTTTCTTCCTCGCTAAACTTAATCTTGTCCAATTAGGGTTTCTAACCAATCTTGTGCATCCAATAGTTGTTTTTCTGTCATTGGATGAACATTTAGGTCATTTTCATCCTCCCTAGGCTTATGCTTGTCCAATTAGGGTTTCTAACCAATCTTGTGCATCCAATAGGTGTTTTTGTGTCATTGGATGAACAATTTGTCATTTTCGTCCACCCTAGGCTAATTCTTGTCCAATTAGGGTTTTTAACCAATCTTGTGCATCCAATAGGTGTTTTCTGTCATTGGATGAACAATTAGGACATTTTCGTCGTTCCTAAACTTAATCTTGTCCAATTAGGGTTTCTAACCAATCTTGTGCATCCAATAGTTGTTTTTGTGTCATTGGATGAACAATTAGGTCATTTTCGTCCTCCCTAGGCTTATGCTTGTCCAATTAGGGTTTCTAACCAATCTTGTGCATCCAATAGGTGTCTTTGTGTCATTGGATGAACAATTTGTCATTTTTGTCCAACCTAGGCTAATTCTTGTCCAATTAGGGTTTGTAACCAATCTTGTGCATCCAATAGGTGTTTTGTGTCATTGGATGAACAATTAGGTCATTTTCGTCGTCCCTAGGCTTATACTTGTCAAATTAGGGTTTCTAACCAATCTTGTGTGTCCAATAGGTGTTTTTGTGTCATTGGAAGAATATTTAGGTCATAATCGTCCTCCCTACACTTAATCTTGTCCAATTAGGGATTTTAACCAATGTTGTGCATCCAATAGGTGTTTTGTGTCATTGGATGAACATTTAGGTCATTTTCGTCCTTCCTAAACTTAATCTTGTCCAATTAGGGTTTCTAACCAATCTTGTGCATCCAATAGGTGTTTTTGTGTCATTGGAAGAACAATTAGGTCATTTTCGTCCTCCATAGGCTAATTCTTGTCCAATTAGGATTTTTAACCAATCTTGTGCATCCAATAGGTGTTTTGTGTCATTGGATGAACATTTAGGTCATTTTCGTCCTTTCTAAACTTAATCTTGTCCAATTAGGGTTTCTAACCAATCTTGTGCATCCAATAGGTGTTTTTGTGTCATTGGATGAACATTTAGGTCTTTTTCGTCCTCCCTAAACTTAATCTTGTCCAATTAGGGTTTCTAAACAATCTTGTGCATCCAATAGTTGTTTTTGTGTCATTGGATGAACATTTAGGTCATTTTCGTCCTCCCTAGGCTTATGCTTGTCCAATTAGGGTTTCTAACCAATCTTGTGCATCCAATAGGTGTTTTTGTGTCATTGGATGAACAATTTGTCATTTTCGTCCACCCTAGGCTAATTCTTGTCCAATTAGGGTTTTTAACCAATCTTGTGCATCCAATAGGTGTTTTGTGTCATTGGATGAACAATTAGGTCATTTTCGTCCTCCCTAGGCTTATACTTGTCAAATTAGGGTTTCTAACCAATCTTGTGCGTCCAATAGGTGTTTTTGTGTCATTGGAAGAATATTTAGGTCATAATCGTCCTCCCTACACTTAATCTTGTCCAATTAGGGTTTTTAACCAATCTTGTGCATCCAATAGGTGTTTTGTGTCATTGGATGAATATTTAGGTCATTTTCGTCCTCCCTACACTTAATCTTGTCCAATTAGGGTTTCTAACCAATCTTGTGCATCCAATAGGTGTTTTTGTGTCATTGGATGAACATTTAGGTCTTTTTCGTCCTCCCTAGGCTTATGCTTGTCGAATTAGGGTTTCTAACCAATCTTGTGCATCCAATAGGTGTTTTTGTGTCATTGGATGAACAATTAGGTCATTTTCGTCCTACCTAGGCTGATACTTGTCAAAGTAGGGTTTCTAACCAATCTTGTGCGTCCAATAGGTGTTTTTGTGTCATTGGAAGAATATTTAGGTCATAATCGTCCTCCCTACACTTAATCTTGTCCAATTAGGGTTTTTAACCAATCTTGTGCATCCAATAGGTGTTTTGTGTCATTGGATGAACATTTAGGTCATTTTCGTCCTTCCTAAACTTAATCTTGTCCAATTTGGGTTTCTAACCAATCTTGTGCATCCAATAGGTGTTTTTGTGTCTTTGGAAGAACAATTAGGTGATTTTCGTCCTCCCTAGGCTTATTCTTGTCCAATTAGGGTGTTTAACCAATCTTGTGCATCCAATAGGTGTTTTGTGTCATTGGATGAACAATTAGGTCATTTTCGTCCTCCCTAGGCTTATACTTGTCAAATTAGGGTTTCTAACCAATCTTGTGCGTCCAATAGGTGTTTTTGTGTCATTGGAAGAATATTTAGGTCATAATCGTCCTCCCTACACTTAATCTTGTCCAATTAGGGTTTTTAACCAATCTTGTGCATCCAATAGGTGTTTTGTGTCATTGGATGAACAATTAGGTCATTTTCGTCCTCCCTAGGCTTATACTTGTCAAATTAAGGTTTCTAACCAATCTTGTGCGTCCAATAGCTGTTTTTGTGTCATTGGAAGAATATTTAGGTCATAATCGTCCTCCCTACACTTAATCTTGTCCAATTAGGGTTTTTAACCAATCTTGTGCATCCAATAGGTGTTTTGTGTCATTGGATGAACATTTAGGTCATTTTCGTCCTTCCTAAACTTAATCTTGTCCAATTAGGGTTTCTAACCAATCTTGTGCATCCAATAGGTGTTTTTGTGTCATTGGAAGAACAATTAGGTGATTTTCGTCCTCCCTAAGCTAATTCTTGTCCAATTAGAGTTTCTAACCAATCTTTTGCATCCAATAGGTGTTTTGTGTCATTGGATGAAAATTTAGGTCATTTTCGTCCTCCCTACACTTAATCTTGTCCAATTAGGGTTTCTAACCAATCTTGTGCATCCAATAGGTGTTTTTGTGTCATTGGATGAACATTTAGGTCTTTTTCGTCCTCCCTAAACTTAATCTTGTCCAATTAGGGTTTCTAACCAATCTTGTGCATCCAATAGGTGTTTTTATGTCATTGGATGAACATTTAGGTCATTTTCGTCCTTCCTAAACTTAATCTTGTCCAATTAGGGTTTCTAACCAATCTTGTGCATCCAATAGGTATTTTGTGTCATTGGAAGAACAATTAGGTGATTTTTGTCCTCCCTAAGCTAATTCTTGTCCAATTAGTGCTTCTAACCAATCTTGTGCATCCAATAGGTGTTTTTGTGTCATTGGAAGAATATTTAGGTCATTTTTGTCCTCCCTAGGCTTATTCTTGTCCAATTAGGGTTTCTAACCAATCTTGTGCATCCAATAGTTGTTTTTGTGTCATTGGATGAACATTTAGGTCATTTTCGTCCTCCCTAGGCTTATGCTTGTCCAATTAGGGTTTCTAACCAATCTTGTGTGTCCAATAGGTGTTTTTGTGTCATTGGAAGAATATTTAGGTCATAATCGTCCTCCCTACACTTAATCTTGTCCAATTAGGGTTTTTAACCAATGTTGTGCATCCAATAGGTGTTTTGTGTCATTGGATGAACATTTAGGTCATTTTCGTCCTTCCTAAACTTAATCTTGTC